>JAUTXW010002970.1:0-51439 GCA_030620095.1 Kuschelorhynchus macadamiae
AACAACGGCACTGTATATAAAAATTGTATAAAACTCATATTTTCGAGTATTCACCTTGACATAAACAAAAAAAAAAATAGATTGGCACGCAATATTCGGTAGCTGTTATTAGTCTTTGGACTCTACATTGGACCCCTCGAAACTCAAACCAACGAATCGCTACTAACCAGAGCAAGTACCAGTATATCTACAAATACAAAAAGTGTTTTTAATTGGTCAAAATTACATCGATGTAATTAATGTTTGTGTTCACAAGAAAAGTGTGGTCAATTCTAAAGGAAATCTAATATGATTATTTTCTTCTATTACTGCTAGAATGACAAGAAAATCGTTTTTTTTATTACTAAAATGATCTACAAATGCCAATCATAATATATCACTATTACAGTATGTATTTAGAAATCAATAACAACGCTGAATAATTAAAATCTATTCTAATAGGCGCAATTTTTAATATAACACCATTACATCTAATTGAACTTAATGAATAGTAGAAATGCGTATATTGCATCTTCATGGTCACTCTATAGAGCAAAAGTCAGAAATGTGTTTTCAACTTAGATGAAATTATCAATAATTTGTCGAACGACTAGTTTCTGGTTTTACTTGAACTATATTTAAAATGTTTATTCATTATGTTTATCAAGTGACCCAAATCAAGTCCGTAATACGCTGATCAAAAAAGTTTAGTTTTTAATAAATTTCAATGTAAGACAAAATAACATCTCTATTCATAATGGCACTTATTTTTTAAACGATTTTCTCCCATCTGCCATTAAGGGTGATTGTTTTATGCAAAAACAGAATAGAATAGTTGAACATTCAAAGAGTCCCGCGTTTGACAACACATTGAATTGCAATTGAATGTGTTATCAAAAAGTAAATTATAAATAAAAAAAAATAGACGGAAGCTAAACGGATGAAACTCCAGGTTAGTAGTAAGTATAATATTACTAATTTTAAAACGGAAAATCGGACATGTGGATCAATGACCTCTCGTCTGCCAATTTGAATTTAAGTTATATTTAAAATTTCTGACGTCTATAAATCAATGGTAAAATTCTTTTTATTAAAATAATCTTTAATAATTTTTAAAGTTGTGTCAATTTTATTCCGCTTAAAACTTGTTTTGATCTGACAGATTTTAGATGAATAATGAATTTTTGCACTAGCAGAAAAGTTAGAATTAGAAAAATTTAGTAATAATTTTAGGTCAAAGTTTTTCAACGTTTAGATTTTTTTCTCGTCTCTCATTAATTCCTCTTAAATTAATAATAATAGTAATAATAATAACCATTTGATTATTAACGAACTACAACAATAAATTTTACAATAACAGTAAATCAATATATAAGGGTTAATAAAAGGCCTTTTTAAATGCTGACAAATGGTACTAAGAAAATAATCGGGAATCGATCATCAATATCGACACTCCTACTGAGTGGTGTAAATACACCAGTTGTTTAGTACATGCTTAAACTCGTTCTGTAATCTGTAGTTTGAAGGAGATAGTGCGTAGTTGTATGTTTCTGCTTTATAAATACGCGTATAGGAATTTTTTGAACTTTTGAATTTCTTATGCATGTCTGTTATTATTGTAGTTTCTAAGTGTTGGTATGGTGTTTTGTTAAATTTTCTTATTTAAAGTTAGATGCAAATGTGTATATTTATACTAGTCATCAAAACCCGGATGAGGAAAATCACTTTTTGGGTTCCCAGAGGATCACTTGAGGTAAAGTGATGATCAGCAAGTATTAGGTACATTATATTTGGTATATGTAATACGAATAACTTCTTTTAAATAAAAATGCATCACAAACAATCCCCTAAACTCATAAAAATGTCATAAAAGGTCCAAAGGTCACCAACATTATGAATCAAATCAGAAAACACAGTGAATCCCAAAATGTTGTGTGATTCTTTTATCGAGCTATTAAATCTTGATGGGCTATTTACAAATCTACAGGGAGAAAGAAAATAGTTTTTTTTTTATTATATTACGCAATATTATTAAGATAGCCACTTAATATTATATTACATATTAAATGCCGAATGACTAAATAAGAAAATACGCTAAATATGTATTTGGTTAAAATTTTTGGTTCGCAATAACAAAAATACAGAAAATGATAAGCGCCTCATTAAAGTCGGAAGGCGGTTCGAATCAGTGGAACAATCAAGATATATTCTGTTTATACAGTCACTTAATGAAAGTGAGATTTTTTTATCTCATCAAAAATTATGAGCCCCGCTTGACCTAAAAATCTAACCACTTATTCAGTGTCATTTATTTAAATGAGGGCCACCCCTGTGCAAAGAAAACTTGCAAGCAAAAAAATGGTGTGCAAACCTAATAAAAAAAATTTTAAATTAAAATTAACTGGCTAATATCCAAGAGCCATTGGAAAAAGCTCTGAAAATCGGTTACGAACATCTATTTTTACATTTTTTTCGCTTGTGGATGCAAAAAACCCGAAAATTGTTTTCTATTACTCGTTTTGTCACTGACTTGTCAATCTGACTTTGAAGTGACATCGCTCAAAGATTTTTGCAACTGCTGGTGTTTACATGTTTATCCTCTTTTGTCATATAGAAAATCTCATAGGTCTATCTAATTGATTTTCGGATTTTATGCGGAGGATATGATTACACGTAATAAAAGAACAACAAACTTAAAAAGTTTGTCGTTGATAAATCGTATGACCCACATGACAACACTGCTTTTGACTATATATACAAATGTATGTGCAAATATAAATAAATGTATACCAAATATTGCACTTACATTGTCTAGAAATTATGTTACCTCTGTAGATTGAGTTTCCATTTTGTGGAGCTAGGTATTATTTAATATTTTTTTATTTAGTGTTTGTTTTATTTAATATTGTTTTCGATAATTGAGATTTTGTAAATGTGTTAGGAAGGTATATGTATATTGAATGAGTGAAAAATAATTCTGCTGAAAGAAGAAAAGTTTTAAGTAAGTGGTCATAGCTGTCAATACGTCTGAAAATAATGAACAGGTCTTAAATGATTTCAGTGGATGAAACCGTATATTCCATATTTCTTGATATTCGCTTAGGAAATAATCTAATGTGCAAGAATTTTCCTTAAGGCATTTGTAAATCATATTGTAAGCTAAAGTTGTACTTTTATTTATTTTGAGAATATACATATTATTATTATTACTTGAGGTAAAGAGAAAAGGCATGTTTTGTTTGCTGTAGTAATATTTAAATACAAATTGATTGTTTTATTCTATTACTTACACATCTTATAAGAGATGGGTAAGTATAGTATCAACAAAAAAATCAAATTTTTTTCTTGCTAAATCATCTAAAAATGACTGAAAACGTGTAAAAACCACAATTTTGGTGAACAAAACAAGTGTCTGTCGGTCTGTTTGTTTACGCGATATCTTCCGAAGGAATTGAGCTATCGAGTTGAAATTTGGTACACAGGGAGTGGTCCATAAGAAAACGGTTCGTATTATTTTTAGGCAAAAAATCGGCTGAAAGGAAGGGGTAAAAAATAGTGATTCTTTGTAAATTACCGACATGTAATATCTTCTTTTGTGGGTCTTTGGTTATATAGATTTTAATAATAAACCCTCTTTGATACATCTGGCCAAACTAAGGGGTTAGGATATAAAGGGGATTTATATAGCCACAAAAAAACATAACGAATCAATAGAAAGTTAATCATTTGGTCACATTTTTAGTTAAGTTTAGTTAAATAAATGAGTTTCTAATAATTCGAATGTTTTATTTTTTTCTCTAATTTATTAGGAATTGATATATGAACAATATATTAATTTACTGTGAGATAATATTTCAGGATAACGTATTGATGCAGATTATTTTACTTAAGCAAATAATAACTCGATACATGCGTTGATGAGGATTGTCTATGAACTCTTTCTCAAGGCTACAGCAAACAGACGCGTATTTCGGTATTCTTTCGCATCTGTATTAGGTTAATTTGTGACAATGTACTTAAGAACTTAATGATCTAATAAACTTTATAAATTCTACTAAATACTCTAAAAGTTATAGCACTCGTATTTGAAAAAAAAATTAAAAAGCAAAATAATCGTAAATCCAGAAGAAAGGAAGGAAGAAAAACGACAATACAAGGCGAAAAAGGGGGAGACAGAAAAGTCTGCACAAGAAGATACATAGACAGAAGAAATCCTGCTTTCTATATCTATGTTTCAAAAGAATAACATCCATACAAAGTTCAGGTTGTACAAGAACTTGTGATGTTATGTATAATATGATCGAAGGCTATAATTTTGCGAAATAATTAGGAGAATGATTGAAGAGAACCCGCATTTTCCAAACAATATTGTTTTTTCGGATGAAGCGACCTTCATACTACACGGAATGTACCATAAACAAAATTACACTTACTGGGGGCGAAATAACCCAAAGTGGTATGAAGAACTGTATACATAGTTCCCATAAAAACTCAGTGTCTGGGCTGGATTGTTTACGGTACATGTAATTGGACCCTTTTTTATCGAGGGAAATTTGATCGGTGGACGATATTTCCAGCTTCTTCGGCAAGAAATAGTTCCAACTGTAAACATTTTAACAATTTAACATATTAACTTAACCTGGTATCAGCAAGATGGAGCTCCTCCGCATTTTACTCGTGAAGTTAGAGAATTTTTTAAGATTTTAAATGAAAGTGAGAGAATAACGAGGGAAATGATTTTAACTACCCAAAAACATTTTGGCAACGATTTATATCATTGCCAGTTAGTAAATTTTCAACATTCATTAAGAAATAGAGTCGTTCTTCTATGACTTGTTATACCGATTTTTTTCATGTGAACTTATTAAATTGCGTTAATTGAAATTTATTTTATGTTTTGTAACTGATCAAAATCTCTTGATATCTCGGAAACTAATGAATTTAAGCGTAACGTATGCTTAATAAAAAATGTTCTAAATTGACTGGACGATCAAAATAATAATATACCGGGCTGTTCCATTAAAAAATATACTTTTATAAAAACATTATTTATACATATATATTATATAGTAACATATGCTAGCTCACCACATGGAAGAAATATGGTAATCGGGACAACGCCACCTGGCTTAGTTAACATAATGCCCATATACAGGCTTGCCAGATTTGGTGATTTCAGAAGTGTAGGTGACACTGACTTTTCTTAATTAGTTATACAATTAATAATCAATTAACAGAATGTTGTAAATTAATACACAATATTTTAATTTACAAATTACAGAGAATGAAAAACATCAATAAATCAATGACCATGATAATCACAGTGAAGAAGGTCATGATGATGATGATGGTGATGATTTAAAATATATTTTTCTAAACACCAGCTTTTTACAATTTGTTAGAAAAATATTAACTTTAATGAAAATAATAATTTAAGACAGAAATATGAATCATTTTTAATTTTTTCAGTTTTTGAAATTATATTACATTAAAGATAATTAATTTGGAAAAATATCTTACTTATATCAATGATTTTATAGATTTTTACATAAGCAATCATTCTGCATTTTCATATTAAGTTGTTTTGGTAGTAGCTTTAATCAAATTTTCTTATAATTTACTTATATAGTCAAAGTCAGTGACAAAATGAGTAATAGAAAACAATTTTCGGGTTTTTTGCACCCACAAGCAAAAAAAATGGTACTAAATCTAATAAAATATTACGAAAATGAAAATTCACCGGCCAATATCCAGGAGACAGTAGCAAAAGCTCTGGGAATCGATATAAAGACTGTGCATAAAATTGTGACTAAAAAAAAGCATAATTTACTACCGAAGAAGATTAAGAAATATACACGAAAAAAGCCAAAGACAGAAGACTTAAGTGACAATGTAAAAATGGATGTTCGTAATGCAATTTACGATTTCTATACATCAAAAACTAAGATAACCCTTCAAGTTTTAAAAGAAGCTTTTAAAAATCGAGGCATATTGGAAATTGGACTAAAATCGTTGTCAAAATTAATAAAAATGTTGGGTTTTCGATATAAAAAGGACTGCAATCGAAGATTTTTATGCGAGTTGCCACATATAGCAAGTCAGGGTATCCAGTTTTTAAAGAAATACAGAGAAAATGTTAATTCAAAATTTAGAAAAGTGGTATTTTTAGACGAGACTTGAATATTTTCTAATGGAAGTGGTTCGAAATCTTGGCAGGATGAGTCTGTAAAAAGTGTTAAGAGAAAAAAGGGATGTGGGACGGGAAAACAGTTCATAATTTTGCATGCAGGTTCTTCAACAGGATTTCTCCCAGGTGCAAGTTTGCTGTTTTCTTCAACATCCAAAAATATGAACTTCCATGATAATATGAACTGTGAACTATTTGAAAAGTGGTTAAAAGAACAACTGATTCCAAATTTAGATGCTCCATCTTTAATCATTCTGGACAATGCATCTTAACATTCAAGGATCTTAAATAAACAACCTACTTCATCCTGGAAGGAGAGTGATATTTATGACTGGCTAATAAAACAAAAACAAAATGCGTTACCCAATATGTTGAAACTAGAACTTATTTTATTGGCAAAATCTATTAAAAAACGAACAATATATGTCGTTGATGAAATATTACGGGAAAATGGACATGAGGTTTTACGACTGCCGCCATACCATTGCCAATTTAATGCAATAGAATTAATATGGGCTGGGGTAAAATCATATTACGAAAGACACGTGAAAGATGGTCTTACATCAGATGAAGGACAAACTGTTTGGCATTAAATTAGAACATACGAAGAAATTGGAACATATGAGGATTGGTGGAATCGAGAACGAGTTCTAGATGTCGAAATAGCACCAATGATCATTGCGCCATTTGAGGACGACTCAGAAGATGAGGACTTTTTAAGTGATGATGATATCTTTTAGTCTATAATATTAAAAAGTTTCCGAAGGATTATATTAGTCTTTGACGTGTATAGATCATTAATTGCATTATGAATACCCATTTTTGCATTGTAACTTCAGTCTCTTGCCTTTGGATTTTTTCGTGTACATTTCTTAATCTTCGGAAGTAAGTTATGTGTTTTTTTCGTGCACAAGTTTCTGTACATTCCTTATACCGGTTCTCGAGCTTTTGCCACTGGCTCCTGGATATGCCAGTGAACTTTAATTTAAAAATTTTCTTATTAGATTTCACACCATTTTTTTGCTTACTTCTTTAGTACATTTGTAATTTTGTAGGCAATAAATAAATAATTATAGAATACTTGTTCCAATTTTAAAGCATGTTTAAAATAAGTAAATTTTTTTTATTAATTATAAGACAAAATTTGGCTAACGAAAAATAAGGCTATATATATATATATATATATATATATATATATATATATATATATATATATATATATATATATACGTATTTTTCGCGTGCATGGCTCTTAATTTTATACTGAAATTTGAAGAAGTTGGATAAGTAGTTAGTATAACATGGTAGAACATGTTTCCGGACATCTAGCGACCCTTAAACCTAAAGACCTGAAAAAATCTCACGAGGGAAGTAATAACTAATTATCTTGTGTTTTTAAAAAAAGTGTATAACATTTTTGCATAATAAAATTTTTTTGTTATCACGATATAAAAAAGTAACAAGTTTTCTTTGCACAGGGGTGACCCGCATTTAAATTAAATAAATGACACTGTATAAGTGGCTAAATTTTTAGGTCAAGCTTGGCTCATAATTTTTGGTGATTGATAAAAAAATCTCACTTTCATTAAGTGGCTGTATAAACAGAACATATCCTGATTGTTCCACTGATTCGAACCGCTTTCCGACTTTATTAAGACGCTTGCCATTTTGTGTATTTTTGTTTTTGCCAACCAAAAAATTTTAACCAAATACATATTTAGCGAATTTTCTTATTTAGTCCCTCGGCATTTAATATATAAAATAATATTAAGTGGCTATCTTAATAATATTGCGTAATATAATAAAAAAACTATTTTCTTTCTCCCTGTATATTTGTAAATAGCCCATCGAGATTTAATAGCTCGATAAAAGAATCACACAACATTTTGGTATTCACTATGTTTTCTGATTTGATTCATAATGTTGGTGACCTTTGGACCCGCACGATAAGACCGCGGTCGACTATATTACTTATAATACTCTTTTGACAATACCCGAATGAGCGTATAACATACTAAACTGAACATATTGCAAGAAACTCTTTTTAATTTGGTTTAACTTAACTTATTATCAAACCTATTTGTATGCAGTTTTGGGCAAATCATTTTAACTTTTTAATTAAATCTAATATTATTGTAGCCTCTGCGGATGTTTTCGTCTATCAAAAGTACAAAGAAGGAATACACGATGATGGAAAAATACATCTTTTTCCGACAATTACAAACAGTTCAATTAACATAGTAAAACCGAAAGCACATCTCGACGGTCTATTTAATGGAAACGAGGACCTGAGTAAGTATTCCATCAAAGATTATGATATGATTAGCTATAGTCTGATAATTTTAATGAGGGCAATATGTTTGTAATTCTTTTACCATCTGTAAATACGTAACCGTCAAAGAATTTGATATATAGACATTTTAATTTAAAAAAATCGGGGTATCTCCCTTATTTTCGAAGATAGAAGGTTGCGGTTTCCGCGACAGTAGTTACTTTCTTGTGAAATTCAAGATGGCGTCAGCAGAACTTTCATAACCATTTTGATTTTTGAGAGACAGGGTGTTTTTGAAAATGTTGCATTTTCAGGCAACCCTCTATCCCATTTATCTGATAAATTACCAAAAAAGCGAAAACTGTTTCTTATATGACTCATTCCGAAGAATTCAGTGTTGTTTCAGAATAAGTATACGGGGACAGGTCAACAAGTTGGACCCTAGTTTATATTTTTAAATGGGACATCCTGCATATTATTCTTTATATTTATTAGGAAAAATGTGGGCTTTCCAAAAACATATACATGTATGCAGATATTTTAGAAAACAAGCTCAAAATTCGAGTTTTTCTAAACTTTTCTTGTGTCCAATTAGTAGGTAGTAGGCTATGCCTAATTTGTTTGGAACAAAAAGTAAAATGTCAAAAATGTGGTTTTGTCAATTTTTCAGCATACATCAAAAAAGATAGAGAAAGAAAATAAATAAATATATTTGGTTATGAAGAAGCGACGCTTTCATCTTTTTGCCAGCAAATTTTTGAGATGGTACAACAAGGACGCTGGGATTGCGATCTCGTGTTTTATTTTTTAAGACGCATAGTGAATAGAATTTTGAAGGTCTCACAGTGCGGTGGTACCTAGAGATCGTTGAAGAAGTTATTCCACAAGTGATGAAAAATGTTCCATTATATTGCCGTTTACCTTCAACAAGACTGTGCCGCAAGCCACAACTATACGCTTCCAAGGGCATTTTTAGACGATAACTTTCCTCAAAAGTGGATTGCTACCCAAGGACCTGTAAAATGGTTCACTCGATCTCCGGATATCCTGGTTTTAGATTTTTTCTTATAGGGTTTCATGCAGAATAAAATACATAAAACAAGATATAAGTCTGTAATGGAGATTCGGGCGGTAATCGATTCAACTTTTCGAAATTTACATAGAACGCATATGATTCTTTTGAACGCTATTAGAACAATAACGAAAATGAGCCAATTTTGCAAACAGGAAAATGGCCGTCAGTTAGAAAACCACCTTTGAAAACTCTTTGCTTTTTCAAAATTATGTTTCTCTTTTATTTTTCCTAACTTAACTTTTAGGTAAGATATATAATTATTCTTTTGTTTTGAATGAAATTCAATAATTTTAACATAATTAAGTTAGAATAGTGTAATAAATAAATTATTAGTTGAGAGTTAAAAAAAAAGGTGATTTGAATTAAGTTTGAAAATATTATAACTTTAATATAATAATTACTTACATGAATTTTGTTTTTAATACATTTTAGCCATCCACTACCTAATTGGGCACAAAAGAAAATTTTAGAAAATCTTGAATTTTGAGCTTGTTTTTCAAAATAATTGCATACATGCATATATTTTTGGAAAGCTCATATTACTCCTAATAAATATAAAGAATAATATACGGGGTGTCCCACTTAAAAAATAAAATAGGATCCGATAAATTTTTAAACTGACGCCGTATACTTATTCTGAATGCAGCACAGAATTTTACGGAAAAAGTCATATAAAATCAGTTTTCGCCTTTTTGATAAGTTTTGAGTACCGCGATGTTTAAAACCCAGAAAAGATGCATAAGAAATATGAAAAAACTACATACACAAACTTCATGTTCCGAACTCTATTCAATATAATCTACCTTAAAATACATACGATTTTTCCGAAATAAACCGAGTTCCCTTCATTAAATAGAAATAAACTGGTTCTTGATAAACATCAAAATATTTCTCAAAATACAAGAGTTCTAATCACACTACACCACAACTTGTTATGTTCTGGACGCGCGTTTCGCTAAGCAAGTTAGCATCATCAACAGATGATATAAACAGTTTATATCATCTGCTGTTTGTATTTTGATCTATCTTCCACCACAGGTTCCAGTGATAGGAATCAATATTTCTACTAGATATACACAGATGGCTCAAAAAACAATGATGGGGTTGGATGTGCCTTTTCAATTCCAGAACGAAACATAATTAAAAAATTTCGATGTAAACATAAAACATTGACAATACTAAAAGCCCTAGAATTTGTAGAAAATGGTAACATCTTAGCAAATGCTATTATACTGTCAGACTCACAATCAGTGCTCTTATCAATGCAGAACAGTAGTAATTGCACACGTTTATATATACCTAATATAATAAATATCCTGTCTAAGTTGCAGTCAAAAAGTGTTAGCATCGTGTTTGGGTAAAAGGCCATTCGGGATTAATACGTAATGGGCAAGTAGACCTAGCAACAAAAAAAGCTGTATTATTAGGAACACGTTTCGATAGCATACCATACAGAGACGTTGTCACTGCCAACAAGAAAAAAGTAGAATGGAGACAATATTATCAAAATTATGCTGAAAACTGCCCAACATTTTATAGTTCAATTCACCCTGAAGTAAACAAAAGTCCCCTCATTGATACGGAGAAAATACCTAGAAATGTATTCATATCATACTTTAGATTTATGGTTGGTCAAGGTGCAGTTAATACATTTCTTTTTAAAGCAAACGTATCCAATAGACCTTTATGTTCATGTGATAATAATTTTCTGGTTGATTTAAATTATAGACTTTTTAATTGCGGTCACAATCAATCCGCAATATCGTATTGGGCGTTGAACTAGGCAAATTAGGTCTAATTCCTATGAACCATCATACGCTTATGAGCCATATTTTATCCGAAACAAGTATCGAAAATATATTTATTAAATTTCTAAAAGGCTGCAAAATTAGAATTTAAGGTTAGGATGCTAGAATGATTGCCTTCTTTGTTTTGAACCTTTTGTTACCTCCATTTTTATTCGGGTTCACCTGTATCTGTGTCTGTATATTAAATTAAAGCGTCCTGAATTGACTCCAGGGCGAGAAGCGTGTGAGCCTGTTAAACATCCCTCTTGTGAATGTCGAAAAGTTTGAGTGTTGTTTAGGATCCCTTATCGTTATTGTATAAGATTAATATAATTAACTTGATTTTCGTGACTAAATGGAAAATATCCTAAAGCCAAAAAACTAAACAAAAAAAAATCGTCATGCACGAACCTAGCCAACAGTTGCATTACCCCCGAAATATTTCTGCGTATGTCTTGAAATGCGAATTCGTTATTGACCTGTTTGGACATTTATAAATGTTCTATAGGAAGTCAGTATTGCCATTTGACTTTGGGCTTAGTGATTGGATGAAAATAGCAGTTTGCGCTTGCGCAGTTCCACAAAGGGGCCCTGAGAGCAAGTAATTCGGACATCAATTCTAAAAGATATAAGGCTAGCTATATATTTGCTCTGCTGGCCTTTGCTCGTGGCATCAAACACGAGCATTAACCCGGCCTAGGGGACCCAGAGTCTACTTCTCTGAATCCACCTAGGCAACTCTCAGCAGGCGCGTCCACGTCGCGGGGGTGGGCCCGATCCGCAGGATCGGTGGCTGAGTTCTGCTGGGGACCCAGTATTGCGGGGTAGAACGCTTTGCCCATGCCCAGGGAACGGGCGAAGACCACACCGGCAGTGAAAGCGAAGGACAAGCCCGATACGGTGGATCTGGCGTAAGTGGCAACCCTTCTTCTCGGGGATAATACAGAAGAATTCGGCAGCGTCTGACCCGGAGCGGGCGGCTGCCAACAGCGTCTGATCTCCATGTTAGGAGCGGCTGAAAGAAAACTCACCAACCCGCACGGCAAGCGTGGTGTTTTAATTGCCACCTCCCATTAACGCATGAAATGCCAAATGACAAAACTACACTACCCCAGGTGAGTAGGATTATACATCCAGAATCTCACACCGGAGTATCGGTCAGTCCCAAGGATTCTGGGGGGGACGGAAATTTGGCAGGTAAGGCACTCCAACTGAACATTGCAACGTACAATGTCCGAACCCTATCATCGGAGGGCAAGGTCCTGGAATTGGAAGAGGAACTATCTAGGATAAAGTGGGATATTGTCGGTCTTAGCGAGGTAAGGATGAAAGGAGAGGGATGGAGAACTCTAAAATCAGGTCACGCACTCCACTACATTGGAAACCAAGATGTAGCCCGAGGGGGAATCGGTTTTATTATTCATAAAAACCACTCTGATAATATATCCAATGTAAAAAGCATTTCCAAACGAGTTGCTTTCATAATCCTGAAAATTAGCACACGATACAGCCTCAAAATCATCCAAGCCTATGCACCTACATCGGACAGCTATGACGAGGATATCGAACACTTCTATGACGACCTCCAAATAGCACTGGAAGACACACATTCCCACTTCACCATCATATGCGGAGATTTTAACGCAAAAGTGGGCACCAAACTAGACGAGGCGGAAGTATCATTGGGAAACCTCGGAAGCGGGCAAAGGAACCAACGTGGAGAGACCCTCTTAAACTTTATGTTGGCCAATGGTCTATTCTTGATGAATAGCTTCTACTACAAGAAGCCAAACCGAAGGTGGACATGGATAAGCCCAGACGGAAGGACTAGAAATGAGATCGATTTTATTATTACTGATAAGAAGTCCATAATACAGGATGTAACAGTGCTGAACCAAGTCAATATAGGAAGTGACCATAGAATGGTGAGAGCTACAGTGAATCTCGATTTGGGCAAAGAAAGATATAGATTGACCAAAATAAAGGCCACTAGAAAATGGATCCACCCAGACAACATTGAGAAATACCAAGAAGCTATCAACAGCGCACTATCAAAATGCTCATATCATGAAAACATCGAAGATTTGAACAAGGAGATCACAGAATCAGTTATCGAGGCAGTCAATAAATGCTGCCCAAGACATATGAGAGAAAGCAAACTAAGCCGAGAAACAAAACAGTTAATACAAGATCGGAGAAACCTACAAAAGAGAGAGAACACTGATATTCAAATATTAAATCAACGAAGCAAAAACATCTCAAAACATATCAGGAAAGACATAAGAAGATATAACAACGAGCAAATCAGAAACACCATAGAGAATAACAAAAGCCTGAAGGTCCTGAAAAGAAAGCTTGAAAACGGTAAAAACGAGATTATAAAACTTAAGAATAACAATAACCAATTAACAACAAACAGAGATGAGATACTTCAAATCGTTGAGGAATTTTATGAATCATTATATAGAAGCAGCAAAGAGATGGAAAAGTCACCAAAGCAAATAAAGAAGGCTACTGGAGTCATAAATCAAGGGTCGGAAGAACTACCAGAAATCACCATAGATGAAGTGAAATCAGCATTGAATCAAATGAAAAACAACAAAGCTCCGGGTGATGACCAAATAGTAATGGAGGCAATTAAAATGGGTGGAGAGATTCTCCTGAGAAAAATTAGGGATCTCTTCAATTTATGTTTACTAAATGCTTCTATTCCCGAGAAATGGAACAACGTATCAATGATGCTGATCTATAAAAAAGGTGATGTGACCGACATAGGCAATTATAGGCCAATAAGCTTGCTGTTTCATATATACAAACTGTTCACCAAGATAATCAGCAAAAGATTGGAGAGAAAACTAGACTCCTACCAGACAGTTGAACAAGCAGGCTTCCGAACAGGATTCGGAACAAATGATCACCTTCTAACATTGAAACTACTTATTGAGAAGACACTCGAGTATCACAGACCACTGGTGATTGCCTTTATCGACTTCCAGAAAGCTTTCGACACGATTGAGATAAAGTCCATCCTGGAAGCTCTCCAACAATGTCGCATCGATTATAGATATACCCGTCTACTATACAACATCTACAATAACTCAACAGCAAGTATAAAACTTCACAAAGACAGTAATAGAATCCGTATAGAAAGAGGTGTCCGACAAGGAGACACCTTGTCTCCCAAATTATTTACAACAGTTCTCAGAGTATACCTTTAAAAAACTCAATTGGGAAGAAAAGGGCATTAACATCGATGGGAAAAAACTAAACAACTTACGGTTTGCCGACGACATTGTGCTCATAACGGATAACTTCGAAGAAGCGGCTGCAATGATCAAAGAACTAAATGACGCGACGGCAAAAGTAGGGCTCTGTATTAATAGGCAGAAAACGAAGATCATGACAAACCTAGTTCTCGGAGGAACCATTACATTAGAGAACGCTATTATAGAAGAGGTCAATGAATACAATTACCTGGGACACGGAATTAGGATAAACAGAGACAATCAGACACACGAATTGAATAGAAGAATTGGTCTGGGCTGGGCAGCATATGGAAAACTAAAAGATGTATATAGCAGCGACATACCAATAAGTCTGAAGAGGAAGGTATTTAATCAATGTGTTTTGCCAGTGCTAACATATGGAGCAGAAACCCTAACACTAACCAAAAATACTATCCGTAAACTACAGGTGGCCCAAAGAAAAATGGAAAGAGCAATGCTAGGAATCAAACTGCAGGACCGGATAAGAAACGTAGATATAAGACAAAGAACAAAAGTCGACGATTTCATAGAACTAATCACGACTCTAAAGTGGAATTGGGCAGGGCACGTTGCACGATTTAGAGATGATAGATGGACAATAAGGATACAATAAACTGGCGACCAAGAGCAGACAAAAGAAGCCGAGGGAGACCACCAGCGACTCGCTGGAGTGATGATATTAAGAGAGTCGCCGGTCACTGGATTAGAGAAGCTCAAGACAGAGCAAATTGGATGCGTCTAATGGAGGCCTATGTTCAGCAGTGGACTCAACAGGCTGGGGGATGATGATGATGATGATGATATATTTGGTTTATATCTAATGTTATATAAAATACATCAACTATATTGTGTAATGGCTGGGTGAGGCTCCTTTGAATGCCTACTTCAAAATGTCTACGTTTAAGATATAAATTAAGTATTGCTTTTTACTTTTTAGCGATTTTTTTTTGAAGTGGGTTCTATTTTTTGTAATATTCTATTTACCAAACAGCTGTATGGATACTATATGTCTCTAGTGGAATTCTCGTGCAAGGAAAGTTGTGCGTAAATGCGAATTTTTTTTTTAATTTTAATTTATATTTACTTTGCTATTATTATTGATAACTTTTTACCAGATTATTTATTGATATTACCTTAAAACTAATCAGCCACTATATGCTAAAATTAAAAACAACTACACATTTTACTTTTACATTTCCGACTAAATATTTAGAAATGTTAGAAATATACCACGACTTTTGTCAACCCACATGAATAAAAAACTTCTCATAGAAAATAAATTGAAACACGTCAAAGTAGAATTTGATTTTATTCTCATCGAGATTCAAACCCGTGACTCCTATAAGTTTAAGTTTTACCCTTAATATCAACTAAAAAGAAACACAATTCGCTACTCAATAGCTCAAAAACAAAAAGTGATATCGAAGTGCTGTTTTCACCAAACGGCTTAGATTTGCACAAAGTTTTTTCGTGACGTTATTGCCAAATTGTCTCCTCTTTCCTAAAAGCTTGCATTACGACTAACAAAAAAACACATACATAAACATAAATAAAAAAATATTAACATTTCGGAAGTTATCCGATAACTCGATAATCATCCGTTAACTCGATAGATATCTGATACCTATCAATACTTCGAGATATCTATCGATAGTTATCAATTGGGTCCCATATTTTTTTAAATCGAGGTTTTTTTTTTCGCTGATTTATTTGTAAGAACTTTATGTATCAATAACTTCGATTGTTATTTATAACTATCGATATAAATGCGTATCGATAATTGGTTGGCTTGCTATCGACTATCGATAGGTACAAGCTAATATCGCTCATCCCTATCACCTATACTTAAATTTTGAAATCGCTTGTTGTTTTGGTCGGCAATTGGTTTGAAGACAACCTTTTATAAATTATTTGAAATTTCAAACATGTAAAATTGACATATGAGGGGTCTAGATGCAAAACGCGACATGTCCAAGTGATACCGTTTTGAGAAAAGCGGGAAAAACTTACACCGCCAAATTTGACATATTTTGTAAAATTTAAATGGCGTGGCAAATTTATACAACATATACAAATTATTCTAGACATTTTTCAATAATTTTGGAATGTGATTTTCAAAAATATTGAAAAATAAAGTTTGCAGTTGTCGCGTTTTGCAATTGACTGATGGACATGTCGTGTTTTGAATTTAATTTTAATATAATTTTTCAATTATTTTTCAAGTACCTACCTAATTTAATAATTTTAATAGGCGAAAAAATTTTAAACACCTTACATAGAATAAAGAATTTTTGTTAAGAATCATACAAAAAAATATTAAACAGTAACTTCGTCATCATTATCGTTATCCACTGCTTCGTCTACTTCTTCTGCATTTGCATAATCCTTCTTCAAAACTTCTTGCAAGTACCTTAGATTATCATCACTAACCCATTCTGCCCCATAATGAGTTTTCAATAAATTGGATATGCTTTTTATTTTATCTTCTTTAATTTTCACACCAATGGATATCTCCTTTGGTTTCATTGCTTCAATTTTTTCCCCTTCCTATAAATGCCTTTTGCCTCCCCTACGTTAGATCTATACACAGGTTCGCCTCTCATTAAAACCATTCCAGATTTATTTTTGGTCATAATAAATCTTTTTGAGGGCTTAAATTTAAAATGCCACTGGGCTGTTGGTTTCAAAATTTTCTCTGTTTCTGATTTCCAATCTAAAACTTTGTAGTCATGTCCCAGTTTTAAAACTTTTGCTCTTTTTTCGATTATGTTTTCATACACCTCTGGGCTTGTTATTTCTGAAATGCGTCTGATTTCTTTTTCTATATTTCCGAATACTCTGTCTGGAGGAATAAAGGAATGGCCCACTATAGGGAAAATGACCTCGACTTGTTGGATATGTTTAGGTGCTAATGTGGCGAACCAAAAGTACAGCATGCCAATAAATATCGAATTCTTGTTTTGTCTGCCACATCCATCACAAACCAGACGGTGCAGATTAAATTCATAATTATTTAAAGTATAGAAAATTGCGGATGCTATTTCGTTTGATCCTTTTGGCCGTTCAAGTTCTGTCCATACATAGCATCGAACGTTTTCTGCAGACAGTGAAGCCTTTGAGTTACCAATAACAACTCCAAAGTTGTAAAAATTCACTTGCATCGAAAAATAAGCTTGCTGATCTGGTAACTTGGGATTTGCAGGTTCTTTTGACAGTCGAAGGAAAAGATTACTATTGAAGGGTCATTTTCTTTTAAAAAGTTATAAAAGCTCTTCGCCTGTAGTTTGTGAACCTTGTAGTTTATAACTAAAGATTGAATTGTTGTTGGATCCCTGCTCTTTTTGATTTTCTCTTTATATTGCAAACACATAGAACATACGTCAGTTTGAGGAGTCCCAAAGCCAACATTGTAATGCTTATTGAAATAGTTTCTAAAAAACATTCTTTAACTTTCAAGTTTTGAGGAGCCTGATCAATGTACATTTGAAAAAGTTTTTTATGTTTAAATCGCAAGGCAAATAAATTCGATACGGACTATCTGAACGGCAGTAATGGCTTTCCGTACATTTTAGGGACTCTATAAAAGCCTTGATTGTATTTTTCTTCTCAGTATTCTTATCTTTTATCCGATCCCCACCCCTGGTTTCTTGCGGAAATTGTCCTGATTTCTTAAACTTCTTGAGTAAGCGCAAGATTCTGTCTTTTTTCACATTCAAGATCCCTAAGAACGAATCTCTGCATACTTTAATTTCGATTCCATCAACTTTTTTAACGTGATATTCAACAGTAATACTTTTTGGTTTTGTGGCTACTTCATTTCGAATTCTTTTTCGTTTTGTAATCAAGGCTTTGCAATAGTATAAAATAAATTTGTCTTCATCGTTTTTCTTCTTACTTAAATAAAACAATTTGTGGAACTCTTTTATGTCGTTCATTGTAAGAGACCAACAATTATAAGGTGTCTTATCACCTCTATGACCACATACAGGAAATACTGGTAAACCTTTAGGTGAGTACCTGAAACAAATGCATTTTGTTATAATAAAAACCGGCCATTAACAACCTACAAACTTTTAAATTCCATGATTTTTTTGGCCTTACAATTATTTTGGTGACGATATTTAATTATCAATCAATAAAGAAATGAAACAAATGCATTTTGTTATAATAAAAACCGACCATTAACAACCTACAAATTTACGAATCCCAAACATAAACAAAAAAGTTAATACAGCCCGTTCAAATTAAAATAACATACCTAGCATTCTTAGCTTTTTCTCTTCCCCATTGTTCAGTATTCCTTGCTCTTTTCCTTGCTCGATTCTCGGTATCCGGTGTAATATTTTTAGATTCTTCGTCCATATTAATAACTATTTTTAATTATTTTCCTTTCTTTAATAATAACAGGATATTCACTCACTAAACTAACATTAGGTAGTTTTAATGTTTACACACTAAAACGCAATGACATTGACAATACTTACAAAACGCATGGCCGCTATCACGTGGTTGCGTATAAGCTTTATCATTGGTTTAAATGGACATGTCGTGTTTTGAATCTCAAAAAGTATCGGACGTCGCATTTTGCATCTCACTATGATTTTGTAATATAATTTAAGTAGGCTAACATCGCATTTTGCACTTGAGAACAAATATTCGCAGATAGAGTTTTTCACGGAGAATTTTGCAGCATAAATATGTCATTTTTGAAAAAAATTGGACATGTCGCGTTTTGCGGGTATTTCTTACCCAAAAATAAGACTGAAAGTCCATATCATTATGGATCCGATGTCACTTCGATTCAGAAATACAGGCTAATAAAGATTTTTTATTTTTCCGGTGTATTCAAAATTACTTCAAAACGACTGTAGCAATCCAAATGAAATTTGGAAGAGAAAGTTTCTAACATTTCTACCTTTAAAGGATGCCTAATTGAAATGTTATGGTTTACCAATATGATGGAGGTGGTAAATAAGTAAGATATGTTAGTCACCAGACGCAATACACTCACCTAATATCGACCCAATAATATCTCTTAATGATGACTATTGCTAGCTCTAGTCGGGTAGGTTCGGATTCTTCTTTCTCGTTACTCTACCTATACTTCCATATCACAATCTCTTACCTTAGATGTAATATTTAAGTTGAGCGGCACCAAGTTTTAATTTAAGTTAAATAAAACTTGGAAAAAAAGTATTTGCATTGAATCTAACCAATATCGATAGGTAAAGACTTATATTGATCCATTGAAAACCAACACGTTGGAAACAAATGACTTTTATTGTTAATTCACAATATTCAGCGATTTATCCCCAAGAAAAAAAAAAGAAAATGTACTGAACAAAAAAAAATTATTGCTAACTCAATTCCATCCACTAGTGAGCTTCATAGCATCCCAACAAGAAGTGAAGAAATTAAGTTTTCCCTTACAAGGGTTTAAATTTATTGTAAGGTTACACTAACTGAAATCCCAACTAAATTATTTGATTTGGCGTACGTAAATACAAAACCCAGAAGCTTATTATTTATCTATACCATTCCAGATTAATAACATTTCGATTACACAAAATAGACAAGAATTAGATCAAATAATCAGTTTAGCATCCCAATAAGTTTCTTTCCCCCCCCTTAAATGATTGAAGTTTAAATCTAGTTAAAACAAATAATTATGTTACAAACGATAATGATAGGGTTAAGTATTAAATAAATATCTATAAAATGTCTATTACATAGATTTGAATGCACCTATTAGATATTACCAATAAAACAGCAGTAATTAGGTAGCGCTACGAAGCCGGCTGCGTTTCACCTTACAGAAATTCTGCACAGTATGCTATATACTAGACAAGGTGACACCAGTAATTAAATTAATATGCATAAACAGTTTGATTAAGAGAAATAGTACTATGTGTTAAGTTTCCAAATATTATACTACTACTTAGCTGTATACTCTAGTCACTAGTGTAGACTGCAAATGGTGGTAAGGCAGGTAACATCCAAGTGTTCCTCAGTGATCACTATGTCCTATAGCTCCGCTACGTAGACCGTATCCAAGAAAAGTTCCAAATTCCATAAATAACTAGCAGTTAGGAAACCATACCAAAACCTTGCTAATGGTTTGTCTTTAAAGTTCCAAAATAATCCCAATGAACTTCAAAGGTTCAACCTTATACAAAAACCCTGAAACAAAAATTGCCCCATGTAGAAAAATCTCTTCAACAAAGTTTGGAATATAATTTCAGACAGGCAAAACAGCACACAATATATACGGGAATATAATACAAAATTCTTAAAAAATAAAATTCAGAACATCCGACACTTCCGTCGTCATGAGACTTGGTGCTAAAAAGAAAGATCTTTTCCTTAGCCCTTCTTACGTACACAAAATGGTTTCCATCACACAATATTACCAAACACGGTAAATCTATATATCCTTTTCTGCATTTCCAAAAAAACAACTTTTCTCAGTATCAACAAAATAATGTTGGTACAATAAATCCCCTAAACTAAATATTAACTAAAATAGCCTTTATATCCATGAGTATTGGAAAGAGATGAAAATATATTATTACTCCTCAACTAATCCAAGCTACCCTGTATTTTGTCCAACCAAAGAATAACCGACTAAATTAGTAATGTTAGCTCGCCGTTACATCAAATCAATAGGACTTTTAATAAGAAAGAAAAAGAGAGACAATACTGCCACTTCGATGCTTATTTCCACTGCATTATTCTATCGATTGAAAGCATGTGGTTTTGAACTGACCTATCATAACCCCGTGTAAAAATCTGACAACTGATAAACAATAACAAAGCAAATCTTTTTAGATTTCAAAATATATAATAATGAACAAATTTACCTTACTAATTAATGCAAAATAGTGAACCAAGTTATTAAAGAAGATTTGTGTTTAAATTTACGTGATTGTGAAATTTCCAAACAAAATGTGATATGCTATTTGACACGTAAACAACAAAATTCTTCTGAACTAACTGATATAAACAAATGGAATCTTCGAATATTAACGCAAGAAAACTATATACAGGTAGATTTTTGATGCTCTATTAGATTATCTTATCAGAAACATATGTCACTTAGATTTTACATTTATTTGTTTGTCTTATATGATTGTTGATCTAGTCTTCGAGTCACAGCAAATTAGAAATGTTAATTCCTATTAATTGGAATATCTTAAAGTTAATTTTATATATAAAACAGTAATTATATGATAATACAATACAATATGAAAGTATATTACATTGGCTCTATCAAAAATAAAGTAAATTCACATAAAGTTCTAATTTTATACTTTTGCTTCCGGCTATTTGTGACAAGAAAATTCTGAAACTAGCATTATTTCTGTAACTTAGGTATCAATGGGATATGTAATTTTAATTATAAATTAGATTTAAATAACAGATATGATATAATACTAAAAAAAATGAAAAAGTGTCAAGCGAAGATTTATTTTACTGAATTTTACTGCCATATGTACTGACAGACATATATGACAAATCTAACTGTAACAAGTTATTTGAACTAGCGCATATGACTAACAAAAAAGCATGGAGAGCTTGACCGTAGGCGCGCCTGCGGGTTGTCGCTGCAACAATTTTCCAAAAAAAAACATTTGCACCATTGACTTTTTCACCATCAGTTTCATTACAAGCCCTCAATCATTAAAGCAAAGATCTTCTTAGTCTGACACAAATAGGAGAATTTTGTCAAACTCTTACAAATTTCATTTCAATGCATTGTAAAAGTTCTTTAAATGTTTGTACTGGCGTCTTGTATACGAGCTCCTTTAAATGCCGCCACAAATAAAAGTCCAAATCATTCAAGTCAGGGGATCTTGATGGTCATGCTACTGGACGACCACGCCCAATCCATCGTATGTCCATCCCGTATGTTTCTGAGAGGTACTCCCTCCCCCATCATAGCAAAACGCATCGATGCTCAAACTGAATGAGCTCGGAACGATTAAGGTGGGCTATTATACCCGACTTGTGCTAACCAAACTGTGACCCTGCACTAAGATCGGTATCCACTTGTGTTTTAAACTGTAACCACACAGAACAACCCTACCTAACGGTGGCTCCTGATTATACTTTTATATCTGCTGTATCTTTTCACTATAACCGTACTCAGATCCCGAGTAGTAAAGATCCTTGAAGAGGTCTCGTGCAATCGAAAGAGAGACGTCGGATAGTAATTCCAATTTAATACGGTCTAACTGCAAGAACAGTGATTTCTCAACTAACCAATTGACCGTGAAAGCTTCTAGTTTAGTTTTATTTTGTGGTGAACAATCTGCCCAGATAGCACATTTTTTAAAACACTCTATCTTAATTCGCAAATATTCTATTAACCTGAACCAAAAAGTGGCATATGTTGAACAGTAGTACAACTGATAATAACCTTGAAGATTATCAGTATTCTTCAAATTTATATCAGTTGTACTGTTGCTGTCCAACATAAAATGTTATGCCAAATTTAAATGAGATTGTATATTTATTCTTATTTGAAAATATAACATTTTTAGATGCAGCAACCAACAAAGCAATCAACGATAACGTGGACGAACTGTTTGAGGATCTAAAGCCAGTAGTGGAACATACCTTAAGTCGTATTATGGAAGACGTTTTGCTCAAATCTCTAATCGATAACATCGCTTGGGATGACCTGTATCCAGTTAACCCAAAGTTTAGTTAAGTTGTTAATTTCGTACTGTTCGTTTGTTAATCATTTAGTAAACTATTTTGTGAATAGTATAATTTTCTTTTTTTTTACAATTTCCTATGCAATTGCAATGCAAAGTTCAAGGCCGCATATCTCTAGTAATAACTGTTCCAGTGGAATGATTAAAAAGGGTAATATCAATAAAACAAGGCGACCACCTATTGTGATCAGAATGCTCTTGAGGATGTTTGAAAACTAATTAACATTCTGAGCATTTTTATACATTTTTTAAACACTCTGTAGAGTATTCTGAACATAATTGAATGTTCCAGATAAGAAGCAGTGGTAGCCCAGGTTTTTGATGAAATATTGTGTTTTTTTAATCACTTCGCTGGATTAGCTATTACTGAAGATACGCGGTCTTGAAACAGAGTATATTTGCATTGCATTTTATGAAGAGGTTTAAGACTTTTGATGGCGTGAGAATACTAAGCCAGATTTTTCAGCAAGTTGGTGAGAGAGTTGTACTGCACCAATTTTTATGATATTTTTTTGAAATTATCGTCTGGTTACTGAGACCTTTTAATACTACACTCAGTTCCAAAAAAAGTGACATACTTATTTTTGGCTCAAGTTCAATGTCATATATCTTTTAAACCAGTTTTCGATAATTTTTTTTCAAACGTAGAAAATACCTTTGTCTTCCAGCAGAAATTAAACAAACGAAAATGTTCTCAAAGATTCTTGGATAATAATAAAAAAGCTCGAAACATGCTTTTTTTCTATTTTTTGTCTTGCCCTGTTTATTAGTTGAGAAGTCGTATCGGAACTTTTTACACCCTGTATGAAAGAGCCTTTTTTTGTGAGCATTTTGTTTTTTTGATTTATCGACTTATCTCTAAAATTGACCGAATTACATCTTTTTTGCTGAAACTTTGCCAAACTACATGAATGTTAATGGAAAACTTAAACATTGCTTTTTGACTTATCCTGTGTATTATTTGAGCATTTGTATAGAAAATTCTTACACTCTAGATGAAAAAAAATGGTTATTCTGTTCATTAATTTGTCTTCAAAAAGTCTGAATTGCAGCTTTTTAATTGTAACCTTGTATTTTATTGTACCTACTTGATTTTTCAAAAGTGATTTTCTAATAAAATAAAAATGCTATGAATTTTATAAAACTTTTTTATTAACGCAAAATATCAATAACTAGATCAAAAAGAACTTGAAGAATGTGCTTAATACCGGGTGTTTCCCTCATCTGCCAACTCTGAGAGCTTAAATCTGCGTGACATACTTAAAATTAGGTTTCTTGTTCTTTCCACTGGTATACAATCTCATTCTTCTGATAACGTATCTGCCAATTCTGCTAAGCTTTCTTGTGAACGTACCATTTTTCCTAATTTATCCCACAAATGTATTGCATTCCGATATGAATGCAATACATTTGCATTCATATCTTCATTCCTGCTTCTCTCAGGCCACTGTAATGTGCCCATACACGCAGTTTCTAGGAAGTTCTGCACTATTGCTGCGTTATGCGGTCGAGTATTATCCTGCATCATAATAAAATTGTTACCACCAACTAAATCAGCAAGAGCTGACATACGGCTATTAAATATCATTGATGTAAATTTGGGCTGTCATTGACTTTCTAATGGGAAAAACATGAAGGGGTGTACGTCTATTCATGGAAATTCAACCCCACACAGTAACCAAAGCACCATTAAAATTATCGCATTCTGTTATCAAAGATTGATTGAATCTTTCGCCAGTTCTTCTTTATACTCATTTGCTCCCATATTCCACATTAAGCTGTAAGAAAGCGTCCATATTCTCTAATAGACCAACTTTCAAATGACTAAACTAGAAATAAGACACAAAGTCTCGGTCTCAGTCAAAAAGAGTATAATGCGGTTACACGTGTTTCGCCTTTTCAGGCATCATCGTCTGACTACAATTAATATAACAATCAAAAACTATCACTATAAATATACAAAATTCAAACAGACCTTCTACATTAACTAAAATCACAAAAACAAATCAAACAACTATGACGTCACATGTTAAAAAACACACTGAGATGAGGTTAAGAAACTAAGGTATTGACACACGCAGATAAAAGTTGAATCAAATAAAAGACAAAAAAATATATAAATCAAAAATATAAAAAAGGTTATTGATATAACCAGGAATTGAACCCGAGCCTCCGGCGTGACACATCGAGATACTGAACACCACTCTACCAGCAGGTCCAATGAAAAGTTTATACATTATCTTCCTGCCGATTAATATTAGTGCCAAGATTATTAAAAATTAGTTAAGGTTCGAAATTGAAGACATCATTAACACAACGTAAAACCGGGCTTCTTTTAGCCCTTGTAATTCTCATCTTCTCTAACAAATCCAGTTTTTTACTCTTTGGACACTCGTGTAGTATCTTTACATTGTTTGGTATAGAAAAATGGTGTCCAGTTGTTAGCAAGTGGCTAGCAAAAGCCTACTTTGTCTCAGTGATATCAGTGTTTTTATATTTATCGAAAAGGCTAAAATGTTCCTCAAAAATGTTGACATTCCGCATGATGCAATATTAATTTCCTTAGATGTAAAAAATTTGTTCCCCAGCATACCCCCCAACGAATGCATTAAATTGGTAAAGAGTTTATTAGACAAAACTGCCCTACCAGCACTAGTAAAGGAGAATCTCGTTTCTCTGCTCTCCACCGTACTGAACCAAAATTTTTTCAAATTTAATGGCTTATTTTTTAGACAGTTAACGGGTCTAGCGATAGGTTCCTGCCTTTCTCCTTTTCTTAGTGAGATTTTTATGAGTGATTTGGAGGCAAAGATTATGAAAAGCCGTTTTGCCAACCATCTATTAGCTTACAAGAGGTACGTAGATGATATATGTATCGTGTGGAAAGGAAATAATCAGGAGTTGACTGATTTTTTGAATTTTGTTAACTCCCTTCATAACAAAATAGATTTTACTCTAGAGATGGAGAATGAGGGTAGATTACCTTAGATTTAATGTTAATCAGGAATAATACCAAAATAGAATTTGAAATATACAGAAAACAATCGTCTACAGATAACGTTATTCAATTTAGTTCCATTTCTCCTTATTCACACAAGTTTGCAACCTTCAACTCATTTTTCTATCGGTTGTTCAAAATACCTCTTTCCAGGGAAGCTTTTAATCAGGAATTGCAGATTATAAAACAAATTGCATTCAACAACGGTTTTGCTATCCACTCCATCAATAGACTTTATTTTAAGTTTTTCAATAAATACAAACTTTTCTTTAATATTATTCACTCTAAACCAACACTTAAAAATGCTTCAAAGGTTTAACATTTTTTGGTAATATTTCAATGCAGGTGGCGAAGTTTTTCAAACATTTAGATATCTCAATTGCTTTTAAAACAGTGAACTCACTTAAGAGACATCTAGTAATGACCAAAGATAAGACTGAACATCTCTCAAAATCAGGGGTGTACTCACTGGGCTGTGGAGATTGTTCTGCTGTATATATCGGACAATCAGGGAGAAAGATTTCCACTAGGGTCCGGGAACATTTTAGCCTTTTCGATAAATATAAAAACACTGATATCACTGAGACAAAGTCGGCTTTTGCTAACCACTTGCTAACAACTGGACACCATTTTTCTATACCAAACAATGTAAAGATACTACACGAGTGTCCAAAGAGTAAAAAACTGGATTTGTTAGAGAAGATGGAAATTACAAGGGCTAAAACAAGCCCAGTTTTACATTGTGTTAATGATGTCTTCAATTTCGAACCTCAACTAATTTTTAATAATCTTGGCACTAATATTAATCGGGTTCAATTCCTGGGTATATCAATAACCTTTTTTATATTTTTTATTTATATATTTTTTTGTCTTTTATTTGATTTAACTTTTATCTGCGCGTGTCAATACCTTAGTTTCTTAACCTCATCTCAGTGTGTATTTTAACATGTGACGTTATAGTTGTTTGATTTGTTCTTGTGATTTTAGTTAATGTCGAAGGTCTGTTTGAATTTTGTATATTTATAGTGATAGTTTTTGATTGTTATATTAATTGTAGGTCTGATGATGCCTGAAAAGGCGAAACACGTGTAACCGCATTATACTCTTTTTGACTGAGACCGAGACTTTGTATCTTATTTCTAGTTTAGTCATTACCACATTAAAGCAAAACCTTGATTCATCAGTAAAGGGGACATTTGACGATTCACGATTAGTTCATTCTTCATAATTTTGTATGAAGTATCTCCGAGCAGCATGATGTTGAGGTAGCAATTTAGGACCTTTTGCAGGCCTCCTAGCCTTTAAGTTCATTTTGACTAAACGTCTACAAACCGTCTACTTGCTCACTATAACATCTCGAATTTGGCGAAAATCTTCTTGGACTTTCACAGTGTATTCGATCGTTTCGTAAAATCCCCAGTCCCAAACAGCGGGAGATTTTCGAGGGCGACCAGAACCCACCTTTCGAGCACTGCTTCCTATTTGTTCATATTTCGAGATCGCTCTACGAGCTGTTGCTTCTACGCCCATCATTCTCTAAAGGTCTTTTTACATGCTGCAATTCTTTCTTGCAATATGCAATAGTTTTGTACAAAGGCATGCGCAGTTTGGCAAAAGATACAAATGTCTTGCCACTGCGCATACTTATGTTCAAGACCATTGCAACTTGCAAGAAAGAATTGCAGCATGTAAAACGGCCTTTCAGCAAGTAATCTTGCCATTTATTCGGGTGTAATTTGGAGCATTTTATCACTGTTAAAGTGGGGTAGTTGAGAAAAGGGGTTTCTGACCCCAAATTTAGGACTGTATATATCTATAGGGGTGTTTAAATGTTAAATACAAGAAAATCGGACACTAAAACGACTTACGATAATCTCTGTAGAAGGCCTTGGGAGGCGGCTGCTAGTTTCTAACGGCTTTCTAAACTGTTTCTTCACAAGGTACCTTTTGTAACAATTTCAGCACATGAGTTGGTCACAATATACAATGAAAAGCAGACACACTAATCACTGGTGATGGAATACACTTAAAACAATGTTCATACACATAGGTAGATCGGGAAAACCCGGCGAATAATTGGATTACAAAATTCCGTCAAGCGAGTATCGGTTGACAAAATTATACCTAATCTGATTTTGTTCCCAGTCGTGACGTCGTGTTAGTGTCATATACTTTCGCGCAGAGAAAATGTTAGAGAGTTTAAGCACATTATTAAAATAGTAAATTACCTTAAAATTAAATTACATTTTACATAAATGAATCCCTTTTACCAAAACTGAACAATCACTAAAACCTTTTTTTCGTATAAAAAAATTACAATCATGACGTCAGCGAAATGCACAACTGACAAATATGGCGGACTGTAACAATTTAATTGCCATGGCGACAGCAATTGGTTTTTCAAAGTGGATTATGATCCGACATATTCAATCCACTAGCTAAGATTTTTAATACATAATTTCCAGTTTCATTAAAAAAGACTTAAACGGTCTTAAGTTCAGTTTTTGTCACGGATTACGAATTTGCAAGTCTTTTTGGCGAATTTTACGAAATCGATCAAATACACCTGTAACAGCTCAAGATCTGCGCCAAGTTCGAGATGCTATGCTTAGTGAGCAGACGGTTTGTGTATGCCTAGCAGAATTGAATTTAAAGGCTAGACCTGCAAAAGTCTAAAATTATTGGTATACCCGAACATCGTTCTGCATATTCTGATAATGTCCAGTCGTATACCCTAGCAATAGTGCGAAACTGCGGGTATCGCCACATTATAGGGCCGACGAGAAGTCACGATATGAATGCTGCAAAACATTTGTGGAATAAATTAGGAAGAGTGCCTTTTCGCGAACGGTCTCTGGAGAGCCTAGCAGAATTGACAACATCAAAAGAAAGGGACCGTATAGCAAAGTAAAGAATAAGAAACTTAATTTTGAGTATGCTACAAAATAAGAGGCTCTCAGGATTGCTTTAGAGAAGCCTATCTTCGGAACTAAGCACATTTTTCAAATTTTTTAAATTAACGACTCTACAGCTTGGTAAATATATATATTCATATAAAAATATATATATATATATATATATATATATATATATATATATATATATATATATATATATATATATATATATATATATATATATATATATATATTATATATATATATATATATATATATAAATATATATATATATATATATTTATATATATATTTATATATATATATATATATATATATTATATATATATATATATATATATATATATATATATATATATATATTTAATATATATTTTTTTTAACGTTTGCTTGTCATTTACAGCATATTTTTCTGTTTTTATATGAAACATTTCCTTGATAACGAGTTTTTGATATCTTTGATCTATATATTTCATTCGACAATGTAAGCAAGGTATCGAGTATACCAAATTTGATTTTCTATTTTTTAGGACTTTACTATTTAGGTGTGTGAAAATATAACGTATTAAATTTTGTACTTTGTGACACACTATTATATTGTGTTGTTCTAAAATGAATTTTATTTTTTCTGACAATTGGTTTGTGAAAGGCATTGCAATATATTTTTTTGGTGTATTGTCCTGTATTAAAAGATTGGTTTGTTTTCCTTTATTATAGGGTGGTGGGAGTTAAAGTTAAGGTAGCGTCCTGACCAGGTTTCTTTTGTAAACCGTTTTGCTTTTAAACTATTTTTAAATTGTGTGATTATACTTAAATCTACAAAATTTATTTTATTATCTTTTTCTACATCCGAGGTAAATTGAAGTTTTGAATTGTAGCTATTAAAGGCATGTAACAAATTATCTATTTTATTTTCTGGAACTGCAGCTAGGCAATCATCGACGTTCCTTTTGAAAAAAGTTTTGTTAAAATCCAATCCTTCAAGGACTCTTTCTTCTAAAAACTCCATGGCGCAACTGTAGAAGAAATTGGTGAGCCCATAGGACAGCCATCTAACTGCTGGTAATACTCATTTTTATATTGGAAATAATCACTGGTCGGGGGAAAAAAAAATTTTTTTGTTGTAACACAAATCAGAAAATCATAATCTAATAGAATGGACCTATCCAAATACGAAAATGACAAATAGAAAGTTGTAGCACGTAGGGCTTTCTTGTTAGAGTTGTAGAACCATATCGAATGTTACGATATTTAATATCTATAGAAAAAATTATTTCAGAAAATTCTTTACCCCGTTTATTGACTATGTTTACAGTTTTCGCCTATTAAACATACCATATATCTAAGAGAAAAGCAAAGGAGAAAAATATTAACTTAAAACACTAATTAAACTTTATTTTTTCCGTTTATGAGGTATCCTATCTTCTCTCTTCAAAAACCAACAGTAGTCACCCATCATGGCTGCATCCCATCGTCCTTGGTACCGAATTTCCATTGTTTTGATATCTTGGTGAAACCTTTCACCCTGCTCGTCACTAACAGCTCCCAAATTTTTAGGAAAAAATGACAGATGGGAATGAAGCAAGTGAATTTTTAGTGATATTCTGGCACCAAGCGCTTCATAGACATAAGAGTTCATTAACTAATTGTTCATAATTTGCATCCATATTGTTGCCTAAAAATCCTCTTACTACACTGACAAATGAATTCCATGTTCTGAGTTCCTGCCTGGTAAGCCTTTCCGTAAAATTGACACCGTCCAGCAATTTTCTGATTTGTGGCCCAATAAAAATGCCTTCTTTTAATTTGGCATCACTGAACTGGAGAAAGACTTGTCTTAGGTATTTAAATCCATCACCATCTTTATTCAAAGCCTTCACAAAGTTTTTCATCAGACCAAATTTAATGTGAAGAGGAGGCAAAAAGACATTTTTGGGATCAACAAGAGGTATAAATTTAACATTTTGAGATCCCGGTTGAAATTCGCTTCTTTCTGGCTAAATTTTTGTTACATAATGCCGATTTATTGCACGACTGTCCCATAAACAAAGAAAACAGCAATATTTTGTAAATCCCCCTAAAGTCCCACTAAAATCGCTATACCTTTTAAGTACCCACATATCTGCCATATATACCTATTCTAGTTTATTTTATCCAAAATCATGCGCATATTTTCATAATTTTCTTTCATTGCAACTGAATAGGCAACTGGTATAGAGGGCGTTAAATTTTCCATTATGCAATGTAATGTATCTATTTAGATGAGTCTATGAATAAGCGCCACTCACGGGGAGATTGTTCAGTATCAAGTTTCTGCATTAAACTGTCTATATCAGAACTCAGAATTCAGAAAACATAGCATTTCTTTTTCTGAAATTCGTAATTTTTGTTGGGACCTGTGGTAAAAGTGGGATCGGTGCACTGTTCTTCTGAGCTGCCTGATGATGCGTTATCTCCATTATCGTCATTGGCAAATTTGCATTATTAGGAACAGGTCGTATGGCAGATTGCAAATTTGGATATTCTATATTGTGCTTTCCCTTTTTGGAATAACCTTCAGTCTTTGTCAGGCAAAAATAACAATCGTCAGAATGATTGGTGGGTTCTCGCCATACCATTGGAACTGCAAAAGGCATACTTTTTCTCTTTTCCTTCAACCACTACACCAATGATACAGTACAACTAACGCAGCACACATGGGGAGCCCACCGCTTATCTTGATCCCCAATTAACACACCAAAATATTTAAAGTAGGCTTTTTTACATTTTCGGAAAATGGCCTGGCTTGTGATTTCACCAGAAAATCTCCACAAATATAATAAAATTTGTCAGGAGAAATTTTGCAATTTCGGCGCGTTTGACTCGACATTCTCGTCTTCACATACACTTGCTTATCGATACACAGAGAACCACTCAATTTGAAAATCAACAGAAGAGTGATGTTTAATGTTTATTTTATATCTAATGTTGTAAACAACCCAATCTAGGCAATTTTTCTGTTGTAAAATGGACCCATTTTAGCCGCCCCACAATATTGTTTACCTGCCAATATAAAAGGTTCTAATTAGGCTATTAAAAAATGGTACGTATTAGGGCTTTCCGAATATTTTTTTTATTATTGGGAGGGGATTTCCATTTCGGAAATAATGAGCTGGCCTGTGTTAGAAAAATCTTGTGGGCCAGTGAGTTATTCAAGGTCACCATATTTAATGACTCTAGATGTATTGATTTTTACTCCTTCACGGATGGAGTCTCTATTCGGACGCGAGAAAGAAAGCTTCGAAAATGCCAAATGTGATTTTGGCGAAACGTCAGCAAAACTGTTCTTTTCAGAACAACAGTAGTGAACGGATGTACACCCGGAATGAAAACACATTGTACACCCGGAATGAAAACACATATATATGTATATATATATATATATATATATATATATATATATATATATATATATATATATATATATATATATATATATATATATATATATATACGTAGATTGTTAGTCGTGACTGACTAGTTAAAAAAAAACTAAAAAACAATTTTTTCTTCTTGGTTCTGGATTTTATGAGGATGCAGTCAAAAAAAGGAGGCCTAGTGTATGAAACTCTTTATTGTATGATCTAGCTTTCGAAAATACTTATTCTCTCCTTCAGAACCCTTCCGAATTTAGAACAAAGAAAGTCATAAGTTAGGAAATTGCTTATAAATGTAAGTATAAATCTCACCAAAGTGAGTTAAAATGAAACAATTTCATTACACAATATAGATGTGCTAATGTAGAACTAAAATTACTTGATGTATGGGACGACACAAAACGGCACAAATTGTAATTTCACAACACCACGAAAACTTTCCTCTATCATCTACCATTTTATTGGACTAATTGTGGATATTTTATGGACAGTATTTTGAATCTGTAATGAAATGGGAGGAATGTAAACCAATAAGTCGACAATAATTTGTGACACAGGGCAAAATTAAGCCCAAAAAAATCAACACTCTGTATAAGAAATTAAAATATGTTCAAAAATTTTACCTAGAGTTAATTAAGCTTAATTAACCTAATTAGACTGAACAAAAAATTCGATTTTTTTGTTATGAAATTATTTATTGTTATGGCTTAATTGTCCTTCTTTACGTCAGAGAAAGTCCTGTAGGAAGCAATAGAAACTAGTTCTCTATTTGGTAAGTCTCTAATAAAAACATTCGATTGAAAGGAAAATTTGTTATGTAATCTGTGTACAGAGCTTTCGATGAACTGCTGGTAACAACAGTACTACTTCCATTGAATTAACCTACACTTTCAAACTGAATGTAGTTCTTCGTTTTATATTTTGGAAAAGAAATTGTCTTAAAATGTAATTCATCTCATATTTTGACATTTTAAAATAAAAGAATTCTAAAACTAATTTTTGATGACATATTGTACATAACAGATTATTTCAGATTTATAAAACTGACAGAGAATTAACATTAATTTAAATCAATTATAACCTAAACAAATATATACAAACAGAACATTCAAAACAAACAAATTATAAAACAAAATTTATTTCGGAAATAACTCCTCTATCGAAAACCGCGTAAAGACCCTCCCGATAAATTCTAATACAGTTTTCCCGATGGTTTGTTCGAGAGTCGGTCTCAAATCATTCAGCAGCTCGTCCATATTTGCGTTTAAAATTTTATTCGTTTGTTCCGTAAGTTCCGGATTGTTCCTGAAGAGGTCGTAAAATCGAAAATTCGACTTTCCGAAATCGATATCCTCTATGACGGTTTCGGTGAGTTTCAGGTACTGCTTGTCCTGTTGGTAGAACCGCTGCCCATTCATTGTCGCAATTACTCTGCAATTGGCTGAAAACAAAACAGGGTTTTAAACCAGTTAGCATTTGTACAGGGTTGTTAAAAAGAAATGCACAAAATTCATATCTTCTGTATGAGTCATATTTTACAAAAACGCTGGAACGTGAAGCGGTTTAAATAGTTGTGCGACTTTTTGTAATATTTTCAGCCCCCTCCTTGCAACCCTTTAATTTTTAGATACCCCAACTTTTCTTCAAATGGCAAACTAGGTCATGTGGGGGCTCTATGAGAAGGTCTAAAACTGAATCTAATACTAGCAACAAATTAGCTCATTTCGTTACAGTAAAACGAGTTTACATACGTTTTTAATTAAAATTAATATTCGAGGTGGATCTTTAGCACTCACCTAATTTGGCTAATATAATAAATGCTGAGTGATATCAACCTTTTACTTGACACACACCGAATCTGTGGTAAATACTATCAACCAAAATTAAAATACTTTCTGCTGGTAAATTAGTAACCTTCATTCTTATTCTATCTTGTAGGTCTCCAACGCTGTTTGGTTTATTTTAAAACCCTATCTCCTTCCAATACTCCCATAGAAATAAATCCAATGATGTAATGTTCAGAGACCTTGCTGACCATTCAATGGGACATGTCGACCTATCCACCAGAAAAATACCGTCCAAGTACCTTCAAACATTTATACCAAAATGTAACGCTCAACAGTAACAGTTCTTCAAAGAAATAAGGTCCTAAAACTCGGTTATTTATTATGCCAGCCCACACATTGACTTTTTGGGGATGTTTTGTATGTCCCTCACGTATCCACTCTGGATTTTGATTAGACCAAAATCGATAATTCTGTCTATTGATTATTCCATATATTTTCAAATTTTATCATATCATATCTTCCCATTATTTTTGTACAGAATTGTAATATCCTATCTAAGTCATCTTAAAGAAGTTCCTGTACAACATGCACTTTATACAGGTGATATCTCTTGTTTTTTAATAATCGCTATACGGAAAGAAGCTTTACTAACATCGTTACTAAGCGCAAGGGTATTAGTTGAAGAATGTGGGCTTCCTTGTACTATCTTGTACGTAATATCAAGTTTTTAAATCCCTAACTGACCCTTGCTCTTCAAATGTGTGAAATATCCTACTCACACTTGACCGCGTAATTGTATTCTCGGGATACTTTTCATTAAACAACACGCAAACTTCATTCTCCGTACTATGTCTCCAAAACCCAACAATATCATTATTTCGATACGCTGCCTTTCTGAGAGCACCAAAATTCAAAAATGTCAAAGTTCCAAAATACTAACACATTGCTTACAATTCAATGGTCAAAATAAAAGTTTAACTGAATTTATTATTTTGTGTATTTAGGTATTTGCCAAATAAACGACCAAATGGGGGAAAAACTGTCCTAGAATTTACAATGTAAAAATTTATGATATTAGGAAGTTGCTTAACGTATGGGACAATAATAGATACCACTATCGTTTAATCAATCAACTCAGGATAATTCAATAAAATCTTCCCAAATCACTGGATAGGTTGAAGGGATCTAATAATTGATGGTAACTCTATGTGGACTCATTTTACTAAAACGAAATGAGCAGATTCGTAATTTATTGCTAGTATCGGATTCAGTTTTAGAAGACCTTCTTATAGAGCCCCCAAGCGACCTAGGTTGCCATTTGAAAAAAAAAAGTTGGGGTACCTACAAAATAAGAGGTTTCAGGGAGGGGGCTCAAAATATTGCAACCCTTGCTCTAGTTTATAACCGTAGGGCGCAAGATTGCTACGCTCTTATTTTTTTTAAAAAAATGGGAAATATTTTTATTAATTTACTGAAAAAAAATAAAAACTCGCAAAGGTAATTAAAAAAAGGCAAAAGTATCAACAGAGCTTGCAATATCAATGCCCTAAGCTCGTTTATCCCGGAGAGTGGGCGTGGGAAAAAAAATTAAAAGTAAAAAAGGTGAGCTCCACCAATTTATTACGGCCTAAATTGAAGAACCGGCACGCACTTGTTCCTGATACTTTTATAAAATAAAAAATATGTAATTTAAAATTAAGAAGTTATTTAAAAAAATCTGAAAAAGAAGAGAAAATGTGAGCTAAATAAAACACATTAAATAAAAACAATAAAATCTATTTACTAAAGTTGGTTTCTTTTTTAAATGGCTGTACAAAAAAAACAATGAAAAAAATACACTAATATGAAATAAAAAAGTTCACCAATTGTCCCGTGATACGTCACTGCAACCGGTGGAAGGTGTATCAGTAGACAGGACCTTAGTAGAGGGTTTAGTTCGCCCCGGACAGGAAAACTTCTTCAGAACGTGGCAGGAAAATGGCGACTTAGTCCAACTTCAGCTCCAAAAATCCTCTCTCAGTGAGATTACTTGGAGGTTACAAAATATCGTTAAATTCACAAATAGAAAACCCCAAGTAAATTATTACGAAGCTGAGGAGAAATCCCATTAACGGATTTCAAAAAAAAACTTGGATTTTATTTTCCCAGTTTGCGCTAAAGACCTTTCAATGTTACAGGAGACCAGAAAAGTGAAGTGAAAAAGTAGTTCCTTCCTGGAACCAGCTCCGTTGTACCTTCTAGAATTTACTCAACTCGGATGCCGAACTATCATTGGTTAGATTGCCCCAGGTGACATCAGTGTTGTCAAGAGAAACTCGACATGATTTAAAATAGGGATTGCAGGGCAAGAAAAACGATCACCGATTGGTTTATAATTCAAACGGCAATAACCCTAAATTATACTGTGAACTAGGCAAAACGAATAGTAAACAAACATCTATCTTCCAGCTTCCAAAACTTAGATAATTAGAATAATAGTTGAAAAGGCTATCCCGAAACATCAACTTGCAACTAAAACAGAGAGCAAAGCTATGGGGAACTGATTTCAAATGGGGAAGTGGAAAAACCCTGACAACAAAAAGGTACCTAGGCTTGATTTAAATTAGATTTTCACAACAATACAATATAAATAAATTTGTTATTTTACCATTAAAAGAGATTTATTCATAACGGAATATTTTAGGCAATTCACAGAAGACAAAAAATGGTCGAGTAATAATTCAGGACATAAAAGGGTCTAAATACTCATGCAATTATGAAAAAATGATTAAAAAAGGAAATATTAAGGGAAGTAATTTGGTTTTCCAAACGCTACACAGAACCGATTTAATGCTACCTAATCCAAGAAAAAAAAAGCTATGAATATTGATTTTAAATCCAGAAATTTTATGTGTTTATAGGCCAAAGTTAAGTGAAAGAATTTGTACTAATATTGCCCTTATGTGGTAGATATCCAGGGCTAAAAGAGAATACAATTAACATAGGGTAAATTTAAAATAAAGTAACAAGCATATATTGGCCTAAAAACATTCTTATATATATCTAAAACAGAAATATTTATCAAAGTAACCATGCTTCATAAACATAAATTCCTACATATGAGTATTAATACAAAATATCGACCTTACATGCAAAAAAAAAAATTCGGGGCATTAATGCCAGTATTTTATTATTTACAGCAACAGAGAATATATGTTTGGACCCAAATTAGAGATTTGAAGTCGAAAATGCATTATCCTGATAAGATTATCGAAAGGCCAAAACTGGCATAAAGGAGGCAAAACAGGTTTTGGAGACTGCTAAAATTAAATTCTTATTTACTCTGTAATATTAACAAATAAATATCTTTAGATGTTATTTGGGTTTTCGTTTTTTAAATAATTATAATTTTAATTGATGAAGGATATTGTATGGATATAGGTATCGCCATCCAAGTAACAACATTTGAACTTGCGGTAAAACGATTCTTTAGAACGGGGTGGTAAACTACTTTAGTTTAAGAATACTGATAGTTGTTGATAATAGGTGGCGCTATACATACCGATTAATTATTATAATATAATTCGGTATAACAAATGAAATCTTCGCTTGAGATATGGGTAATGTAACTAAACTATAAAACCAATATATAATTTAAATAAAGCGCACATATCAATTATTAAAAATTAACACTAAAAGAGTACATTATAAATGTTAAACTTAGAGATTAAACTATATAACAAAATTAGAGTGTTACAATATTACAGAAAGATGAATAACCATTTAAATCACATTACGTGTTCCAGCGTTTTTGTGAAAAATGACTGTGCGTTTCTTTTGAGCAACCCTGTAGATTTTAACAGTGCAATTTATCTGATTGTGAACTTCATCAATGGCATAAAAAAATGACAAATATAGTATTTCCCATAAAAGTGTATATAGTTCAATGGTTTTTTCAAGTTGGGGTTTCTGTGAAAAAAAATATAATAAAGTTGTCGTAATTTTCGGCCGTTTTTATATTAAAATTTTGAGTTTTACACACTGTAATGAACTTCAAACTTAAAAATGTATGTAGAACGAGACAATAAATATGCCTTGTTTTACTGTTTTACTTTTTTTGTTTTTTTTTTAAAGAGTTGTATTCTTTAGGCCTACCCTATATAGTGAAAAAAAAGTATTTGATATACAAAGAGATGAATGAAATTTGTCAGTATGATTTTCTTTAACTAATCGCTTTAAAACAATATATATTTTCCTTTTTCGGGTACTACTTCATATTTCTAGTGCTACCATGTAAAACAAAAAATATTGAATTGAGAAAAATTAATGAAATTTAACGTGTTTCTCCGTTCTAAAAAAGTTAATACTCTTAGAATATAGTATAGTGAAAAAAAAATGATTTACAAATATATATATGTGATAGACAAAATTGTAAAGATATGTGATCTATAGTAGTATTTTCTAAGCAAGCTAAATTCTTCCAAAGCACTGTTTCATCATTCTAGGACTTCACCGTATATTTGGAAAAATATTTTTTATATATAAAAAAATATAAAAATTTGACGTGTTTAGCTATTTTCTAAATAAGCTAAATACTGTGGAAATACATTTTTTTTTCATATTAAGGTGGCTACCTTATATCTCTAGAGCTACCCTGTATAGTCAAAAAAGTTCTTTTCATATGAGAAAAAATAAAAGGAATTTGTCATGTTTTTCCGTTTTTAGATGAAAACGCGATTTTTGCTAATCGAGCACCAGGAGAAGAGAAAACGAATGGTAATTAAGACTATACAATTTTTAACTTTGGTCGTTTGTGTGTCGTCGTCACTGATGCGAAAACGTAAATTTTGTGAAATCTTTGTACCTTGTGAAAAGGCTCGTGAAAAGGTTTAACGATTTTCACTTGACCAGTTGAAACTGGTTTTTTCAAAACCTGTCCTGGATGAATAATTCTTGGATCAAGCCAAAGAGCTTGCAAATTTTATCGCTTTTTTTTGCTTCAGGGGGCTGCCTAGTTCTTTTTGGGCTACCCTGTATACTGGATAAAAATTATTTTGTATAAAAAAATTAAAACAAATTTTACGTGGTTTTTACAAATTTATATATTGGAAAAAAATTAAATATCTATATGCCGATGACTTCCACAAATTTTCATTGTCAGGACCTTTACCCCAAATATTTATGTTTTTATTTAGCGCATTTTCAAAATTTAATTTTATACCCCTTAAAAATGTCAAAAACATACACCCCTGACACCCAAAATTTAATATCCACGAGATACTGACCTAGACTATTATTGGTGCAAATATGGAACAAATCGATTTGACCGTTCTCAAGTCAATGTTCACATACACACACATCCGTCCATACAAAAAAAAATATTTTTCCAAAAACATTTTTTAGTTTTCTAGGGACCCTAGAACGTGGATTGAAGCAAGTTATATTTTTGCTAAAATATTTGTGATTTTAATACTTCCCTTATATATTATATAGCCAATAGTGTATTAATAATACAATATATTGGCTTATATGAAGAAGTAAATATATTCGAGTCACATATTTTCCATTGATATTATCTTAAAATGCCTAAGATCTTTCCTAAACTGACATAGGCAGATCAGTCTGCAATAAAAATAATTTGATTGAACATTTTTTAATTTATATATACTTTAAATATTTTACCATTTACGATATTTTTACTTTAAATTTTATAATTATTAATAAATATTCGCTACAAAACAATTAAGTGAAAAATTTACGTTAAGTTTTATATTTTAAAATTCAAATTACACTAAGACAAACAATTAACTTACTAATGTTTCCATCAGCTGGTCCTGAGCCATCCAAATTGAAAAACAGTACCCTTCCAAAAATAGAATAACGTGCCTTTATCCTAATGTGTGGGAAAGCCAGGTCGAATTTTATTTTATTTTCATCGAGATTGACATCAAATTTCCTTATAATAAACTTGTCTGCGTCGTAGATTTCAACATTCTACAAATTAAACAACATTTCTCAGTTGAAAGAGAAAGAAAAGAAAAAATACTCCTTATTTTACAAAAAAATGAAATCAAAAGTACCTAAAACGATATTGTTCACTTCAATATATTAATATATAATAATCATCAGCTTTGTACACTTCAATATCTGAAAATCAAGTGCTCTGGAAAAGATAGTCACTTGTATATATATATATATAAATATATATGTATATATATATACATATATATTTATATATATATATATATATATATATATATATTTATATGTATATATATATATATAAATATATATGTATATATATATATATATATATATATATATATATGTATATATATATATATAAATATATATATATATATATATATATATATATATATATATATATATATATATATATATAGTGTCTTTTTAAAGATTTTTGTTGGGACGCGAACTGACAGACACTTCTAAGAAATTAATAAAACATGTTTTTTGCCATTCTCAATTACAGATGCTTTATTTGTTTGTCATTTTGTTTCGCCTTCTTGCATTCGTATCACAGTTTTAACAGTTCATCTCTATACTACAGTTAGTTATCGCAAAAAATTTGAAATTAATCCATTAAGTATATTTTTCAATTCCCATTGTTCTGATATCTTGGTGAAAACTTTCACCCTGCTCGTTACTAACAACTCCCAAATTTTTAGGAAAAAATGAGAGATAGGATTGGAGGAAGTGAATTTTTAATGACATTCTGGCACCAAGCGCTTTATAGACATCTAAGAGTTGATTAACTAATTGTTCATAATTTTCATCCATATTGTTGCCTAAAAATGCTCTTACTACATTAACAAATGAATTCCATGCTCTGAGTTCCTGCCTGGTAAGCTTTTCCGTAAAATTGACATCGTCCAGCAATTTCCTGGTTTGTGGCCCAATAAAAATGCCTTCTTTTAATTTGGCATCACTTAACTGGGAAAAAACTTGTCTTAGGTATTTAAATCCATCACCATCTTTGTTCAAAGCCTTCACAAAGTTTTTCATCAGCCCAAGTTTAATGTCAAGAGGAGGCAAAATGACATTTTTGGGATCAACAAAAGGTATAAATTTAACATTTTGAGATCCCGATTGAAATTCGCTTCTTTCTGGCCAAATTTTTGTTACATAATGCTGATTTATTGTCCCATAAACAAAGAAAACACAATATTTTGTAAATCCCCCCTGAAGTCCCACTAAAATCGCTATAACTGTTAAGTCCCCACATATCTGCCATTTATACCTATTGTAGTTTATTTTATCCAAAATCGTGGGCATATTTTCATAATTTTCTTTCATTGCAACTGAATGGGCAACTGGTATAGATAGTTTTAAATTTCCATTATGCAATAACACAGCTTTTAAGCTATATTTAGATAAGTCTATGAATAAGCGCCACTCACGGGTATAACGTTCAATATCAAGTTCCTGCATTAAACTGTCTATATCAGTACAAGCGCACAACGAATTTTCCATACTGTGGAATTCAGAAAACAAAGCATTTCTTTTTCTAAAATTCGTAATTTTTGTTTCTTTGGCCAATAGGTTCCATTCCTTAAGACGGGAACCCAGAAGTTCTGACTGTTGCTTGGATAACCCCAAATCACGTACTAAATCATTTAATTCACTTTGAACAATCAAATGTGGCTCGCCGGAACTGGGACCTGTGGTAAAAGTGGGATCGGTGCACTGTTCTTCTGAGCTGCCTGATGATGCGTTATCTCCATTATCTCGCAAATCAATAGCTTGCCAATTTAAAGGCGCAATCGGCACTGGCAAATTTGCATTATGAGGAACAGGTCGTATGGCAGATTGCAAATTTGGATATTCTATATTGTGCTTTCCCTTTTTGGAATAACCTTCAGTCTTTGTCAGGCAAAAATAACAATCGTCAGAATGATTGGTAGGTTCTCGCCATACCATTGGAACTGCAAAAGGTATACTTTTTCTCTTTCCCTTCATCCACTGCACCAATTATACACTACAACTAACACAGCACACATGGGGAGCCCACCGCTTATCTTAATCCCCAATTAACACACCAAAATATTTAAAGTAGGCTTTTTTGCATTTTCGGAAAATGGCCTGGCTTGTAATTTCACCAGAAATTCTCCACAAATATAACAAAATTTGTCAGGAGAAATTTTGCGCAGCGCGTTTGACTCGACATTCTCGTCCTCACATACACTTGCTTATCGATACACAGAGAACCACTCAATTCAAAACTCAACAGAAGAGTGATGTTTAACGTTTATTTTATGTCTAATGTTGTAAACAACCCAGTCTAGGTAATTTTTCCGTTGTAAAATGGACCCATTTTAGCCGCCCCACAATAAAATTGTTTATCTAGACATAAAAAGTTCTAATTAGGCTATTAAAAAATGGTACGTATTAGGGCTTTTCGAATATTTTTTTTTATTATTGGGAGGGTATTTCCATTGTGAAAATAATGAGCTGGCGTGTGTTAGAAAAATCTTGTTGGCGAATGTTACAGAAGTTCTGGAGTATCGACTAGTTTATTTTTTTTAAATGTTCCCGGAAACATGTCGCTTATGGTGTATATGACGTAAATATATTCTATTATCAACACTATTTGCAAAAGTATCTCCTCTGTAGCAATACAAGTGTAAATACCAAAGAGTTTTCGAAATATTATCAAAATGTAACTTCGTTTTATTAAGTTACATTTAATAGTTCACTGCTTTTTTTAACAATACTGTGTCTCTAATCTAATCATAGAGTAATACGTTTTTTTTAATCTAAATATTAAGGATTATGTTTAAAAAAACACTATATACTAAAATATTTTTAGAACCAGGTACGTATCAACTCAATTATCCAACCAATAACAATAACTAGCAACTCTAAGAATTCAATTTTACCTCGAATTTGGCTATAAAACCAGCTCCAGCATCGAGCCCAACTTCTGGCAGTATTAAAGGGTTCATTTTCGGTAACCTAAATTCCGGAATTCCATCTTGAAGGTGTGGTTTAACATTTTGTACTGCCTTTAAGATGCAATTTTCGAAGTTTATGTCGTCTTGATGACATTTCTGAATATAAGAGGCTAAAAGTAAAAAAGATGATTTATTTATTTCATACATACATTCACAAAATAATATTAATTTTTTTTGTTTGAATATAGCGATTTAAGTACAGTTTACTGTCATATGATGCTTATTCTAAACTATAAACAATACAGAGGACACTGATTGCAAATTAACAACATTTTTTAAATTAATATATTTTGTTCACATAGTGAGTCAACTTTGTTTATATAAATTTTATATACCTGTAAATAAAAGGATAGAAAAGAAACTCTGCAGAAATACGCTACACGAACATTTCATTCGAGCATTAAGTGTTTTGGCAAAATATTCTTAAAGGTTCGAAAGTACCTAACGTATAATTTAGTTACATGCATGCCGCTGTCCAACAAGACATATATAAAATCAATTTAAATTAAAAATTCACCCGTCTAAAATTCCACGCTCGCTTTAGAAATTATCAAACCTTATTGCTAAAATATCATCATACAAGTTTTAACGCATCAAATCTAATTTTGCGTCCGCCAAATAAATCCTCTAAATAAAACTGTTCAATTTTATTTCGACGAAATTCAGCCAAATGGCACTGCAAAGCATTCTAAGGAATATTATCTAGACGAAACAACTTTTTCCTTGCCTCTAAAAGCAATTCTCTACAAATTTTAACGGTGCAAAAGAAATCTCGAAACGTCGATAAGCATATTTCAAAAGAGACTGCTAGTTTAAAAACTATTTAATACTTGAAGTCCGACATCCACCTCTTTCTATTGGCTTGTTATGAAATCTCCGCTAAGGCAGGCAACGAATGAATTATTCATTTTACAAATAAATCCTCAAACCTGCCCACATATTAATAAATCACTATTCTTACCCTTGTTAACAAGATTCGGCACGACTCTTGTTGGTAGGTTGAGTTCCTCGTTTCCTGGACCAAAAATTTTTCGGAAATTCGTGTTTTTTGACATTCAGCGCTAGCTCGGTAACGGTACGTTTGGGAAGTAGTGAGCTCGAAGGCGAATCGTAAAGGATAGAGTTGTTTGGTAGAAATAAATTTTAGGTGAGTTTTCATAGTCTTTCGCAGTGGCGTTTGATACGGGCTTTTTTGATTCCCCCGATGATTCAAAATACAGATCGCTATGGTTATTTTTCAAGGTAGGACATTTTTTTTTTCATATCCCATCCAAAAATCTCGGACAAGTCGTTTATGTTGCTCAAAGAATAAAAATGGAGTAAAAAAAGAGTAACTTTGGAGGCATTTTGCAGAGCTGAAACCCGACCGCCTAACCAAGCTTCAGAGACAGAGTTCGATAGAGTTGTAAGGATATTCAAAATCAGAAATAGAATGCGGAAAAATCTCGTCGTAATTAAAAAAAAACTGTTTTGAATGTTAAAATGTTCGCAGATTTTACCATTTTTTTTTGCGAAAAGAGTAACGAGAGGCAGAATAGTTTACGTGAACCTGAAGTTCCCCGAGGGTTTGAAAAACTAAGTCCCGGCAAAGATTGCTTGTCTTGATGGTTGTGGCTCTTACTTGATGAAAATGTATCATAATAATAATTAGATACAAACCCTCGATTTTCATATGTAATATGTACATGACATATGTTGTTGCTATTTGCCAGCAAGGCTGTATCATGTTGAAGCCGTTATTTTTTTTTTGCTGTCTCGGATTCATACCAAAAATTTGCCTGTTCATTCCTATGCAACACTTAAAATTAGTTAATTTGGTAATATTTTTTTAACGTTTCACTAGGCCGCCATGTTGTTCTAGCATATTGAATTTTTATCAAAATATTTTCAGTTCATCCCCAGATGACCCCTAATTTTTGACTAGAATTTGAAATGAATCTGGTAAGTAGTTTTTGGGATATGCCGCGAACTGATAGATAGACAGACAGACTGACAGATGGACCGACCGAATTAATAAAACATATTTTTTGGCACCTAGGGACGTTAAAACGTGAGGATATATAAGACCTGAAAACGTTTTTTTTTCACGATTACGAATATTTTATTTGGCCGCCATATTGAATTAGTACCCCAATTTTACTAGTTGATCTCTATACCACAATTTTGTCTCGCCACATTGAATTTTTACCAAAATGTTACCAGGTCATCCCCAAATAAGTCAATCGGGCAAGTAGTCTTTAGCTATGCCGCGAACAGACAGACCGACAGACAGACAGACAGTTAGACCGACGCAATTGAGAAAAAATATTTTGCTGCATCTAGAGTCCCTGAAACGTAAAGATCTGGAAAAATCTCGTTACAGCAGAAATAAAAACTAAATAACAAAAAAACGAGCAACTTTTAAATGGTTCTGTCACGATGTCACATGAATAATGAATACGATTGATTTTTATACAGAATTGCATTCTTTCGCTAACATTGAAACCTTAAATATTTGTCCGACTGAGTTGCGCTCCAACGAAAATGATGTAATAAATATTGTGCATATTAATATACGAAGCGCTAGAAAAAACTTCGAAGAATTTGTATTGTTTGTTGAGAGTTTAGACTGCACTTTTGATGTCATAATTTTGAGTGAAACTTGGCAGGTTAACTGTTTGGATATATTTAAGCTTACAAATTATAACACTTTTTATTCAAACAGAAATTTCAACCAAAATGATGGTGTACTAGTTTTGGTCAGGAAGGTTATACATGTTGACGGTTTTGAGAATATAAGGTATAACGATGTGACTTTTTCAATTTTAAACTTCAAATATAGTGAAATTACTTATCAAATTTTTGCGCTGTATAGACCACCATCATCCGATGTTACTATTTTTCTTACCGACCTTAACGAAATACTATTAAATAAAAACAACAATTCAGTATGTATTTTTGTTGGAGACATTAATATAAATTGAATGCGTCCGAATGGAGATGTAAATGATTATGAGAATACTCTCACTAAGAACGGGTTGTTGAGTTATATAAATAAACCAACCAGGATAACAACAGAATGCGAATCTTGTATCGATCATTTTTTTCTTTACTGCCCCCTGAAAATAACTGATACATTTCGGTTTATTCCATATATTATTACATCTGATATAACAGATCATCTTCCTATTGTTTTAAAAATACAGTCCCTTATTAAAATTCATAAAAATTATAAAAACGAAGAAAGATACTACATGCATCTCAACTATAATAAATTAAAGCAAATATTAGAGAAAACTCGATGGGATGATGTGTATGACAAAAACCAAAGCGAATCTGCATATGAATTTTTAGTAATAAATTAAACTACGCCATTAAATCATCACATGAAAAAATCACAATAACTGCAAGGACAAAAAAGCTAAAGCCTTGGATAACTTCGGGCCTAGTAAAATCTATTAGAAATAGGGACATATTAAAAAAACAAATTCTAAAAAATAAAAATAATGCAACACTTATGAGTGAATACAAAAATTATAGAAATACTCTAAATAAACTAATAAAAGAAACTAAAGCAAACTACTTTAAAAACAAATTTGAGGAAACCAAGCAAAATCCCAAAAAAATGTGGCAAATAATAAATGAAGAACTACAGTATAAAAATACTACCCAAAATAACCAAAATCTCTCGCTAAAAGATGATAACAATGTTTTACAACAAAATAAGAAAATAGTTGCAGACATATTTAATAAATACTTCATAAATATTGGTAAAACAATGGCAGACAAACTCCCTTCTGAGAAAAAATATAATAACAACCAAATAAATTATCCGAGTATATTTTTAATGCCAGTAACTGAGGAGGACGTAAAAAAAATTATAAACGGATTAAAAAGTAACTCTGCACCTGGATTAGACGGAATTACTAGTAAAATGCTGAAAGAAATACGAAATTTTATTGCTAAGCCTCTACCACATATTTTTAACTGTTCCATTTCGACGGGTATAATTCCTTGTGAATTGAAGAAGTCGGTTGTCATGCCTATTCATAAAGGTAAAAAGACTTATTTACCGGGCAATTACCGGCCGATATCCCTAATTAATAATATTGCAAAAGTATTGGAAGTTTGTATAAGGGACAGAATTATAAGCCACATAGAAAAACATAACATTCTTTCTCCGAATCAATTTGGATTTCGTCATGGAAGATCAACGGAAGGCGCACTTTATGAGGTATCAAACTTTATTTATAATGCTATTAATAGAAGTAAAAAACCCCTTGCGATCTTCTTGGATTTGGCCAAAGCCTTCGATACCGTACTGCATGATATTCTTCTAAACAAGCTAAGCAACTACGGAATGAGAGGATTATGCCATAACTTAATAAGGAGTTATCTTAATGATCAGAAACAATGTGTAAAGGTACAAAATGATTACAGCAGTTTTGAAATAGTACAGTGTGTTTATGTGTTTCAGTATCCTTGACTCTCACCAATTTGATGCTAATCAGATAAAAATGCATACGCTCCAGTGTTTATCAAATGAGACACCGTGCCACTGCATTGATTTTCTGAATAAAACTGAATGTATCAGATATCTCGGCGTTGTAATTGATCAGAATATTAAGTGGGATAAACATATAGAAAGTACAAATTTAAAACTACGTAAACTAATTTATAAATTCTATCAAATCAGAAATATCATGCCAATCAATATCCTCAAATTATTATACATCACACTAGCTGAATCAGTCATTAGATACGGTCTGTCAATATGGGGAGGGGCATTTAATACAACACTAAATATTTTAAATGTACCTCAAAGATATCTCCTTAAAGTAATTTACAAAAAAAAACCCAGATACTCTACCGAACTTATGTATCAAGAAGCCCAAGTTTAACCTTGCAACAGTTGTATGTAAAATCAGTACTTTTGATAGTTTACAAACATCCCGAACTAAGGCTGCAACCTATTCTAAATAATTATCATACCAGAAGCAGATCGGTGGAGTCCGTATGTGTTCCTTTCCTGTCCAGAACAAGAAACCAAAGATATCTGACATACTTTGGTCCTACACTTTATAATTTGCTTCCGCTTAATATCCGACGTATACAGAACAGAACCTTTTTAGTAAAAAAATCTTAATTTTCTTGAAACAAAACTTCGAGGTATTTACTGGCACCTTAAGTAGATAGCAAATTTTTACTTCAAATAAGTCTTATTTAAATTCTATAATTTTTAAAATTTATTCTATCCCTTATGTTAGTGTGAAATTATATGATTTTAGGTTAGCCACGTATTTAGTTTGTACGCAGTATCATTTATTTAGTATAGGTTATAATTTAAGAATTTAGCAATAGGTAATTACAACAAAATGTCTTTTCTTTTGTGCACACACAGATGGTACATGTAGGTGTGCAATCATCTTTCAAGTAATATTGTAAACATTTTCTACGTAATATATTTGATTTGATCCTGTGGCTATCAATAATGACAGTACATGTATTAATTATAAGCATTGAAAACTACACTACACATTTTACATATATTTTCTACCGGTTCAGATCTTTACCTTTTACCCTAGATTGACAAAAATTGAAGGTCAAGATCAAATATAGCATACAGCTTACATATATACATCATAGAGTTAAAAAAATTATTACTAAAAAAACTAAATATCCAATGTATCTTATATTTTACACAAAAAACAAGCATAACACATAACTGTGGTATAGAGATAAACTAGTAAGACTTTAATACTAATTCAAGATAGCGGCACAAAATGGCGGCCAACTAAAATTTTTATAGCCTGAAAAAATCATCATTTCAGGTTTTACATATCTTCGCGTGTTAGCGTCCCTAGATGCCAAAAAATATGTTTTATCGATTCCCTCAGTCCGTCTGTCGATTTGTCTGTCTGTCTGTCTGTTCGCGACATAACTTAAAAACTACTCATCAGATAGACTTCAAATTTTAGTAAAAAATTAAACATCTTATAGGAATGACTTTGTAAAAACCCGATATGCCGGAACAAGATGGCGGCCTAGTGAAACGTTAAAAAAATTGTTACTCAAAAAACTAATTAACCAATTTACCTCAAACTTGGCACAGAAATCAATAAAAACTTTTATACAGGGTGTGTCCTGTAACAGTGGTCAATGCCAACTTTCTTATTTCAAATGCAACACCCCGGATATTATTTAATTTTTGGATTCTTTAGGAGATTCTAAACATATTTTATGTTCAATGTCCTATACCTATCTTCAACTATTTCGGCAATATTAAGTGTTTTCAAATTTATTTTTATTTTATTTATTTCGAATTTATTATTATTCATGAAAGTGGCTCTGGTTACTGAACTATTTATTTGATTACAAAAATTCGCTACAACACACTCAATACTTATTTACCATTTAGGTCTTCATATTAAGAATGTAAGCAAAAACCATTTTAGCGTTCCTTTTTATTGATATGGAACAAAAAGAGCCAGTTTTGTTTACTTTTAAGTTTTGTTTACTTTTGTGTAAAATGCCTGGCCTTTCTCTTTGCAAGACAGTAGTTGTCAGTGTCAGTGTCATAGTCTTTTGAATTTCGTTAACTGCATAATACCTAATATCAGAAAAATGGTTCATTTAACAGAAATGCATAAAATAACAATTCTACAAATGATTGGTTATGGAGATAACACACGAACACAAGTGGAAGTTGCTCGCTTATTTCATGAAAAATTTCCAAATTTGCCGCATATATCCCAAGGGACAATTAGTAAAATAGAAAAGCAGTTTCGCGAGCTTGGACATGTGAGGCAGATAAAAAAAGCAGCTGCCAATTCAATAAATGATGATACTAAATTGGATATTATGCTTGAGTTTGAGGAAAACCCACATATTTCTAGTCGACAAGCCGCCGCAATGTTCGATATTAGCCATTCGTCGATTATTCGAACATTAAAAGAAAATAAAATGCATCCCTATAAAGTGATACCAACTCAGGAGCTCATGGAAGACGATTATGATAGGAGAACTTATTTTTGTGAACAAATGATGGCTATGTTAGATAACAATGTTATTCAATTAGAACATGTTTTGTTTTCGGATGAGTGCACCTTTACACTTCACGGTCATGTAAATCGTCAAAATTGCCGCTATTGGTCTAGGGAAAATCCTCACTGGATCAGCGAAGAACATACTCAATATCCTGAAAAGGTTAATGTTTGGGCAGGAATTGTTAGGGATCATATCATAGGCCCCTTTTTCATTGACGGCAATTTGAATGGCGATAATTATTTAGCACTGCTCCAAAATAATGTCGTGCCAACTTTGACAAATTTGTATCCGGATCCAGCAAACCCACAAGTTCCAGCGAATATGATATGGTTTCAGCAAGATGGAGCACCGCCCCATTACCAAATTAATGTCCGGCAGTACCTCAACGGAATATTTCCAAATCGGTGGATAGGGAGACGAGGATCGATAGAATGGCCAGCGCGATCCCCCGATCTGACGCCATTAGACTTTTTCTTATGGGGACATATTAAAAATGTTGTATACAAAACTAAACCCCTCGACTTAGCTGACTTAAAAAGACGAATAACGCTTGCGATTATATCGGTCACGCCTGAGATGCTAAATAACGTTAGAAGAAATTTCTATTTAAGATTAGGAATTTGCCAAAGATGTTCGCGGCGAGCATATTCAACAGTTCCTAAATTAACTTTTTACTTTTGTTTATACATTATGAAGAAATAAATAATTTTATTTTTTTAATCTTAATTTTTGCAATAAATTTGAAAACACTTTATATTGCCGAAATAGTTGAAGATAGGTATAGGACATTGAACATAAAATATGTTTAGAATCTCCTAGAATCGAAAAATTAAATAATATCCGGGGTGTTGCATTTGAAATAAGAAAGTTGGCATTGACCACTGTTACAGGACACACCCTGTATAAAAAGTTTTTATTGGAGAAAATGAGCAACTAAAAATACCAATCGACGGGTCCAAGCGTTTTTCCGACACGCCCCCATTTATTTATTATCGAATTTATTCCATTTGGCTGATACACACTGTATATACATCATAGATAACTTTTGTTTTTA
>JAUTXW010002971.1:0-310000 GCA_030620095.1 Kuschelorhynchus macadamiae
TTTCAAACTGGAAATCTATTTTTTCATTAATCCATTTTAATCAAAACTTTAAAGAAAGTGGGGATGAGAATATTTAAGTACAAGAATAACACAATATGTTTCAGTCTCGTTTAGTCATTATGAACAACGCCGTGGTTCATAAACCTTTGGAAACGCTTCTTAATTCAAAAATTTATTTTTTAAATAATTCTTTGTCAAAATTTGTTCTTGTTGGCATTAGTTTAAATGATTTTTCTCCAAAAATTGTAATTGGTGGAAAAACTGGATTTTCAATCGCACTAACCGAAGAAAATTGGAAAGACATTTGTGTTCATCAAGGAATTATTGTAAACAATTTCTACTTTCCTCAAGTTGATCAAACCAGTGTGAATATAAACAACATTCATCTGCAGGTTCAGAAAATAAATGATACCCCTGTTCTACAAATTACAAAAGGCCCACACTTCATATACTTAGGACAAGAGTCTTTGGACAATTTGTGGCGATTAAAGGAAATTATTGATTATAGATTATCTATACTTAAAAGGCAAGAATTCAATACATATTTCAAAATATTTCAAAATAATATTTCATCTGATTGTGGCGACTTGTGTACGCATGTTTATAATATAATAAGTCCAACAGAAAATCCTAACAGTGAAAATGTTTCAACTATGATGGAATTACTTGCTTTATATCCTGAACAAATGGAAAACAAATTGAAGCAAAATGGAACAAAACGAAAATATTACGAAGAAAACAATGAAAATGGATCAAAAAGAAAATATTACGAAGAAAACAATATCTTTTCTGGAAGAGAACAATAAGGTGCATGTGTTAGTGAAGTGGAGCTTTGCTTACAGACAAGCCCGTAGGAGTAACTTTCAGATGTGGTACTTAGATAGACTCCGTTTTGAAAAAGAATAACTGATTCTAAACTTATTCTAGATTCGATATTATCTGAGGAACATAGAAATAAAATATAATTGACACGTTTTAATAAAAATTGTATTTGATGTTTTACTTAATAAAATTTTAGTTTAGTAAATGTGAATTTTATTTGAAATTAATTAGCACATTAAGACTTTGTAATTTGTATCAGCTAAAGCATAAAGTGAGGAACAGAAATAAAACAAATTTAACTAAAATTTAATTTCAATTTAATTAAACAATATTTTTTTTATCAATCCATGTATTATATTTTTTATCAAGTCCTAACCATTTCACATAAACTTTGTTTCCTTTCCTTCTCAAAATCTTCTCAATAAGATACACATCGGTATGCTTTACTTTTAGTAATTCTTGCTCATAAAAACCACCCAGAATGTCCTGATTATCTTCGTCTTGAATTAAATATGTCCAAGGGTTTGTCATCTTAACTTCTTTAATGTGGAATATCTCATTTGACCAATTTGGTGTGTAACCTTTTGAAAATGCCTCTCGATGCTTGCTTATTCGTACGTGATCACCCACTTTAAACTTTGGAGATTTTATATCTAACGTTTTAGCATGAGTAAATGCAGATTTCAAGATTCTATTTTCATTTGTTTTATTTACTTGTTTTGGCTTCATTCCTATTGAAGAATGTTTTGTATTGTTATAATCTTTTACAATATCCGCTAATATATTAAACCATTTGTAATTTCCTTGAATGCTAAATATTTTCCACATATTATTCTTTAAAGTCCTGTTCACTCTTTCTACTATACTCGCTTTCAAATTGGAAAACGTGCTATAATGGTTAATTCGAAATTGTTGCATCAAATTTTGAAAATTTACATTGAAAAACTCTCTTCCTCTATCCGTTTGCAAGTTTTTTGGTGGAGTTTTTGCACTGATTAATATTTTTTTCATTGCCGCTGTTAAGTCTTTTCCAGATTTAGATTTTAACGGTTCGGCCCAAACATACTTAGAAAATACATTTATGGTAATCAAGATATATTTAAATCCCTTATTAAATTTGGCATAGGGTAACATTTCAACCAAATCAGCTTGAAAAAGATCATTTAACCCTTTCACTACCACCCTTCTGCGTTTGTAGTTTTTTCTAGCAGGTTTATGTAATTCATTAACGACTTGCTGTTTAACGGTTGTCATGACAACAAACTTGTTTATTCAATTTTAAGGAAGTTCACTTTCTATGTTTTGTAATAATTCGAAATATAACTTTTATATGTTTTTTCCCATTCATTCAATTTATCAATTTGTATTGTATAACTTTTTTCATTTAAAATTTTACTAATTTTAGTAATCTCCTTTTCTAACGCATTAAAGGATTTTTTTATCTCTCCAGTTAAGAAAGTAGTTGATCTACTATCACTATTTTTTAATTCCTCCTCTGTTTTATTTAATTCTTGTTCTAATTTCTTAATTACACTGGACATTATATTTTCCAAGGAAATATATTGTTGATTTTCTTCCAAAGTGAGTTGGTCAATTGTTCTACTGTTAAGAATGCTATTTTGATTTCTTTTTTTTTCATCATCTAACCTTTTTATAAAAGTTCTTAATTGTTTAATTTTTTCCTTGTGTTTTTCAATTATTACTTCTCTTATATTTGTTTCCATTATTTTATTAATTTTGTTGATATCATCACTTAATTTTTTGTCTTCCTTTTTAACATGTTCATTTAAAAATTGCAAATCTTTACTTATTTGATTTAGCGTTAGCAACTGTTTATTAACGTTTTCAATTGAGGTATAGCATCCTTTAATCTGGTTCTCATACTTTAAAAAATTTTCATCAAAAACCTTAAGCTTTTTAGCAAAGATTTCATTATTTGTTTCATTTTCACCTAATCTCCTTTTTAAATTATTAATGTCACTTATTCTTTCTTGATTTTGTTTTGAAATATGGCGTCCAAATTTATCAACTGTCATGTTGAGCTTTCATTAAACAATAAATATGATTATATTTGATAGCTGTTATTTATAGTATTACTTTATCTTCTCTTAATTCTTCAATAATAGAGATAATCTCGTTACTATGAGCATTATTTCCCGCATCACTTGATGAAATTAATAAACGTAGCCTATCAACAATTTCGTTAACATTATTCCAGTATACATAGTCTGTATTTGATCTGTTTGTTTTCAAAATTAATCCCTTTCCTGTAGATTTGGCTCTAGTTGTTCTAAACGGAGGTTTTGGTTTGTTAAATGCTGTAACTAATCTTGGCAAGGTTTTTGTCTTTGTAATCCCCTTTCTTTGTAAATATGGTCCTATTATTGTAACATATTTGTGTGATGTATTTCCTTGAACTTGTTCATTTGAATCAAAATTCCTACGATATACATTTGTTTTAGCTAGAATGTTCATGTAATTATCTAAATCTTCCTTCTTATAACCTTTCGGTTCTTTTTTGAAAAGCAATTCGTATAAACCTGGCGTGCCTGTGTACGTTATTCCTCCCACTTTAATGTCTTTTCCAATAATTTCTACCGGTATCTGTGTTAAACCAAAAGAAAACTTATCCGTTTCGAGGTCATGAACTATTCCATAATAATGGTCAAATTTATGTTGTGTATCTTTCACACCCTCATCAATATATGATCTGGGTAATTCATGAAAATCTGCTAAGTAATCTTTATATGATGGTGTACCAACATAGGTTTGAATTGTTTTTCTAGTTTGTTCCAATATGTCTGACAAGTTTAAATTTGTTGTTGTGTCACTAGAAGGATCTGAAGTTTCTGCTATAACAGTTGATGACAATGGTTGTACTACAGGAGAGGAAGAAGTGATACTACTGTCATTTAAAAATGTTGGTAGTTCTGTAGGGAGTGACGGAGTTTTTCCTGTTTTCTGAATATTTTTCGTCGGAGTTGATGTTTTATAAAGCTTTGTAGGTGTTTTGAAATCTTCATACTTTGAAACTCTTTCTTCTTTTAAATCGAATGGTTCGGATTTACCAATACTTGAAATTAGCTGTTTAAGTGGTTGTGTTATTGGTCTATAAGTTTGTTCTAATTCGGACTGAGCAGTAGAAGTAGCTAATTTCAAGCTTTGATATTTCTGCTTCACGGCTTGTCTGGATCTTATTAATTCTCGAGCTAAACGTTTATCCATGCTGTACAAGTTTTAAATGAAATAAAACTGCAAATTTTTTACTTTTATAAATATATAAAGGAATCGAATTTACTCCTATATCTGCCGTGATTTACTTCACAATCTTTGTCAATTACAAGAAAGCCATATGGATCCATCCAACAGTTAGCACAAATATTTTTAAACTGATCAAATGTCATATCTAATATACAGTGGTCATTATATATATGTTTTAAACTCAAACAGTCCTGTTTAAATAAAATTAATAAGTTTGCATTTTCTCGAATTAGACGTTTAAGAATTGAGGAATATCCTTGAAAAATAAAAAAACAATCGGTGTTTCTATGCCTTCCATGCGTGAAATAGTCCCTAATAATAGATTGATTATGACAAGGAATATCATCAAAAATGATAACGGAATTTGGCTTTATCTCATGAGGTGAAATAATGTTCTCATCGCTATCATATTCAAAGTATCCAATTTCTTTCATAGGTTTTAACAACTTTCTTAAATATTCATATTTTGGTTGATCTAATGACTTTGAATAAACATAGACATTTTCAAACCTAATTCCATTTGGATGCTCGAGCAGTGTAAGCATAACGTTGGTTTTACCGCTACCACTGCAACCAACTATAAGCCCTCTTTTTGAACCACCGCAAAATAAGTCACCATGCTTTCTCAACTGTTTACTTAAAATTTTTTCATCATGATTATTTACTGGTAATGAGAATTTTTGTTTTTCAATCCTCATTCTTAATCACACTAGTAAATATTTTTAGCTGTAAAAGTATTTATACCAGAAAAATGTCAATGTGCTTTTAGTATAAAAAGAACTTCAATGACTGTGGGTCGCCATAAGTTGAAAAAAACTATTAAAACACGTAATAGAAAAGGCTCTGGTTTAGTAAATAAATTAATTAGCAAACTACCTTTCGAAGTTCATATACCAGGATATAATTATTGTGGTCCCGGCACCAACTTGGAAAAAAGATTAACTAGAGGTGACGTTGGTATAAATCCATTGGATTCCGCTTGCAAAGAACATGATATATCTTACTCTCAGACTGAAGATTTATCAAAAAGACACATATCTGACCAAATATTAGAAAAAAAAGCCTGGGATAGGGTAAAAGCTAAAGATTCTTCTATTGGTGAAAAAATTGCAGCTTTAAGTGTTGCAGGAATAATGAAGGGTAAAAGAAAGTTCGGTTTGGGATTAAAAAATACAAAAGGGGGTAAACTTAAATTGAGAAAAAAACGTATCATTCGAACGCCCAAAAAAATTGGAGGATTTCTACCTCTTTTGTTTCCCATTCTTGGCGCCCTGGGTGCACTAGGTGGAGGCGCGGCAGGAATTGCTAAGGCAGTAAATGATGCTAAAGCAGCTAAACAGCAACTAGAAGAAATACATAGACATAATATTGCAATGGAAAATGCTTCTAAAGAAGGGAAAGGATTATATATTAGACCATATAAAGGAAAGGGACTATTTATTAGACCTTATAAAGGAGGATCCGTCAAAATGAAAGCAATCAGACAAAAAAAAACTCAAAATAAGTTTTCCAAAAAGAGCACTTACGAACAATGATATTATTAAATATGTAAAGCTGTTAAAAATAACTGGCTTTAGAGGTGTTTTTATGCTCGATGAACTTCCAAAAAAAATTAATCTGAAAGAATGTGGTATTGTAAATTTGGATAAAAAACAAAATAAAGGATCTCATTGGACTGCTTATATTAAAAATAACAAAAATGTAATATATTTTGATAGTTATGGAAATTTAAAACCACCTTTTGAACTTCTCAAATATTTTAATTCGAATGGCAAAGTGGATGTATTTTATACTTATGAAAATAAACAAAAATTTAATTCATATAACTGTGGTCAACTATCCCTAAAATTTTTGCAAAAAAATATATAAACTCATTATTTATTGTAATATCTCATTCATAAATAAACTGCAATGTCTACCACAATTGCCATATCAGGAAACAGTTCTGTTTTGTCTGCTGATTTTAATCCGCCCATATATTTAGAGGATGAAAAACAATATTACCTGGGTTTAGCTGATTTTGAAACGTTTATGACTATCCCCAATATAAAAGAAGGATATAATAAATTTTATATAGATAAAAAAGTAATTGTTATTCCCGACGGAACTTATGACATTACAGATATAGAAACATACATAAGAGAAAGTATAGAAGATTTATTTCCGAATGAAAAAAATTTTTTTCTTTTAAAAGCAAATGTTAATACTCTAAAAACTTTTTTAATGTGTAGTAGAATAATTGATTTTACCAAGGAAGATTCGATAGGAAAAATGTTGGGTTTTAATAGCAGGATACTAGAAGCTATGAAAGAGGAAGAATCAGATAATGTTGCAAAAATAACTGAGGTGAATGCTATTTGTATTGACTGTAATATTTGTGTCGGTTCTTACAATAATGGTAAACCTGTTCATATTATTCACCAGTTTTATCCAACTGTAGCTCCAGGGTATAAAATAGTTGAATCTCCTTTGCCCATTTTGTATTTTTCAGTTAGCGTCAAAGCAATTAACAATATAACAGTTAAAATAGTTGATCAAGACGGAGAACTTATCAGTTTTAGAGGGGAAACTATAACAGTAAGGTTACATTTACAAACAAGTGAAATATAAAATGGTTGTTAGATATAATAGAGCCCTTGGGATGAGACTTGCCCCTACCACTATCAACAAAGTAAAAACTTATAAAAAGAAAAAGCCTAAACAACAGTTCAGTATCAAATCCAACACCAACAAGTTAAGACGAGATAATCGTAAATTTCTCACATCCTTGGGTTTCACTGTTTTAAAATAATGAACATATTAAACGTAAACGAAAAGCTTTATGTAGACAATTCCATCGTCAGTTCTGAGCTTCACACATATCAACCATATATTTCTTCAAAATTCGATTACAATGATGAAATAAGGATCCCAATTCAAGAACTCGATGCTTACACTCTACCATCAGATAGTTTACTTTATATCGAAGGAAAATTAACTAATACAGAAGGTAAATATAAGAAAGAATTGCTATTTATTAACAATGGTATAGCCTTTTTGTTCAGAGAAATCCGCTATGAACTAAACGGAATTACTATAGATTCAATAAGAAATGTTGGATTAGCATCAACCTTAAAAAGCTACCTTTCTCACAATACCAACGAAAGTTTAAAATTGGAAAATGCAGGTTGGTTTCCACATCGGAAAGAAGGTGATACAATTTTAGTTGATAATGATGGAAAATTCTCCGTATCCATACCACTAAAAATGCTTTTAGGATTTTTTGAAGATTACAGAAAAATTATTATGAATATGAAACAGGAATTGGTTCTTATTAGATCAACTGATGATTTAGATGGTGTTATTTTCAAAGAAGATCCGGCACACCTTGTTACTGCTCCTGACACTCCATTGGTTACTTTCGATAAAATTTATTGGAAAGTTCCTCACATTCTAGTTGATATGCCACAACAACTTGCTCTATTAAAAATATTAGAATCAAATAAAGATATATTGATAGGATTCAGGAGTTGGGAACTTGTTGAATATTCTTCTCTAACCGAAACAACCCCTCACACATGGCCGGTAAAAACAACTAGTAAACTAGAAGCTCCTCGTCATGTTGTGATTGGCTTTCAAGAAAACAGAAAAGGGAAAATTGTTAAAGATATGAGTAAATTTGACAATATTACCTTGTCAAATATTAGAGTATATTTAAATTCTGAAAGATATCCTTATCACGATTTGTACTTAAATTTCGAAGAAAACAAATTTTCTGCTTTATACGAAATGTTTGCCAACTTTAGACAGTCTTACTATGGTGTTCCAAATGAACCCATTTTTAATGCTGAACAATTCAAAAACATTAGTCCTATTACACATATTGATTGCTCCCATCAAAAATAAACAATTCAAACGGGATCCGTAGTAATGAGAATTGAATTTGAGACACACAATGCAATTAAAAAAGATACTTCTGCTTATTGTCTTATTTTACATGACAAATTATTTAGCTACAACCCTCTTACTAAAATTGTGAAACAATTATAAACTTTATCCCCACTATTTTCATATTTCGATTTAATTTAAAGAAATTTTCAAAAGCTTTTAGTTTTAATCATGACATCAAAACTACAACTACAAATTGAAAAATTTATTTTTAAAATTAATCAACTGAAAGAAGAAATTGCAAATTATTCAAGTAAAAAAAGTCTCATTAAAAAATTTGCTGCTTTGAAAATATGAGATTGGTTATAGATATTCAAGGATTCAAAGATGAAAAAAATAAATTTATACCGAAAGAGCTTGCAGCTTTTGATGGTTATGAAATGACTCATTACATTTTTAAAAAGCCTTTTCCAATGGAGTTTCTTTCACCTGATTGTCACAAGCAGGCGGTATGGTTAACGAAAAATTATCATTGTATACATTGGAATAATGGATTTACTCCATTACATCATTTCCCAAAAATAATTGAAACACTTACGAAGAAAGCAGATTTTGTTTTTGTAAAAGGAAGCGAAAAAAAGGATTTTATACAGAAATATTCTAAAAAGCATGTGATTGAAATAGATGAACAACCAGCGCTAAAGCTAATGGAACCAAAATGCTTCTATCATTCAAAATCACCTTGTATGTGTGCTTTGACAAATGTGTTATTTTTATATGACAATTGTTTTATGAATGAATAAAAATATAAAAAAAAACTTAATTACCTTTTTATTTTGCATTAACCAACCATGATTGAATACAATTAATATGATACCTTAAATCTAATTTTCTAAATTCATTTAAAAGTTCATACTCATTTTTATATTTTAAATAATCATTACAAAATTTAGCGGCTAATTTACATTGTTTCATTCGATCTATATTATTAACATATGCTGACAAATCTTGTGCTTCTGCGTCTTCTTCGCCTACAATTGATAAATATTGGAAGTATGCAGCAGATATAATAAACTCTTCATACATTTCAGTAACCATTTGCTCCATTGTAAATATTATTAAATTTATTCTTCCTTTTCAATTTCTTGAAGAATAGTATCCTCGTCAATAAATTGCTTCAAGTCTTTTAAATAGTAACCAAAGCCAATATCTTTTAGATCTTGAATAAGTTGAAAAAAATTTAATGTTTCAATGTATTTGTTGCAAAAGAGGGCAGCCTTTACGAATTCCTCAGATTGATTACAATAAAAGTCTATCCACTCCGGACCACTTGCCATACAATATGAGAAATAGGTTTTTGAAAGATTACTAAATTTCTCCTCTAATAATTTAACTGCAATCAGCAACTCAGCCATTTCATTTATTTAACATAATATTTTAAATATGTAGGGGGACGTCTCTTGCGAATAGGATTAACTTTCTTTGATAATACCTGTTTTTTATCTTCGTATAATTGAAACCTCTTTTGGGTTGCAATAATAGCAGGTATAAATTGGCAATCTTCTTCTATAAATTCTATTAGGTGGCTTAATTCTCCTACAAAGTATGATTTCCCAAATGTATTGAAAAACGTAGTAAGGCTTATAATTCCTTCTAAATAATCATCACAACAGTCAATTGCTTCCAAATAATCTCGTTTCAGTGGATAAAACAGCTTGGTGTATTCATCTTTCGAAATCACTTCAAAGAAATTGAGATATTTAACTTTTAACTGTCTGATAGTTGTAGTTAATTTTTCGCGATTACACATAATTCACTTATTACTTGACACATTTTTTCTTTTTGTTTTATACAAAATTGGTGGAAAAATTCAAAAATAACTTTTTACGCAACTCGAGCACAGCTTAGTAAATGTGTCTCGGCATACTAAAATGATCATGATGCACCTATTTATAAGACTTAAGAATGCAAAATCAAATGTGGGAGAACAAAGAGAAAAAATTAAAAAATATGATGCGAATGAGAATAAAAGGGGAGGAAGTTAAGAATGAGGGACATGAGAGAGAGGAAGAGGAGGAGGAGGAGGCGCTCCCCTATTATAACTACTTCTACCAGTGGCGTGCATATGTTATTAACCTGGGTAAATCCATATGCTCCTTAATGCATATAAGACGTGTATCAAATCTCATGCAGTTATCCACAATAGCTTCAGAATTGGGATGAAAAAAAATGTTTTCTTTTTAAACTTTACCATCCTGTATATCAAAATTTAAGACTTTTAGGACATAAAAACACCCCCTTTAACATCAGCACGAAATTAGGAAATGCCCTGTATAGTACTTCACAATGACGGCCCCTGTAAGTAATATGACAAAGTCGAACTGCATAAATTAAAATTTGGATAAATCTCGTTCACTGGATCTGATGCTGGCTCCCCTTGTAAGATCTGGATTTGTAAAACGTGTATCACTATACTGGGTGGTCCAATAATAGTGGACGTAGGCAGTAGCCCGCGAACCGTTAATGACAGAACTCAAGAAAAAATATATTTATAGGTTAATCGATCAAGAAAAATCAAAATTAACTCATTTTAAAATTCGAAAGTTCACCGATTTTGCAACACAAAAGAGATATAGAAGTACGGTACACGAAAGAAAACAGACAAAGATAGATAAAGGTTCCTTAAGCATAGTTACTTTTTTAATTACCTGAAGTGCTTATAGTCAAAAAGGAGTGCCATATTATTTAAAGAACGACGGGACACCACTGGTTTAAAAAGATATCTTGGCTGACCTTCCTAAACCAATTGACGGTGGGGGTATAAAGGAAGCGTCGCAGTCACTAACACTTCAGTCTCTATTTGGTCAAACGTCAGCAAAATTGTTCTTTTCAGAACGACAGTAGTGAACGGATGTACACTCGTGAAGGACTATATATAAAATATATATATATATATATATATATATATATATATATATATATATATATGTATGTATATATATATATATATATATATATATATATATATATATATATATATATATATATATATATATATATATATATATATATATATATATATATATATATATATATATATATATATATATATATATATATATATATATATATATATACATTTTTTTTTTAAAGAACAACAGAAAATAAACTACGCTTTTTCAATTTAGATAATAATAATAATAATAGTAATATTAAAGGTTTGGTTATTGGTATGACTAAAACAACAGCTTCTCAAGTACCGAAAATGGTAGTTTTAGGTACTTCAAAAGATTACCACGCGAACTTATTACGTTGTAATTATCTAGTAAAAAACAAGCACGTAGGTACTTAGACTACGACTAAAATTTGTATTTATGCTACACGTTTGATAAACAGATAGATGGTTAATTAATTATTACATTCTGATACCGCTTCTAGTTCTTTACACGTTAAGTTCAGTCGGTGCTTTATTGGTGGAAAGGGGAAATTGTTAATGTGTGGGTATTCATCGCACCGTTTAATATTAAAAAAAATTAGAGAAGAATATGTTCGAAAAAGTTTCTGCTGTCGTCGGCGGTCAAAGTGCCATTTTTTTAATTTAGTTTAAGTAAGATATATTGAAAAAAGTATTGGGAGCTTTTTATACAAGGTGTTACAGTTATTTCTGCAAATTTATCAAATTTTAACACTTATTTAACACAAGATTTTAATTTTGCCGATTTTAAAGTATTGTGTTTTCTCTAAAAATATTTCTGCTGCGAAGTGATGAATTTTAACACATTATCTCTGCATCTGATTGTTCTGGGGAGTAATTCCTAAGAAAATACATTCAAAAATGAAATTTAATTTTAATTTTTTTAAATTACTTTTAATTGTTTAAACCATAATGTATATTATGGCCTTAATAGCTGATTTGTTTAAAAACTGCTCATTATTGTATGGTTTCAAATTACTCCTTAAAATAATTATTTTGTTATTCCTATCAGTCATAGTTCGCATTAAAAAAAGAATATATCTTATAAATGTGTTTCAGTGATATTTAAACGGGTTTAATAGATATTTGGTAAACAAAAAAGAAAAAAACCTTATTTTTTCCAGGCTGCAACGATAATAATTGCTTTTTCTAAATCACAGCACTGAAGCTTAGCATCCCAAATTAATATATGGTTTAACTTAGAATGTTACAACGAAACAAAATATGCAAACTATTTTGATGCTCCGTTTGTAAATGCAATGCTTCATTATCTAAAACTAACTAAATCTTCACATTTTTGCAAAATTTATTATTTTCACTTTTTTATATAATGCAATGACTAAAATTTAAAAACGAGTTTTTTTTTCAAAAAATGTGACTGATAAAGATTACCGATTAATTACGGTGTCCGATATTCTAGATTCTACTTCTGCTATGAATAACTAACTTGGTCAGATGCGCGGCGATGAGTTCGACCGGTGCCAAAATTTTGCAGATTCAAAAATGCATAAAAGTTTATTAACTGTGACTAGGCTACTGATCTGATAATATTTTTCACGTCATTATAAAATCCTATTTAACCAATATCTCAAATATCAGACGAGCAGCGATGAGTAATTTTTTACATATTTTTTTCGGCTAAAAACAAGATTTATTTAGGCTGTGACTGGACTTCGCGTCTGATATTGTGGATTTATTTAGCTTTCTAAATCCATGTATTTTAAATCTTCAATATCAGACGCGCAGCGATGAATGCACATACATTTCATTTCTTGCAACTTCCTCCCTTCACCGTTATAACACCGACTGAATTGTGAGCGTACAGGTTGTCTGCTAATATTCTAAGGGCGGCCTACAAGCTAAACTTTTAAAGATATCAAATGATATTGTATATAAAAATTTTATGGTTTTCTTTAAACTGCGAGGATTTGATAAAAATAAACAAATGGCAGTCAAAAAGCAAAAAATTCCGTAAATTTCTTTTACCCGGACCTTCCCTCGTTATAAATATATTATCTCATTAGGAATGGTAAAGTGTTCCTTTCATTAGGAGTAGTAAAGTGTAATTCAATGCACATAATCATTTAGTATACTGTCTTTTCAAACATTTCTAGTGGGCACCATTTTGTTCCATCAAATTCATGATTCTAAATAAACTGAATAAGTAGTTTTTACACATTTTTTAAGACGGCTATTTTGTAAAGACATATTGAATTCGTGCTAGTCAACTGAACAAGATTTTTTTTACCTCGATTTTTTAAACATTTTATTTGACCGCCATTTTATTTCGCGGTCTTGAATTAGTACCACCACAATTTTACCAGTTTATCTCTATATCATACGTAATGCTTGTCCTAAATTGTAAATTAATCGAATAAGTAGTTTTTAGGTTGATTTTTTAAATAATTTATGAGATCGCCGTTTTGTTTTGCTACATTTGATTCGTACAAAAATATTACAGGTTGATTTCTATGTGACACTTGTTTTTTCTACAAAATTTAAGGTAAAACTTCACTTTGTTTCGTAATATTGGATTTTTACCAAAATATTAACAAGTCATCCCCACATAACCCTTAATTTTTTAGCAAAATTTAAAATCAATCGGACAAGTAATAACTACGCTGCGAAATGACAGACAGGCCAATGGATTTGAGAAAACATATTTTTTGGCATCTAGGGACTATTTCATTAAGCCGCCATTTTGTTTGGCCATCTTGGACTCGTATCACCATTTCACTAGTTGATTAATACGTAATAGTTAATTTTTGAGCAAAATGTGTGGTAAATTGGATAAATAGTTTTTTGGTAATAATTTTTTTTAAATTTGACGAGGCCGCCATTTTATTTCGACATTGGATTTTCACAAAAATCTGTATATGACTTAAATCCTGACCAAAATTTGAAGTCAATTAGGCATGTAGTTTTTTACCTATACGGCGAACAGACAAACCGACAGAATTGAGAAAACCTGTTTTCCGGCATCTAGTGATCCTGAAAAGTAAAGAATCTGGAAAAATCTCAATGGATGATTTCTTTTATGAATACAATACTTTCCTTTTACGAGGGAAATAAAGAATGGATCTCAACTTTGTTATTTTAAATGGAACGTCCTGTATAATATTATTTCAATAAATGAACATCTTGCTTATTATAGAAATACCTGGTTTGATACCTTTATCTTTAAAGGTACCGATAACCGAGAAAATTGACAAAAACCCTGCTATAGGAGGCAGTGTATTCCTTTGTAATGACTTTATTTATGTGTGTATTTTCTTTCTAATACATTGCCCTTTATGACAGTTTTTTTAACAAATTTCTAGGTTATCTTTAAAGGTAAAGGTATCGGGTATTTTCATAATCGGAAGATGCTCATTTACTGAATAATTTTATACAGGGTGTTTCATTTTCAGTCGATGCCCAACTTTTTTCTTTCCCATTATTAGCTCATTTTGATGTGCCGGAGAAAACCATAAAACTTTTGTATACAATAATTTTAGATACCTTTAAAAGTCAAACCTGCAGACTCCTTTTAAAATTTAACCAGACATCCTGTACAAGTCTAGAAATATACCAGAATCTGGTAAACAACTACATGTCAGTTTTTAGACGTGCAGAGATGAATGCAAAATCCTGGTCGTCGGCTCCACGACTTTTAACATTGTTTCGTTTGAAAGTTTAAACCGAACCGTAGCATGGGAGGTAAAACATCAATAGTATAATTTAGAATATTTTTAAATAATAAACGGTTAACACTCTATAACAAATAAAAGCTAAAAGGACGCAAATATAATATATCTATTACGTGCAAAGAATTCCGTTATTTAAAAACATATTGGTTAATCTTAACATTATAATCGCGATTTAGGAAAATAATTGTTAGGTTTAGCCAGCAAAATTGAAAAACGAATTGAATGCTACAGTTTGTTAGGGATATTTTGTTAACTATGTAGATCGGTTAACACCAAGTGTTGCTAAAGCCACAATTAAATCTATAACACAAATACATCTTGGTTAAAATATTGGAGTCCTTAATACTATGAATAAGTACTGGAATTCATTGTAATTAAAATTTTTGCTAAACTTACGGTAAAAAAGCGCCATTTATATATATTTTAAGATAGTTAAAAATATAAATTGTAAAAAATGATGATTAGTGGAACTTCGTGTTCCTGACAATCCCAAAAACCGATGCCCCAATATTTTTGAGCATCTCAGTCTTTCAAATGCACTTCCCACCACCACATACCTCAATTACTGACACAACAAATGAATTGTATCCAAATTAAATCCAAAAATCTCTGGCAAAAAATTATTCAAAATAACACCTAACCCTACAAAAAAATAAGTTTCCCCTCTTGTTGGTTAATTGGGTTAGATATTTACGTCATTCTGTCATTTAGTTTTTTAATAGGTTTCCTATAGAACCACCTCGACACTATCACGAATATTTCCAGGCAATTCATCCAAATTGGTAAACCATCATGGAGCAATCGGTGTACAGGGTTGGTAACAAATACTCCCACCTACATAACAATGTACTTTTTTTTTATAAATGTAAAATTAAAGAGAACAGTTTTTTTAAATTGATTTTTTTTCCAGTAAATTGCAGACAATTAGGGTGTTTCGTTTTTGGAAATCGACATCGACCTTGGTTTCTTAAATGAAACACCCCGTATGTTATATAACAATTAAATGGGTTGCACCGTGATGATTATACCAGTTTTGATATCATTTTGTTGAAAGCAACCCTAGAAATTTCACAAAAACTCTGCCATAAGAGAAAATGAGAGACAGGCGGAGAACGTCCTATATATAATAGAGTCAATAGATATATATTGCATCTTATGGCAGAAGTTTTCTCAAATATCCTAGGTGCTTTTAAATATAATGGTATTAAACCTAGCGTATTTATATTCAGCAAGAAGAGACCCGTTTGACATGTGTTATACTGGGTGTTTCTTTTAAAAAATCAAATTTTGATTTTAATTTCAAAAAACTTAACAAACTGTATAATTACAAACCACATTAAAAAAATTGTACAATTTAAATAAACTTTTGTATTTAACTTTTTTATATCTATAAAAAGACGAACCTTAGGGGGAGTTCATTTATAACCAACATTGGTTTAAATTTAAGAGTTAGAAAAATTCTTAAGAATTTATAGAATATTATTATTTATTTCTACAGGGTATCCCAAAAATTTGTAATAGACCCAAAATTTTTTTAAATGAAAGATTTTGTGTATTATAAGTCTATCAAATGAAACTCTTCTTACCAGTCATAAATATATTATGTTTGATATCTTTATCCATGTAACACTATAACCCGCAATGTATTTCCATTGACTCTACTTGTAATTGGACGGGAAAACTATCCTCTCTTTATCATATTGCCTCTTATGAAAGAGTTTTTGTCAAGTTTCTCGAGTGTTTTTGAAGATAGAGGTATCAATTAAGTTCCATTAAGAAATGTATATTTTAATTTGCTACACATTTTTGAGACATCTAATTCTATACAAGGTGTAACAAAAGAGAGATACATTTTAAATGAATACTCTTTATATTTTTACATTTTTATATTATATAGTATTTAAAAATGTAATGTGTACTAGACATTTTTTAAATACCATACTATATCATTAAATTAATTTATTTTGGAGTAATTGAAATCATAAAACGCCTATTTTCGCTACTTTAAAGCCCTGTATAATCAAAACATTTAACTTAGAGCAAAATTATTTTAAACATTTTCATGTTAGTTTCTAGAGGTCTTTTTGACCGGAAGTTTCGACTTAGACCTCTTGATATCAACAAGTGTCACACTGATACCAAGTTCTGGTTCAACGAGAAGTTAATACAGATCTTTCAAAACTAAGTCACAGGGCAAATAATTTTGCTCCAAATTAAACTGGTTATATTAAATAAGATGTTAAATTATCAAAATTAGTCCAGAACAAATGAGTTTAGAGAAATTTAATGTTACATAAAATATCTAAATTTCATGGTAGAATTTAAATATGTATAAATATATTGGGAGTCCCATTAAAAAAAATATATAAGTTTTGGTTACCTCCCTTTTTGTTACATTCTATATAGAATAAAGTACACATTTCAAAAGCTCAGGTATTTACCTACAACAACTAAATAACTAATTTCTAAATTCAAAAGAAATCGCAAAATCGACGAATGCCGCAACATTCTTATTTTGCTCTCTAAAGCGTACGACTATGAATAGCCGACAGGGAACCCGAAAACAAATGACGATCGTTCCCTCACTGACCCGGCGACCTTCTATGCGTTATTTAAAAGTGTCAGTATGTTTTAAATTTTCACATATATTCACAACTTGTGACGATCGTTTCGCTACCACTGTAGCTTCTTCAGACAAGAGGTACTTCTACTTACATTAACAGAAATGAATTGAAATGAAAATGAGAGTTCATTTCTGTTAATGTAAGTAGAAGTACCTCTTGTCTGAAAAAGCTACAGTGTTAGCGAAACGATCGTCACAAATTGTGAATATATGTGAAAATTTAAAACATACTGAGTGTTTTATTATCTATGTGATAATGAATTTTCATCAAGTAACGATCCAGTCAATTAAATATTTAAAAGTGTGTCATTGTGAGATGTATTTGAATTTAGGCATTAGTTATTTTGCGCGTGTCTGTAGAAACAATAATAACAATAATTAAGTCTTGACTATTAAAACTGTAAGTATAGAACAAGTTATGTGTTTTTCAAACATATAGTAAAATTTCCGATTTTGAATGATCACCGACAACATTCTTTTTAAAAGCGACAATCCATTATTTTGCTCTCTAAGTACACAAATAACTATTACCTTTGTCGATGTATTTATCATCTTTGTATTTTTCTTGGTTTTGTTCCATGTTTTCTTGTTGCTTACTTATTTTTCAATCAAAGGCTTGACTTGCAATGACACGGCTAATTGGTAAACCAGAACTCCGGTCAATTATCAGTCCAAACACGTTTAATATTCAATAGGCAGCAATAAAAACTGATTCCTTTTTAAGTAGTAAAATAGCGATAGATAAAGCAATCATTAGTATGCTTATATGGAAATATTCCTACTTAACATGAAGTACTTCTAAGCAGACAAGAATAATACCAGTTATCATAGCGCCTATCTTACCTTCATCAGTTTCGATAATTAAAATTACGTATGCAAAATTTATCGATTGATCTTAATTGCTATAATTTTCTTAAGTTGTGGTAGTGTTTTTATTAAATTAAAACACGTTTTATAAAATATCAAATTACAATTATCAATTAGGTTGTGATTATATACCTAGGTAATCCAAATTAACTAATTACAAATGTTTTGGCTAGATTCAAGCTTTCTTTAATTTCGATGTCTCAAATTTTAACAGAACCTTTTCACCCTGAAAATTTTAAAAGAAGCGCATGCTAAGTACAAACAAATCATTACATTGAGTAAGGCATCAGTAAGCACTATTCAGTAGAATTTATTCATTGTTTTGATCTCGTGCAGTGAAGATTCCTGAAGATACCTTTTTCAATGGCGTGATGTCAAAAAAATAATTAAAATCTAAAAAAATTGAACCTAGTAATATATTGACAACCGAGGCCAGTAATAAATTCACATTTAGAAATGCTTAGTATACCTAGATGTTTTAAATTAAATTTTAATTAATAATAATAATAATAATAATAATAGTAACGCAGCAGCTATAACCACGATAACACAGAACAATCAGAAACTCCCACCACGACACAGAAACACCAACAACATAAAACCAAAATTCAAACGGCAGATAAGCATCGAAAACAAAATTAGAAAAGAATTGAGACATCTTACCCAATCCATGAACGGTAACAAGTCAAAACGTATCACACAAAGTGTAGAGAAAATCAAATCTGCATCTCGTGATTACACGCTTACAGAAATCCTTGACACTCTGAAGCAAAAATTATCTGTGTATGCCGCAAGACTCCGAAGATACAAAGAATCAAATGAAAGAAAGGATGCTAACAACCTGTTTCGAAGAAGCGAAAAACAGTTCTACCAAAAAATCATGAGCAATGAGGAGGCACGAGTAATAGAACCACCGACCAAACAAGAGATCACAGAATACTGGAAAAGTATTTGGTCAGAACCGAAACTACACAATAATAACGCTTCATGGATTAAAGCGGAAAAAGACAGACACAAGTGCTTAGAGGAACAAGAGGACTTTGCAATGACAACACAAGAAGTTGCAGAAACAATCAAATACACGCATAACTGAAGGTGTCCTGGAATAGATAACATTCATAACTTCTGGTACAAACAGTTTACCTCCACACATGAAGCTCTCACTCGCCAAATTAATGAAATTATTTTAAAATCTAGCACACTCCCCACTTTTCTCACCCAAGGAATAACTTACCTTAAATCCAAAAATTCAGACAATAAGGACCCGTCAAATTAGCGACCTATTACGTGCCTTCCAACCCTATATAAAATCATCACAGCCACAATTACCAGGAGAATAGAACAACATCTAGCACACAAAAAATTTCTAACGGAAGAACAAAAAGGGTGCAGGAAAAACAGCCGAGGATGCAAGGAGTAGCTCATTATAGACAGCGTCATCATGGGACAAACCAGGAAAATTTATAGAAACCTTCATACTGGTTACATAGATTATAAAAAAGTTTTAGATTCGATACCCCACAGTTGGCTAACCAGAGTACTAGAATTATATAAAGTCAATAAAAACATCAGGCAATTTCTTACGCAAATCGTGAGTACGTGGAAAACGAAAATCAACTTGAGAACACAAAAAGAGCACATCGAAACAGAAGAGATCTACATCAGAAGAGGTATGTTCCAGGGAGATTCACTCAGCGCCTTGTGGTTCTGCCTCTGTCTCAATTTATTCTCAAACACACTGAATAACACAAACTTCGGTTTCCAAATTAAACACCAAAAAAATAAACTATCTCTTGTACATGGATGACATTAAATTATATGCAAGCACAAAGGCACAGCTAAAGGAACTCCTTAAAATCACAGAAACGTTTACCCTGGACATCAACATGGAATTTGGTATAAGTGAATGCAAGCTACTTCATGTCAACAAGGGACAGTCGAAAGACCACCCTACGAGGGAAACAATCAACAATAAAACTATAGAAAACATTCTCAAGGAAGAAACATACAGATACCTAGGCTTCCATCGAAGCACCAAAATTAACCACACTCATATCAAATCAGAGCTCAAGACGGAATTTAACACCAGTCTCACAAAGCTACTAAAAAATCTAACGAAAGCTATTAACACTTTCGCCATACCTATTCTTATGTATTCGTTTGGTATCATTAAATTGTCACACACAGATATAAAAAACATTCACATTCTCACACACTCTGAATTCACTAAACACAGGAAGTTACATCCCAATGCATGCAAGGAAAGACTCACCATCGAGAGAACAGAAGGAGGGAGGGGAATTATAGGTATTCAATCGCTAAATAAAAAACAAATTTAAGCCAGTTCTTATTCTTTCACAACAAACAAACTAACCTCCACAAGGCAGTAGTGAAGGCAGACAAGAATTATACACCGCTCGACCTGTCTCAAACGAGCCACGCAGCAGACGCACCTAGTCACATCTAATCACGACTAGAAAAGATGAACACCTGGTCTAAAAAAAAATACTTTACGGAAGACACAGATACCAGATAAAGCAAGACCATATACATAAAAAGCTTTCATATACGTGGTTACAAGAAGGGCAGCTGTTCCCCGAAACAAAAGGCTTCCTGCTTGCCATTCAGGACAAAGTCATAGCGACCAGAAACTACCGAAAGCACATCATAAAGGACACAACCATTGAAGACGAGAGGTGTAGAAAATGTCACCAGCAGAGAGAAACGATTGGTCACATAACGAGTGGATGTAGAATAATGACCGGAACTGAATACACCGCGAGACACAAGTCAGCAGCGAAGGTCGTTTATCAAGCATTAGCCACAACATACAAACTAACGGAGAACACAGACCCTTACTACCATTATACACCAACATCCATACTTGAAAACGAAGACTACAAGCTCTACTGGGATATTGACATCCACACAGATAAAACAATCCCCGCAAACAGACCCGATATCACCTTTCAATCCAAAAAAGAGAAAGTCACTTATTTAATTAACATGGCTGTCCCCAATGACGAGAACATCCAAGCGAAATAAAGTGAGAAGATCGCCAAATACACCGACTTGGCAATGGAAGTAAAAAGGCTGTGGAAACAGGAAAGAGTCATCATTGTTCCTCTCGTCATATCAGTAACAGGTCTCACCCCAACAACGTTTACACCGCATTTGGCTCAATTAGGACTTAATACAGACATTCACAGGAACATCCAAAAATCGGTCATTTTGAAAATATGTAGCATCGTTAGATCATTTCTTAGTACACAATAGTTGTTTTTTTTTCATTTCCTTTTTTTTTTATTTTTATTTTTTGTACTGACTTAATATATATAATCTCGTCAGTATAAAATACAACCACAGAAATACTGTGAGACAACAAGTATAATAATAATAATAATAATGTCTATTTATTTCAAAATTGACATACATATAACAAAATATATTTTATAACAGCAACGCAGGGGTAAGGCGCAATTTAGCCAGAAAGGCTGCTCGACTCAACCCTGCTGCGGTGTTTAAGAAATAAGCTACAATTAAAAACAATACAAAATTATAACCAATAAACTTACTAAAACACTTGCCATTCAAAATTTTGCAATTAGCTTGTTATATTTCTTGTGCTAAATCTTAAATTCCTTTTCATTGAGGGAAGTTAATTCATAAGGTTGAGCATTAAACAACTTGATAGCATTGTACGTAAACGATCTCTGAAACATGGTACTCTGGTGATGCGGCATAGTGATCTTATTGCCAAGCCTAATGTCAAGTGATTGTATATTTACACGAAATAAAAACTTATTTTTTATAGTAAGTGATATACTAGATTTCTTAAAATTTTTACTAAAAAGTTGCCTACGTGTAACACTCTGCGGTTATTCATTTTTAGCCAATGAAGTTCTTTGATGGTGTGGGATATTTATGGTCGAGCTTTTTTAGGCCAAAAATAGGACGCGAACATGTATTATGTACTTTTTGTACACGATTTTTATGAACTAGATCTAGACATGAGCCATAAATAAAATCACAATAATTAAAGCTAGAAAGAACTAATGACGCACGCAACATTTTACGTAAGTTAAAACTAAGAAAATGTCTGCTATTATAGAAAATTTTTAACGATAGATATGATTTCTGCATCAATGTTTTTACGTATTCTTTAAAACGCAACTCCGATCAAGCATAGTTCCAAAATTTTCTGCGGGTTTCACCATAGGAAGCTCTACAGTCTACATCATCAATATTTACGCTAAAATTTTCTTTTAAGAAATTTGCAGCTTCCCCATTGACAAAAATCATGAGATTTTATTTTAAAGAATTTACTTTAAGATTAGAGGCTAAAGATTGTCGTTTTATAATATTTAAATCTTTATTTATCAGGTTTGATGCATTAATGTAATCATTCTGACTGAAATGTAAATAAATTTGTGTATCATCGGCGTATGCTCGAATTTTATTTTAATGATTTTAAAATTTCAAGTGTAGATTATAAAAAAATAGGCTTCGTAGGATAGATCCTTGAGGCACACCCGATAAAATTTTTATTTGATTTGAAATAATTGTTTTAGAAATTTTTTGAAATCTATTAAAAAAATATGATTTAAAAAATTGAAGTGTTGTTTCATATGTAATTTTAGGTTTGGTGTTAACTAACTTTTTAACAATTTGCATACTTGTTAAAAAAGTTAACTACCATATATTGGTCTAAGTTTTACATAGTGAAATTTTGACGATATTTGTCCAAAATCATCGTAATTGCAGAAAAAGAGCGTTTCACATGCACCGATGCCTTAAGGTATTTTGGCGCCATCTCAACGGTAATCTGCATTACTGTCCTGGAACCATCAATGTATTAATTTATATGATATAGAGCTTGAAAGCTGGCGTTATTTCCCAGAACTGGGTTAAATTTTGTTTCATCTGGCAAATGAGAATTTACTACCTACAATTTTTCTATTTATTTTAGGGATTCAATTAAGGGCAACTTCTTTAATGAATTCAATATATCTAAAAATGCGTTTTAATGAAATCAACGTTATTTTATTAAATCGCATTCAAAGGCTTACAAATGAATAATGTCTCACTAAGAGCCCAGCATTTCCAGTTTCAAAAGGCTCTGGTGGTAAGGCAAGAAAAAAGTGTTTCCTTTATGACTGGTTCCGACCTTGTGCCTAAATCATATAAAATAACAAACGTGATTCGAGTTTCTTGGCAGACACCATGCCTTTCAAGGATGTGGAATAAATAAGAACAAACAATTGAAGGCCATGCGTAGCCTTAATCTAGTAAGGAGCTGCATCGGCCAAAATACACAAACTTTTTCTCCTATAGATGAAGAAATCCAGGAATGTTAATAGAATCATTCTCAAATCTTGCTGTTGTTGAACAGTGAGTTTTTTTTGAGGATTTTGCAGGTAAAGCGGGTAGGAAAAGAAGGTCTCGGAGCCAAGTTTACCACCATTAAATTTTACTACGTGACGGCCATATGAATCCGTAGTCTCATCGGCGGAAACCTAAATTTAGTTATTTTCTGTGGTAAATATCAATCAAATAATTTTTAAATAAGAATTCCTCACACAGATATATAGCTCCAGTAAATTCAGAATGTTATACAAGCGAAATGTTGTGTATGTGATTAGTTTGAGTTTAAATAGTTTACAAAATTAATTGAAACATTCTTAGTAGGAACAATTAATCAGTTTAACAGAAATAATTTAGTTAGGCAGCCCTAATGAACGCTATGCCCCTGATTCTTTGGGTTTGTGGGTTAGTATACAGGGTGTTAATTAATCTCGTGGACATATTTCAGGGAGTGATATTACTCGACAAAATAGGAAAAATATGCCAATATATACATGGTCAAAAACGCACCATTTTCGTTATACAGGGTGTCAAAGTTTCAATTTTTTTCTTGTTTTTTGCGTTTTTTCCAGTTTCTTCTGAGACAATTAGTTCAAATTTAGTACATGTATTATTTTTAAGAACCTCTACGATAAAATATCAAAATCGTGGATGGTAGTATACAGGGATTTGCATTTTTTGCACCACTTACAAGTTTATATTGCGGAACTTTTTTTGGAGCACTCTGTATGAATTCTGATATAAAATTTGAACTCTTTGTTCGTTTCTTTAGCTCTTTCGTATTTTGCATTATTCTCGTATCTATCACAGTTTTCGACTTATTTGCATTGCATCTATGGCATGTAGGCGAAATTAAACAAAAAACTAAGAAACGGGTTTTATTTTAAATCAACCTACATAATAATGAACAAACAATGTTCTCAGGTGTCCCCAGAAAAAGAAATCCAGGCTATTCAGATCTGGAGATCTAGGGGGCCATGGCTGAGGTCCCCCTCGCCCTATCCAACGGTTTTAAAATTATTATTTAGGAACTCCCTCACCTCTATGCTGAAATGTGCTGGTGTACCATCGTGCATGAACCACATTTGATCTCTAAGAAGAATTGGCATGGCTTCTAGCAATACCGGGAGTTTGTCTTCGAGAAATTGACGATACTATCGTTCGTTTAGCCTTGAGGGCAGGAAAAATGGACCGAATAATCTCCAAAATGTATCGAATGCGGATTCTGTTCTGCCAGAAATGATTGTTATGAAAATTACGTATGGCATTGCTAGACAAATTTGCCTTCCAAAAAATGGAATTTAGGCTAGCATTTGTAAGAACCACGGGCAAAAATTTAAACGGAGTGGAAAGTCACGTGGGAGAAGAGCTTGAACCCTTTGGATGTGGTAAAGATACATTAAGTTGTCTAATAAAATTTTCCATACCAGCACAAATATGAAATGTTAAGTGTTGCTGCAATTTTCCTCGTACTGGTAGCAGGATCATTTTCTGCTGCATTCAGGACTGCCTCCTCGACATCAGGACTCCTATTCGTTCTATTTGCTCCTGTTAAATGAGTGGATTTCTTGAATGATCCACATTCACATAGCCGATTATGTACCTTTGCAAATGTTCTTCTAATGGGCACCATGCGATTTGGATATTTCTGTTTATAGAGTCGTCTGGCTTCATAACAATTGCCGTTGGCAAGTCCATAAATGAAATGAATTTCTACATATTCTTGATTTGTGAATTCAACAACTACGGAAACGTCAAACAAATTGTCAGATTAAAGAACTGAATTAACAAATGACCTGCCTCAGCCCACTACCTTTTTTCCAGTTTCATTATTTAGCCTACACTTAATTTGCATCTATGGCAATTATTGCAAATAAGTTGAAAACTGTGATAGATACGAGAATAATGCGAAATTCGAAAGAGTTTAAATTTTATATCAGAATTCATACAGGGTGCTGCAAAAAAAAGTTCCGCAAGATAAAGTTGTAGGTAATGCAAAAAAATTGTAATACCCTGTATACTACCATCCACGATTTTAATATTTTATTGTAGAGATTCTTAAAAATAATACATGTTCTAAATTTGAACTAATTGTCTCAGAAGGAACCGGAAAAAAACGTGAAAAACGAGAAAAAAATTGAAATTTTGACACCCTGTATAACGAAAATGGTGCGTTTTTGACCATATATATATTAGCATTTTTTCCTATTTTGTTGAGTACTATCACCCCCTGAAATACGTTCACGACACTAATTAACACTCTGTATACCAAAACGCAATATTTCCCATTTACATCTCGAATTCAATTTGCGTCAAAAACTACAAAAAGGATGTAGTTTTACATTAAAAATCGATTTTCACTTATTTGATATTATTGTTGCTACCGTGTTGGTTATTAAAGTTAAGTATTATTTACCTTGATCGCTATCAATATTTTGGTACAACAACAATGGGAATTAAAGTGATATATAAACACTCTTATCAAATTTGTTACGCTTTTTACTAACTCGTAACAATTACAACTTGTATTCACGATTAAATTTTTAATTGTTTTTTCTTGATTACCAATCCGAGAGATATTGAACTAACTGCTACCAGGTTAATAGCATATGTAATTAAATCAAATAAGGATCATTAATTGAATTAAATCTTATCCTGATGGTCTTGTCACGTTACTTAAATAAATTAATATCGTCACATAAGTGACAAGCTAGTTTTAATACAACAATGGACAATAAGTACATCAGACTAATAAAACATTCTTAAACAATGACTCCATCCACTTGACATCAAATTTATATTAAAAAAAATGATAAATTTCCTTTACACGGAACATCCCTGATTATGAATCTTTCCTTTCATTCGGAATAGTGAAGTGTACCCCAATTTAGTTCAATACATAGTCCTCCAGTAACACATATATACCATCTTTTCAAACAATTTTATTGGGCGCCATTTTGTTCCATCATATTGGATTCCTACCAATATTATACTAGTTTCTACCAGTGTCACACTTTATTTTTGGGAATATCACTGGCCGACAAAAAAAAATTTTTTTGTTGTAACACAAATCAGAATATCATAATCTAATAGAATGGACCTATCCAAATACGAAAATGACAAATAGAAAGTTGTAGCACGTAGGGTTTTCTTGTTAGAGTTGTAGAACCATATCGAATGTCGTTTGTCTCTATACTAAACTTAATGCTTGCACAAAATTTGAGATTAACCTAATAAGTAGTTTTTTTCAGGCTGATTTTTTAAATATTGTATTAGGACACCATTTTGTTTTGCTATCTTATATTCATAACCAAAATGTTGCCAGTTCAACTCCTACTTGATTTTTGTGCAAAATTAGAGAAAATTGGACAAGCGGTTTTTTAGTAATTTTTTTTTAGTTTCATTAGGCCGCCATCTTGTTACGGCTAATAGGATCTTTACCAAAATATTACCGGGTCATTAACCTATAACCCTTGATTACTGACTAAAATTTGGAGTCAATCTGATGGGTAGTTTTTAAGCTATGCCGCGAACTGACAGACGGACCGACGGAATTGATAAAACATATTTTTTGACATCTAGGGATTCTAAAACCTGAAAATGTGTAAAACCTGAGAAGGTAAAGTTTTTTACCAATACAAATATTTTATTTGGCCGCCATTTTGATTCCTACATAATAATTGATTTTTAAAACAAATTGGATATGTAGTTTTTTAGTAATATTTTACTAGACCGCCATTTTGTTTTGGCCACATTGGATTTTTACCCTGAAATGTAAAGATCTGAAAAGATTTGGGTCATGTAGAAATAGTTTTTGCAAAAATCCCGCAAATTTGTATGATGTTACATTAAAAACACTAGAATTAAAAAATTATGCGTGACTTAACTACTGAATAAAATACATTTGTTTTTCTAATTGTTGATTGATTGATGCAAGAGTAGAGCCCAAAGTGCTTAAGTATTCGCTGAATAAATTAGAGATAAGTTATATCAATATTTAAATTCCAAACTAATAAATACTCCTTGGTGTACTTATCACTTAGAAAAATCAATGCCAAAGCTTATGATGCTCTACGTATAATTTTTGCACATAATTTGATTGGTGCATAATATTTTCGTAGTTAGATCTGTTACCAGATGAAAAGTAATTGTACGGTCATGTCTTTACTTCGTTTAACTTTAACTACAAAAAAAATCAAGTTTTCCTTGTATTTTGTTCAGTTTCTATGCTAATTTTTTTTTCTATGACTAATAAAATGATGCTTACAATTATCAATATGCTTTTGGACAAGTACAAATGTCTTTTATATGTCAAATTGTGTGTAAAATTACTGTCAATTTAATTTGTGTAGCTGAATAATTTGTGTAATTGAATTTTACTGCTACTTGACTAATACCTAGTCATCATTGTTTGTTTACTATACTATTTTCTATGCACTTGACGACAGACTAATAGTTTTTTTCTGCTACTTCCCCCATTTCACTTAAATAAGATTAGGTATTCAACATTGCTGAAAAAGCAAAAAAAATATTTATTATAAATATTAAAAACACAGTTACTTCAAAAAGAAAATTGCATATTCGTCACTTCTTTGGAAATTACAAAATTTGTTTCTTCGCTATCGGTCTGAATACAGGAGAAAGTTGGTGTGGTGACATTTCAGTTGCAATACGTTTGCTTAAAATGTGAGAACCTTTGGTTCTAATGTTCTTTACTGTCTCTGTATAAAGCCTCAATTCTCATAGCAATTAATTGATACATACACTAAAAAATCGGTAAATTTCTTTACCCGGACCTTCCCTCGTTTTGATTTTTTTCCACTGGTTAGGAATAGTAAAGTGTGACCCAATTTAGTTCAGTACATAGTCACAGTATATATGTGTTACACATACTGTCTTTTCTTTTTTGTTTGTTCCATCATATTGGATTCCTACCAATATTTTACCATTTTCCTTCTACCTATGCCACACTTGACTATTGGGCATAATAAAATAAATTTAATAAGTAGTTTTTACATTGACACATACCGCCATTTTACTACGTCATATTGAATTCGTACCAGTTTATACTATTTTGACATCTAATTTTTCTGCAAAATCAACTGAACAAGATTTTCTTTACATTGATTTTTAAAAAAATTTATTTGGCGACCATTTTGTTTTGCCACCTTAAATTGAAACCCATATTATCATTCTTTACCCTACAACACTTAAACGTATAAAAAATTTCGTGAGGAATTCAAAGGGGCAGGAGAGACTTTCGCATACATCGCTGTTGTCCATTGAAAATAAACTTCTCCAAAATATGTCGGAGCATCGACGTTTTTATGATGACGTCATTGACAAATTTTCAAAAAATGATCGAAAAATCGAATTACGTTACAAATAGGTAAGATTCTAAAAATTGCTTCCCTTTCTTAAAATTTCACCGCTCGTCCCTGCTATATCTCTTGGGGTCTTGAGAATGCAACAATAAACTTGCGAAACAGCGACAATTTCAAATAAGACTTTTGTTTTTATTACTGGATTCTAATCCAAAATAATACACCACCCTAACATAAAAACAAGAGGATCGTTTACGAAAACCATTTGGAAACTTAATATCTGGAAAATATCTGCAGATCAACGAGGTAGGTAAAAACTGATAATATGGGTTTCATGCTGGATATAGAAGAATGTGTCCTGAGGATGCAACAATAAAGTTGCGAAACGCCGTTAATTTAAAAAAGCCTAACCTACACCTTTCTAACATAACCACAAGAGGATCGTTAACGAAAACCATGGAAACATAATATCTGGGAAATATCTGCGGACGAACGGAGTAAGTAAACACAGATAATATGGGGTTCATCCAGGATATAGAAATTATATGTGTCCTGAGCATGCAATAATAAACTTGCGGAACATCGCCTACTTGGAAATAGACATTTGTTTTTTTGCTGGACTCTAACCCCAAATAATACACCACTGTAACATTACAATAAGAGGTTTGTTAACGAAAACTATTCAGAAACTTAATATCTAGGAAATATCTGCGGGCTTACGGAGTAGGTAAAGACTGACAAATATGAGCTTCCTGCAGGATACGGGATCTATATGTGTCCTGAGGATGCACAAATTAAATTCCGAAACGTCGATAATTAAAAAAATCCTTTTTTTTTTTCTGGATCTTAACCCCAAATAATACACCTCTCTAACAATTTTTTTTTAACATTGTTCAGCTATATTGGATTTTTACCAAAATATTACAAGGTCATCCTCATATGACCCTTAATTTTTGGTCAGAATTTGAAGTCAATCGGGTAAGTAGTATTTAAGCTATGTCGCGAAATGACAGACATACCGACAGATAGCTCGACGGGTTTGATAAAACATGTTTTTTGGCATCTAGGGACGTTAAAACGTGAATATATGTAAAATCAAGAGGGAGAATTTTTCACGATTACAAAATTGTTATTCGCCCGCAATTTTGTTCCGCCATCTTGAATTAGTAACTAGTTTTACTAGTTCACCACTACACCACAATTAGTTACAGCACTCAATTTGCAATCATTAATTATACAGGGTAACAAAATGAAAACAAAAATTTGATGTTTTTAATGTGCTGATTCCAAAAATGCCACCAGATTTTTTCTATCAGTTCTAGTTTTTTGAGATACATTTTTTTCTGATAAAGGACAACAAATAAAGACATAAATATGTACTTAATCGTCAAAATAGAAATTTCCCAGAGTCTAATTAACCAAATGCATACCTGGAATTGTCCCTGACCCACCCAATGTACACTGCTCTTAATAACTTTTATACCTGTAATTGCCTATGGCCCGATCCTTCTATACCTGCTTGGCTGTACTCGATTTAGTATACCGAGTTTTCCCAAGTAAATTTGTGTTATCATTTTGTGTAAATTTTGGTCGTTTTGTAGTTTCAAGACACTAAACTGAAACAATGGCATCCACAAGCAGACGTACCTGTGTAAATCATCCCGATGTTTTTTTGTTATGTGTGTGGTAAATACACTTTGAAAGAGAGCAGAAAAACGATTTCTGACTTTGTGAAAAGAGCTTATCTTGTCTATTTTGGCGTTCATTTAGGAGATCAAGATAAATCTTGGGCCCCATATTTCATATGTGCCTAAAGTTTGGTGTACCAATGGTTTGGAGAGAACCGGGAAACCATCATGACGACTGCTATTTTTGACTCGTTAATATTAAAGGCATAATTAGAAACAATAGACACAAATGAACATATCCTGATCTAGATTCTGCAAAAAGGCCTGTAGCGCATTCGGAAGAAGTACCCGTTCCATCATTCAGCAGTCTACCCGAACTGACAGAAGATATTACAGAAACATCAACGTCTGATGAAGTTCAAAGAATTCAATCAGAAAACGACAGCGAATTTGAAGCAGATTTAGCAACTCCGCAGTGTTTCAAGCAAGAAGAACTAAACGATCTTATAACAGACCTGAATCTCTCAAAGGAATCCGCTAAATTACTTGCATCCAGATTAAGAGAAAAAAATTTATTTTGTCCAGGTACTAATATTACATTTTATCGTAAAAGAGATAAGGATCTGCTGCCTTTTTTCGCTCAGGAAAATGACTTGGTATTCTGTAACAATATAAAAGGGCTCTTAGAAAAAAAATGGGTTTGCCTGAATACACTTCAGATGATTGGCGCCTTTTTATTGACAATTCAAAACGTAGTTTAAAATTTGTTCTTTTAGATAACGGTAACAAATATGACTCAATTCCTATTGGTCATTCTACTACCATGAAAGAAGAATATGAAACAATTGTTTTGAGAAAAATTAAATACGAAGAACATCAGTGGGCAATTTCTGTTGATTTAAAAATGGTTAACTTTCTCCTTGGACAGCAGAGTGGTTATACAAAATATCCTTGTTGTTTATGCCTTTGGAACAGCAGAGCTAAAAATGAGCACTGGGTTAACAAAAATTGACCTTCAACAAAACGTGATCAACGAACCTTTGGTTTCAAGAGAAAAAATCTTACTTCCGCCCTTGCATATCAAGCTAGGCCTAATGAAGCAATTTGTGAAGGCTTTAAATCGGGATGGAAATTGTTTTGGGTATTTGTCACGTAAATTTCCTGGTATTAGCACGGAAAAACTAAAAGCTGGTATATTTGATGGTCATCAAATAAGGCAACTTGGTAAAGATCCACAATTCACCACATCAATGAACGAGACTGAATCTAACGCTTGGTGTTCATTTGTTCAAGTAGTACAAAATTTTCTTGGCAATCATAAAGCAGAGAATTACGTAGAATTAGTGGAAACTATGCTTTCAAATTTTAATATTCTCGGCTGTAACATGAGCATAAAAGTTCACTACCTCCACAGCCACCTAGATCGTTTTCCAGAAAACTTAGGTGATTGTAGTGAAGAACAGGGGAAAAATTCCATCAGGATATTAAAACTATAGAAGATCGTTATCAAGGACGATGGGATAGCCACATGATGGCGGACTACTGCTGGAGCCTTCAGCGAGACTGCCCTAGTAAACTCCATTCTAGAAAGTCGTATAAAAGAAAATTTGTATGTGATTAGTGACTAATGTAATTATGTAAATTAAGTTTTTGTAATAAATACTTAAATCCACGTGTCTTTGTTTTTTTTAACTGGTAATAGTAATATTATATATTATAACAGTTATAACGTAAAATATATACACAATTATTATTATTATTTTTTTTAAACTAGATCTGATAGACAAAATCTGAGAACTTTTTTAAATTCTGCATCCCAAAATTACCCAGGAACAGTTAAAAAATCGTAGGTACCAAAATGTGTGTTGGCCTGTGTTAGTTTCTAGTTTTCCCTTTTGTGCCGCCATCTTGGATTCGTACCAAAATTTTACCAGTTGATTCCAGCATAATAATTGATGTTTATGCAAAATTTGAAATAAATTCGACAAGTAGCTTTTTCATAATATTTTTTCTTAACATTTCACTACGCCGCCATTTTGTTTTTGCTATACTCGATTTTTAAAAACTTACCGGATCATCCCCATATGACTCTTAACTTTTTATCAAAATTTGAAGTGAATCGGGTTAGTTCAATGCCGCGAACTCACAGACAGACAGACAGACGGGCCGAGGGAATTGATGAAACATATTTTTTGGCATCTAGGGAGGTTAAAACGTGAAGATATATATAAAACCTGAAAGAGTGGGTGATTATTTCACGATAACGAACATTTTATTTGGTCGCTATTTTGTTCGGCCATCTTGAATTAGTACCACAGTTTTACTAGTTGACCTTTATACCACAGTTAGCTATCGCACACAATTTGAAATCAATTCGTTAAGTAGTTATTCAGCCTGAATTTTGAAATATTCTATTAAGCTGCCATCCTGGATTCGTACCAAAATATTACCAGTTTATTCTAACATAATACTTGATGTTTTTTACAAAATTTCACATAAATTGGATAAGTAGTTTTTTAATAATAACTTTTTTAACATTTTCACTTCAAAATCTTACCAGGCCATCCCTATATGACCCTTAACTTTTGACCAATATTTCACGTCAATCGGGTAAGTAGTCTTTAAGCTACGCCGCGAACTGACAGAAAGACAGACAGACGGACCGACGGAGTTGATAAAACAATATGTTTTAGTATTTAGCGACGTTAAAAAGTAAAGATGTATAAAAGTGAGAGGGTGACTCTTTTCACGCTTAAAAACATTTTTTTTGGCCGCCATGTTGTTCGGCCATCTTGAATTAGTACCACGATTTTACTAGTTGATCCCTGTACCACAATTAGTTATGGCACACAATTTGAAATCAAACCATTAAGTAGTTTTTTCAGGCTGAATTTTTATATACCTTATTAAACCGCCATTTTCTTCCGCCATCTTGGATTCGTACCAAAATGCAACCAGTTGATTCCAATTTAATACTTGATGTTTTCGCAAAATTTGAGAATTGGATGAATAGTTTTATAATAATAATTTTTTTAATAATTCACTAAGCCGTCATTTTGTTTCGCCATATTTGATTTTTATCAAAATCTTACCAGGCTATCCTATCCTTATTTTCTGACCAAAATGTGAAGTCAGTCGGGTAAGTGGTCTTTAAGCTATGCCGCAAACTGACCGACAGACAGACAGACAGAAAGACCGACAGACGGACCGACGTAGTTCATAAAACATATATTTTGGCATCTAGTGATGCTAAAACGTAAAGATGTGTAAAAATGACAGAGTAACTTTTTCACGATTACAAACATTTTTTTAATAATACTTTTTTAACATTCTAGTTTAAGTTATATATCCTGATAAAATGAAAATTTTCGAGTTAATGTTTTTCCAAATTTTACTACAACTGTTTTCTTTAGCGGGTTTCTAGAATTTTAAATAAACACTTTCAAAATTCGACTAGTAAAATTTTTTACAGTTGGTTTCTGGATTTATAATAAACCACTGAATTGAGCACTCGCTTTTATCTTCGCGTAACGAAAAACTTTGCTATTTACAGTACGACAAAATGAAGTAATAGAAAAATGCAAAAATGTTATGAGGACCCTTACTAATCTATTTTAGAATAATTCTAAGAGCATATTCTGTTCACTAGATCTTTTCTCTAAAAACAAATTAGCATTTTTCTATTTATTAGAGAAACGTACCAATTAGTTGAAAAGTTCTTCTGGAATTTAAAGGGGATAGATATTTATTTCCAATGATCCTATCTGACAAAGGTCCTAATAGAAGTCCAGTAACTAAAGAAACGGCTTTTGGAAGTGAACTATACAGGGCATTCTAAAATATAAATAAACATATTATTAACTCTTAAAATTTGCAAATAAATATTAGGCAACTGATCCACATGAAGTGTATTTCTTTTTCTTACCGACTTAATGTCATAATTCATAATATTGGCTAAGTATAATGGTATTTCTGATGTGAAAATGGTTGTACCCCAAATGCTTCCAATAGAAGCTACCATAATTGCATAAAATGGTACGCAGGTTAGAATTTTTTTCCATGGTGTTGGTAAATTCTAAAACATTATTTCTTAATTATTAATAAATATAATAATTTATTAATTATAGTATTTTTATTATTTATTTAGAAAGGTTACATAACTTAGGGTAAACGTTAACGCTGTTCGCCATCCTACACTAAAATTATTGGCCGGCAATGGCCAATTTGTAAATAATAACGTGTCGTTGTCCGACACATCATAGTAATTGATATAAAAGTTAAATAGCAGTAAAGGGTTTAAAAGTATTTTTGCAAACACTCAGTCCAATATCTTTTATAATAGTTCAAAAAACATAATCTATACAAAAAGAATAAAACCATTGTCAACCTCTGACTCCCCTTAACGGGCTTTTTTAAAATAAACTCAATTGCTTGTGTGTGTTCACGTGAAAAGCGCGCATTATTTGAAATCAAATGCTGAATTCTGCTTTGTAGTCCCGAAAAATCACAAATAAAAAAATCACAAATGTCCAAATGTTATTTAAATCCAAGCACACTCTGTATATTCGAAAAGTTGCAAGGGTGAGCCACTTATTTTTCGCACTAGGTGTAGCTACAATTGCTCATATCTCTATGGTAAACAGATTTTTACGGTGATGCAAAACAAGAAAGATCATTTAGTTTTTAATGGGTTTTAATAATTGATGGTAACTGAGGTCGTTCGGCATTACACCGTAAGGATCTTCTTTGATTGTCCATGTTAATTAAAAACTTATACGGAGCCCTCTAAGTGGTTGCTATTATCGGATTCAGATTTAGAAGACTTTCTCATAGAGCCCCCGTATAACATAGGTTGCCATTTGAAAAAAAAATTTAAACCACTTCACGTATTCCAGATTTTGGTGAAAAATGTATTATACAGAAGATATGAATTTTGTGCGTTTATTTTAAACAACCCAGTATAGTATGTTAGATAAATCATTTTCTCAATGCATCCAATAAATTTAATAAATCTTTTTTCCAAAAATAGGTTTTCTATTACAAACCTAAGAGAAGAAGAAAAGCAGCTGAAGGGAAGCCGAAAAGTTAAAATTATTTTTTTTTACCCATGTATAGTGTGGAATCTACTATCACTGTAAAATGTTTGAATTTTTCTAACTATATTCAGAACCTCTCTTTCAACAGTTTTAATATTTCATTTTTGGTTATTGCTTTTTCATATCATATTTTTTAAATATTCCTGTAAGATCTTCTCTATTTATGAATTATTTAATGAATTAATCATCTATAATAATAGATACCAGGTGACGATATATCAGAATAAATTACATTCTTAAACAGTTTAGCAAATATCCAAAGTTTACTATAATAATGTGTTTTGTCAACTAATTTGAGATTAAATTTCATATAGACAACGAAGCATTTTTCATATTATTTCGATATACGAATTAATTAGAAATAAAATCGAAGTTACGAAAATACTTACGCTATCATCTTCTTGCTTTAATGAACTCTGAATGTATTTTCTTTCATCCGCAGTAATTGTTGGGTGGGAAGCTAGGCTGCTTTGACCAAATATTGCCCACAAAACACATCAGAGGACCCCTAGTCTAGCAATTATATATATTAAATAAGGCCACCCCAACCAAGTTGTAGAGACATAGCAGGTTATTATTGATGAGGATATTGTGCCAACAGCAACACCTAAAATATAATCGGTACAAATATGTTACAAATAGTTATTACATTAAAGAGTTTTCACCTTGTAGCCGCTTTGTTTTCTACCAATTAAAAAGTGCAATGTTACTGCTTAAAATTTACAATACTATTTGAAAGCTCCTATAACAGCGTTGAATAAAAATACAATCGGTCTTTGTAATGGTAAACTCAAACCGACGCGGGATCCCCGTACAGGGTGTTTCATCATATTTAGACTTTATCTACTGCCATTATTATAAAATATAGAAAAAATGTTAGATACAAAAGTTGTAGAGATTGTCCTAAACCGCCAGGAAATAATTTTTTTTGATACAAATGAACATCGCAAAGCTACTAAAAAACATAAACTTTGTATTTTCTAAATTGGTCACCCTATATATTACAGTATATTTTCATAGAGAATATTTTTGTGATTTCGAAAATGGATAATATGTCTATATTTGGTTAAGTAGTTTTTGAAATATTTACGTTTAAAGATCTCTACAATATCAGACTTGAGTTTACGACACTACAAGGACATGGACAAAAAACAAAACAAAACGGAAGATTCAAACGTTTTAATAATAATTAGAACTTATCTAGACGTCAAAACGAAATAGTTTAAACTGTAAAATGGGTTATACAGAAGACGAACAATTTGACATTGTTCGCATATTTTACAAAAACAGTAATATTGTTAGTAGAGCCCAAGCAGAATATCGGCGTATTTATCCCGATAGGCAAGTTCCTTCCAAATCAACTTTCTGTTACACTGAAAGATGCATCAGAGAGCGCAAGCATTTTCAAAAGAGAAAAATGCACTATGACTTAAAACAATAGTTATAAGCAGCAAATATTATTAGTTTTTTAAGGTTGGAAATGAATTATTATTAATTACTTACGTAATTTAAACGCTGTTTATTTCCTTTCTTTTTAGAAAATCCGGCTTTATCTATATCAGGTACTAGTAAACATTTTAATACATCTAGAAACGAAATTTACAGAATTTTACATAGACATGGATCATTATAAAATGTTGCCAGTGCAAAAGTTAACAGATATCAAGACTGGAATACTGTAATTATATGTTAGTCAGAACAAGACTATGATTTTTTTAACTAAAGTTTATGAGGCGGTGTTTACTACAGCGTACGTGTATAACAAAAGAAATACCCACATATGGGCACCAGAAATTCCTCATGGATATGTTGAAATTAAAACTCAAGGACGTATGTCGTTAAATGTTTGGTGTGGGATTCCCAGAAATCAAGTCAATCTGGTAAGTAGTTTTTAAACTATGCAGCGAACTGACACACAGACAGACAGACTGATAGATGGACCGAAAGAATCGGTAAAACTATATTTCTTGTCATCTAGGAAGCTAAAACATGAAGATATGTATAATCTGAAAAGGTAATTTTTTTCACGATTACTAACATTTTATTTGGCCGCCATTTTGTTGCGCCGTCTTGAATTAGTTAGTATGAAAATTTTACTACTTCATTTTTATATCACAATTAGCTATAGCACACAATTTCAAATAAATCAAGTAGTTTTCTCAGGCTGGATTTTTAAATATTTTATTATGCCGCTTTTTTTTCGCTATCTTGGATTCGTGCCGCATTTTACTAGCTGCTTCCTTGATTTATGTGCAAAATTTGAGGTCAATTGTATAATTAGTTTTCTTAACATTTCATTAGGCCTTCATTTTGTTTCGTCATATTGTTAGATAGATGTTACCAGGCCATTCCCATATAACCCTTAATTTTTTTACCAAACAAACTGACGGAATGGAGAAAACATGTTTTTGGGCACCTAGGGACTCTGAAACGTAAAGATCTGAAGAAATCTCGGAGGGCGATTTTTTTCACGATTACAATACTTTTTGGAGGGAAGTAAAACAACAACTATTTTAAGATCAAAAAAGTTCTATGGGATCCTTTGGTCCTGTTTAACTGTAAACACTGTGACATCGCATATGACCCTTGTCCGGATCAAGTCGATTCAACTTTGGAATTCGCCGTAGGGATCATATATCACATAAACTCAAAGATATTAGGCGGCTTAATATGTTTAATCCAAAAACTGTACACCATTTTCCTTGGCTATAAAATAATCAAATTTAAATATCGGTAGTATTTGTACGTCCTCGTAATATTCGTCGTTAATTCTTCATCTTACATCAGCTGACTATTTCAGGGCATAGGAAAGAGCTTTTTAGAAGAAGTTCTTCATATAACGTTTATTCTAATTCAAATTCTTTGAGAATTGCATCATTTCATCAATCCTGTTCGGCTTTTCAAAAACAAATACAACACTTTCTGTTGTCTCGGCAGTACTTACGAACTATGACTGTTTATTTCCTTTATTTTCCTAATTTCTAATATAATACCCGTTAATCTTTAGCCTTTTCTTTCTTCTTATTAGTTCGCATTTTTTTCAATTTATTAAATATAGGTACTATAGACCTGACATTACATTATGTTAAAATTTTTTGGTGACACTGAGGTGCTTTTAATTATTTGCTTTCACTCAACTATGTAGGGCCTAAGGAGTATCTGGGTATCTGCCAGGAAACTGCCATGACATGGACAATACTGACATAGACTAGCGAACACCTTGTAGGGAAAATGCACATGAAATTACAGAAACAACTACTACGCCGGCAATTACCACGACCGGCATGGAATTACATTTTTGATTCCTGACTTTCGTTGGGAGCAATAATCATTTTATTCCATTTTATTATTTTTATAAGTTACATCACACGTGACATTTCGTAGAAATTGCGTTTGATGTTGCCATTCGAAGATCAAAAAATGAACAGATTTTTTACGGTTTTAGGGTTTTCAAAAAAGTAAATATACGTACTATCGGCGCTATTCTTATATACTGTTATCTATTAACTATTGTCATTTTATTTTTAAGGCAGGCGATTCAGAGGCCTCTATGATTCCGAGGGTCTCCTGGCCTGTGCAGTAATCCGCTACTGATTGGCCGCCCTGTAAAACCTTGTGCAACAAAATAAGTTATTTATTTAGATTTGTTAACTTCCCACAAAACACCATATTATTGAGCGTTGATCTTTCTTGGACTGGTGCCCATGTTCCTACCATTACGTGAGCGGAAGGATACAAGAATCCCTGGCTTAATCCTTGTACTATTCTACATAATATTACGCCACCAGATCCTAGAGTGGAAACTGCCAATGGTATGGCGGCATATGCACAGCAGTTGATGAAAAACGTCACGAGCAAGAAGTATTTTGGACCATAAGTTCTTCCTAGGTAACCAGCTAATACTTGGAGAGTGATGTAACCCCAGAAATATGAAGATATGACGATATTTGTGTTGTTCCAATCTTATGTCTGAAATAATCAAGTGTTTGGTTTGTTCTTAATATATAGTGGGAATAGGAAATAACCACAAATATTTAACTATAAAAAAGACTGATCGTTTTAGGCAAAACAATTTTATATAATCTGAGGTCAAAATTTAACCCTTTCTGAGAGAAAAAAAAGCAAGTATAAAATTTATTTTGTTGTAATTTAAGCAGATTGCTTAATATTCTTATTATTATGCAAGAATATTAGTTAAAACTAGCTTTACAGTTTCCATAACGTACGAAATAAGTCAAAAGCGTAAACATTAGACGTAAGATTATGGACATGCGCGGTATTTATTTCGTTTCTGTCAAATGTCCTCATTTTGAGAATTAAAAAAATAAATAATGCACCAAATAAACAAATAAATAATCAAGCCAATACAAACACCAAACCGAAATTACGTTTAAACAATGAGGGGTGACTCACGGAATTATCCGAATTTTGCCGATTCCATAAGTAGCAATGTAAGAAATAAAATCAAATTATTTCTCATTTCTTACGGCTTATGGATGAATGCTGTCGTGAAATCGTATCTATTTACTATAAAACGAGCATGATGTAGTTAATCTTATTTAGCAATAAGAACTAAGTAGTATTAGAAACATACCTTATGAAGGTGGGAACATAAAAAGAGAAAGTAATAGCTTAATAAAAATAGCCAAGAGATACTCCCAAAAGGAAAATTTAAAAAATCATGTTGACACTTCATGTAGGGCCGAATTGGAGCCTATACATGATGAGATTAACCCTATGAATTTGCCTAATTTACTGGTCAGCCGACGTCGCTGCCCTCAGCGACAAATTTTTAATGACAGTTCTTTGGAACCTAATAAAAACTTACAAAGCTCTTCAAACTACAAATCATTTAGTCAGCAATCTCTAGTGTCTGCCAAAGGCGGCACTGAGTGCAAAATATTAGATTTGACAGTGGTACCCTAGAGGCACCAAATTTAATTAAACTAAATGACCTTTTGTCTAATTCAAATAGTAAAGCTAAAGCTACAGGCCGAATCATTAAAAACTCTCAAACTTCATAAAAAACTGACGTTTCAGTTGGGTATTCTCACCATCATATGATGCAATTGCACGCGAATGTATATGTAGAAAAAACTAACCCAAATACCTTAACTAACAAAATGGACAATATTAATACTCCTTTCTCTGAGTTCACAGGTAACCCATAGGCTATGGAAGGAAAAAGTAGTCCACATTTTTCATCCTCCAAAGTTCTTACAAAAACTACGAGTCATAATTTTAACCAACAAACCATAAAATCTGATTTTCTAAATCTCACAAATAAAAATTTTCAAAGTTTCAATTATATAACAAGCCGTCAATCATTAGAAGAATGCTTACTTCATATTATAAATGTAATCATTTCTTTTTACATGTTTATTTATCTTACAACTTACTCCTAATGCCGAGTCCACACCAAAGCAACAAAACAGCAACAGACAACAAAACAGAAACATAAAATCGCAAGATTTTAGTAATTAAACAAAGCGGCAACTTTAATACACACTGGAGAAAATAAAAAGGCAACAAAAGTAAAACAAGTTGGTGTAATTGTTTTCAGTTTCCACATTGTTACCATACAGATTTTTATGCAGGCTTCTAGCAATGTGGCGTTAAACTGCTCAAATAATTGAGAATGAAATGATTTTATTATTATGGCGGCTGGTCTTGTTTTTTTTAACCGTAGGAAAAAACGGCGTTTTTGGTTTAGGCCGACCTTAACGAACTGACCGAGAATTGGCGTTGAGAAATTATTAAATGATTTAAGAAACTCTCAACTTGAATTTGGGGATGATAAAGTGAAACGAATGTATTTCAATTTTAAAAAGTTTCTGTGACAATCGAAAACAAGTGTTTTTATCTAATAATTATAAATATTTTTGTTTATTAAGTCGCATTTAGCGATGTTTCTCGCTAAATTTGGCTTTACTCTTACCTTCCTTCGTGCAGAATTCCACTACATACAGATGAAACATTTTATGAATAAACAGCTCCTCAAAAAGAACGACCTAATATTCAAATGTTAGTCGCTCCAACATTTTTTAGCCGATTAAGAAATTATGGTTCTTAGGATTAGACCACGTCAAAATGGAATTACTGTTCCACCTTTCACCTTCCATTACACGAAGCATCTTCAGGGATCTTTACTTCACCAGATCTGAACACTGAATGACTGATGTAACCAGTATCTTTAGTGAAGCTTTTTCTTTGTATAAAAATTTCAATAGATTCTCTAATTTTTCGTTTGCAGTCCTGGAACCAACGCCAGAACCTTAGTTTCTTTTACATTTATAATATGGCCAGTTGAACGCTTCTTAAGCCATTTTGTTTCGCCATATTAAGTGAAGTAACGTGTACCTGTAAGGGTGATTTTTTTGACACGATTACAAACATCATCTTGTATATGTATTAGATTTTTACCGGTTCATCTCTATTTCATAGTCAATTCTTGGACAACATTTGAAAGCAATCTAATAAAAAGTTTATATATTTTACTAAGTCATAATTTGGTTTCGCATTTTAGGGTTCGTACTTAATTTTTACCAGTTAACCTATGTTATATACGATTTTTGTGCAAAATTTCAGGTAAATTGAATTTTTAGTAATAATTTTTTTAGTATTTCACTAGCTGTTTCGCTATATTAAATCAATCGAGTAAGTAGTTCTTTAGCTATATCGCGAACACTCAGACAGACAGACAGGCTGACGGAATTAAGAAAACTTGTTTTTTTTGAGCCGTAATAAGTGAAGATTTCTAAAAACATTGCAGGCTAATTTACAATACTTTCCTTTTATGAAGGAAGAAAAAAATTATAATTTCAATAAATATCTCACCCTTATTAGTTGATGTTTGAGTCCTGTGTCACCGCTGAAGATACCCGAGGAATGTAACTGCAAAAAATCTTTTTGGGCGTTTCGGGGAAAATCAGTTCCCTCCTAAAACAACTACAAAATTTTAAAAAGGAAAAGCAACAAGCATCTTCTGGTATACATCAAAACTTATCTGGAAAACTGAAAACGTTCCTCGGCTAACTTCACTGTGGACCCAGAACTCATGAATCAACTTCAATAATAAATAGTGATATTGAAATTTTACCTTTTTCTTTTCAGTTTTGGATCGTTTGTTTAAAATCATGATTTCGCCACAATAATTTTCTAAATATTTAAAACCTGTGTTCTTAAGTATTCAAAAAATCAACCTACTGGAACATCTGGATTCGGGCTAGACGAATTGCCAGTCATTGCCACAATAGCTACAGATATACTGTTGCGTGTACTGTTTCCAAAAACTATAGCAAAATGTAGCAGAATAATTTGAACGTGTCGGCAGCCAAAACGGGGCCCTAAAAGATTTGTTTGTTTTATTTTACTATTCGAATCCCTATAGGATGGACAACTAAAAATATCCAACTTTGGGAAAACATTGTTTTAGTAAAAGCAGCTAAGAGAAACTGCCGGAAATTATTTTCATTACGTTATGTGGCCCCAATAGAAAGTCGTCTTCATAATAGGGTAGATTTTAAAATAAAAAAATTAACTCTTCTAATATTTTATTTTTATAAAACTTAACCAATAATAGAAGTCGGACAATTTTTGTAAATGAACTTGTCACCAACGTCATTAGGATCAAATGTAGACTAACTAAATGTTACATATTACGATTTATCTTTTAATCCCGATTTTTCGACATATTCTGTTTTAATTTAAATAAAAATATGTAAAAAAAATTAAATTAAACTAAGGCGACCGTGTTGGAAAATGACCCCGAATTCCATGTAAATATGACGGAAGCAAATAAATGCTTGCAGACGAAATTGTAAATTCTAGTACTCTTCTCGCCTCCCAAATTGTAAAGCCCCGCAGATAAGGATGTCTAAATTTAAAAAAAAAATAAATTTACTTATGGACTATTTAGTAGACAAAACGAACATTACAGGTTTAAAAAACTTAAGCTACAACCAACAAATTAGACTAAAAGGTAGAACATCTTAATGTTGTAGAACAAAAAAATTATATCGTTGGTATATTAGTTTATTTACGAAGCAACTGACCCCAAAAGATATTACGAATTAACTACAGTATATTATTTTGTTAGAGGTACCCTTAGAAGTATTAAGACAGTAATTTTGTCAGCAGAATGGAGATCATCAACATTACGGAAGAATAGTGGCCTCCGAGAACTCTAGACCTTAATCTATTTGGCTACTGCCTAACCAGTTTTTTTCATAAACTTATATAGCGTTACATTCTCCCAAATGTTCAAGTTAGAAATTAGAAATTTAATTCAAATATTCAAATACGTAATGAAGCAGAATAATTGCAATATGAATATTTAGTATGTAATATATTTTTGATTGTTTTTTATTGTTACATGATGTTGATTTCCAAGTATAAATATGATAATATTAACATTCTTTCTTAAAAACCTTAACATTTCAGTCTAATTATATGTTTGCTTAGCATTTTACTTTGCTTTGCTACATTTTTATTAGCTTTATTTTAAATTATGGAGGTATTCGAAATATTAGGTGACTTAATTAACTATAAAAAAAAATGTTTGAGGTTAAAAGTTGTTTTGTGTGGTTTTTTTTATGAGCAGACCACGAAAGCCGAAGTTCTAAGGCCTAAGTAAGGTACCGTCGTTACTTTGAACAAAGACAGGGAAAGTATATTGATGCGGGATTTAAAGACTTGCAGATTAGGACAAGAAGGAAATACCCTTCCTGGTAACACTTTCCATAATATGGATACTCTGAAAATAAAAAGGCGAATAAAGTGGGACGTCCTTGGCCTTTGCAGGTGGACCGTGAAGGGATTCATGTGGGTCAGTGGTCGTGTTTCCCTGACAGGAATGACTTCTTCTTCTTCTTCTTCTTCGGATGCGTATCCACTAATGGATGTTTGCGATCACATTTTCCATCTCCTCTCTATTCCTTGCAGTGTGTACCAAGGTCTGTATGTTGGTTAATCCAGTCCACTGTCGTATGTTGCGAAGCAAGGACATTTTTTTTCTGCCAATACCTCTACGGCCCCCGATTTTTCCCTCGATTATTAGTTGTAAAAGGCGGTATTTGTCGTTTCTCATGATATGTCCCAAGTATGCGGTCTTCCTTTTCTTAATAACAGTAAACAGTTCGCGTTCCCTGTTAACTCGAGCTAGAACCTCCTCATTCGTGACCCTCGCTGTCCAAGGTATTTTTAATAATCTGCGGTATATCCACATCTCAAAGGCCTCCAATCTGTTAATTGCGCTTGCTTTTAAGGTCCAACTCTCCACCCCATACAGTAATACCGACCACACATAGCATTTTATGAATCTCAGTCGCAATTTCAAGTCAAAGTCCGAGCAGGTGAACACGTGTCTAAGTTTTTGAAATGCTTGTCTAGCTTGTTCTATGCGACATTTTATTTCGTTATCCGATGTCCAGTCTTCATATAGCCAAGTGCCCAAATACTTGAATCTATTTACTTTTTCTATAGGTATTGTGTTAAAAGTCAGTTCTGCATCGTCAACGGCTTCTGGATTTCTCGTTATGATCATGAATTTTGTCTTCCTTACATTTAGATTCATGCCCATTGATGCGCTATGTTCCCCCACTAAATTGACCAGTCGTTGTAAGTCTTCCAACTTATCGGCGATTAAGACCGTGTCATCGGCGTATCTAATGTTGTTAATCCATACTCCATTGACTTTAATGCCCATATTGACATCATCCAGTGCTTCTCGGCAGATGGCTCGGCAGAGTGGAGACAAGACACATCCCTGTCTTACTCCTCTTCGGATCCAGATGTTGTTTGAAAGACCATTTTCCCATTCAACACGTGCGGTCTGATGCCAGTATAAATTTTCAATACAAGTAATATCTTTCTGATCTATGTCAAGAGTCCTTAGTATTTGCATGAGCTTGTGGTGTTCTACTCGGTCAAATGCCTTTTCATAATCAATGAAGCATAAGAATATGTCTTTTCTTTGGTCGTAGCAATTCTGGACTAGTATATGTGTAGCTGTTATTGCTTCTCTTGTGCCCATCCCCAGGAATGACTAAGGAGGGCTTAATAGATGACGTTTCATAATAACAAAATCCGTAGTAGTATCTGTAAAACAGAGACAGATCGCCTACAATTCGACGATTCAAGCTTCCTTGTGGGTTTAGCATCATCAGTCAAATGAATAGCGCCTCTCTAGACAGAGTCAAAAATATTAAGGTATTGAAGGACAGTCTGTTCTCCATATGGGTGAGCAATATTCAAGGCAGGGTCTGATTTGCGAGGTGTAATTGGTTGCTGGGGCAATCGATGTAATCATGGTAGTAAAGATCTTTCTGAAAATTGATTCCGACTAAGCTAAACGAATCTTTGGCTTCAAGCATTTGATTATTGATTTGAATGGTGTGGGTACTGTGAGATGATGTGTGAGATAGTAAACAAGGTTGTGTCTTAGTGGCGGGTGGACAACAGTGTTGCCAGATGGAGTTTTCAGTCAACAGTAGGACAGAACAAAAAAACAGTAGATTGGTCTGACTGAAGAGTAGGTTTTTATTTACCGCGTAAAAATAAACAAAAAAACTAAAAAACAAGAAAATAGGAACTTCTGAAACATACGTCATAACCTAGACACTTAAACTTAATAAGAATATTTTCTTACGAAATTGATCTGATAGGGCAAATTTATGTCAAAATCGATACTTTGCTTAACCAGAATAACTCCGCAAGAATAAACTCGTGCTTCGTACCTGTCAAAACTAGCCCTTAGAGTTTAGTTTGCACAATGATTTTCATATAACGAGTAGTAAAACTAGGACACCAGTAAACCATTAACAATTTAACTCTACTTTAAAAGTAATGAATTACCTGCTCATCTTCAGCTAAATTGCAAAAAAAACACAAAACAACTATTAAAACACACATACTAGAACGCACTGTAATCTGTATATACGGGAATACAGGTCTAAAAAGTAAAGCATTGAAGTAGGCGGTAGGGGGTTCCCCGACGATTTATTACCAAAATCAGGCGGCGACAAATCACTTTAGCGGCGACTACGGATGCGTGTTTTTAGATGTTTATGAAACGTCAATACATTAACTGAAAATATTGATATTTTTATATCGATGTTTTACAAGTGCTATGTTTAGTACATCGATATTTTTTAACGATATTTTTCATCGATTTAAATCGATAATAAAAACGAGAGCGAACATTTTCAGATTTTTAGTGGGCATAGATGGAAAAATTGGGGTCGCTAGCGCTTTTTTTTTCGTATGTTGTACTAAAGAGTCTCAACAGAAGACTTTAACGTGAAAACAGTAGAACAGAAGGTCAAAGATAAAAACAGTGGGTCTGATAGGTGGATCAGGTTCTTTGCTCTCCATTCTACGATTTTAATGAGATCCTCGGCTAGGGATGTGTGCTATCGTCAGCATAGCTGTGAATAGAATTGTTGGTAGAAGAAAACAAGTCATTTATGTGCAGGAGGAGTATGGTAGGTGACAACACTGAGTCTCATAGAACGCCTGCGTTGATTTGCTGAAAGTTTGATAAGTGGCTGTCAACCACTACAGAAATATTTCTGTTGGAAAGAAAACTGGCAATCCATATATAAAGTTTTGGAGGAAGGCCATAGACAGGAAGTTTATTAAAAATTCATTCATTCATAATTGAAAGAAGGGATATGGGTCTGTACAAGCAGATTTCCAGCTTGTAGGAAAAATGCCCGTGTGATAGAATATTTAGAATAACCTATAGAGGATAATTCAAAAGCACACTTTTTTAGGACTATGGCCGGGATACCATGAAGGCCAGAGAACTTTTTGGTATTAAGTGTATTGAGAATATATCGTATCTTTTTAACCTTGAAGGTAATTTTGTGCATAATGTGTGACGAAACTCGTACTGAAGGAAGGGGAAAGTTAAGAGAATAGATTAAAGCAGAATTTCCTCTCTGATATAAAATACTTTTAATAAACATGCTCCTTTAAGACAAGCTAGAATAACTAAACCTAAAGTTTTATGGCTAACGCCTAATATTAAACTATTTATATCACAAAGAGATCGTGCATTACAAATATTCAAAAACACTCGTACAGCAGAGGATTGGATGCGTTATAAATATTTGCGTAATTTCATCCTCTCACAAGTTAGAAGGGCTAAAACACAATATTTAAGTAACACCTGTGCGGAGAAAAATATTAAAAAAACTTGGAAAACTTTAAAATCCTTTAATATATCCTCTGACAAACAAACATTTATCCCACCTAGCTTATCTAACCCTGATGATATAAACAACTTTTTCAGTAATTTTTTTCGAAATATTTCTGACTGCAGTGAAAGGATACATTTTTATAATAACAATTTGCTTAACATAAATAACACATTTTCTTTTAAACTAACGAGTATCGCAGAGGTTAATAGCATTTTACATAACATAAGAACTAATGGAAGTGGAAATGACACCATTAGTGCTCAAATGCTAAAATATTGTAGTCCTTTTATTGATAAGTTTATTACCCATATTATTAATTGTTGCATTGAAGCGCGCTATTTCCCGGATCAATGGAAAATGTCAATTGGTAAGCCGCTGCTTAAATCGTCTAATCCAGAAAATTTTAATGACCTCAGAATTATTAGCATTTTGCCTGCAATATCAAAAATATTCGAAAAAATTCTATATAATCAATTAAATGAATACTTTAACGCTAATAAATTGCTTCCTAGTTCTCAGTGTGGATTTAGAAAAGGGTTTAGTACTGCCGTTGCTTTAGCGAACATTACAGATGATTTTATAACAGCATTTGATAATGGGCAATGCAGTATTTTGATCTTGTTAGATTTCTCTAAAGCTTTTGATACAATAAATCACGATCTATTATTAGCAAAACTTAAATATTATGGCTTACAATAGGAGTCTCTGAGCATAATTAAATCCTATTTGTCCAATAGATTTTAAACAATATTTTCTGATAATAAATATTCTGATAAAACACCGATTTTATCGGGTGTTTTAGGACCCTTATTGTTTATGATATATACAGCTGACATATTAAATTCATTAAAGTATTGTAGCGTACAGGCATATGCTGACGACACCCAGGTGTATTTTAATTTTAACAATGAAAATGTTTTAATGGCTTGTAATAAAGTAAATGAGGATTTGAATATCTTATTGAATTTATCTCAATTTCATAGTTTAAAATTGAATTCTACTAAATCATCACTTATGCTGTTTGGCAGCAAATCTCGTGAATTTAAAGAGCGTATTAATATATCAATTGACGGCATTAGACTACCTGTTGTGGATCATGCAAAGAATTTGGGTGTTGTAATTGATTCGGAATTAAGGTTTAGGCAGCATATAACTCAATTAATTAAAAAATCATATTTTAAATTAAAACTTTTGTATAGTCACAGACATATATTAGATATTCGATTAAGAAAAATACTTTGTGAGTCCCTTCAATTATCACACTTTAACTATTGTGATTATATATACGGGCCTTGTCTAGACATTTTAGATAAGGGGCGCATTCAAAAAATTCAAAATACATGTTGTACGTTTATTTACGGTTTAAGAAAATATGATCATATATCATTTACTTTTAAAGAACTTAACTGGCTTAATATGGAATTTAGAAGAAATTTGCATTTTGCAAATTTTTTAAGGAATATTTTTGTTAATCAAAATTCCCCAATTACGTTGAAATCGAAATTAATTTTACGTTCAAATGTTCACACTATCGATATTCGTGGAGTAACGAGTAGACAAACTCTGCCTCATCATCGCCATGTTTCAGAGATCGTTTACATATAATGCTGTCAAATGTTTTAACTCTTTGCCAAGAGAGTTTATTGGTCTCAGTGCGTCCTTATTTAAAAAATATTACAAAAGTCGCCTGTTGAATATTCAGTCTTCAGATTAAAATATTGACTATCTTCATGAGTGATACTCTCGTATAATTTTTTTTGTTACGCATGTTAATTTAAAAACTGAAATTTAGTTATCGAGCTTACTTGCCACGTATTTAAATATAATATTTTGTAAAATACAATTTCTTGAAACCTTCAGTGAGCTGCGTTTCAGTGGAGTAGCCTTTTCTGGCTAGATTGCGCCGGGGCTTAACTGAAAAAAAAATTTCCCAACTTTATGTATTTGTTATTATTTTTTTTTCTAATAAAAGACATTTTTATTTATTTATTTATTTTATTTATTTATGCAAAGGGGATAATTTGATGGACACTTTACATAAGATTCCCACATATTATAATCTGGGAATGTAAATAAAAAACAATTAAGAAGAGAATTTTATCTATAAATCATCGTTTCCTGACTATTAAGTAAGAACGTTCCTAATTTATTTTTTATAATTGCAGATATATTGTTTGTTCATTATTTTTTACTGGTATCAGTTTTTTGTTATTTAAGATAAGATGTAGTACCGATCTCGACTGAAAATACTGAATGGGAAAAAAAACTTGATTGTAACCAAAACACTTTCATAAAGTCTTTTTTAAGACTTGTTGTACTGGCGCTATGTTAATCCAATTAAAAAGTCACCGTTTCGTACAAATATGTATAACGACTGATATACAAAATCTAAAATAATTCATGTTTAATCCTTTGACAGGTAAATTTATCTTATAGGAATAAGAAAAAAACCAACTAAAATATTCATTAAAATACAAGAGTTCTAACCACACTACACTACAACTTGTTTCGTTCTTGACGCGCGTTTCGCTAACCAAGTTAGCATCATCAGCAGATGATAAACTAAAGTAACTTATCCTATCCGAGACTATTTATAGGTAAATGTGGTCACACTTGGTTGCGCTTGACTGCACCGTTGTCAAGTAAATAATAGAGGGGACTATAGGGAATAGGCCCTCTGTCTTTATTTAGTGCTTTCTTACCACATTTAACTATTTTTATACTTTCAAATGCATCCAATAATCTATTATTAGATACATTTTTAATCAACTTAAGATTATTTATTCCTATTTGGTGATTGTTTTCTAAAGCATGTTGGGCAACGCTTGACTTTTCTGTTCTTCCGTATCTTAAAGGTGCCATGTGTTCTTTAAAACGAATGTTTACGGAGCGTTTAGTTTGCCCAACATATTTTAGATCGCAGTCATTACAGCTAATTTCATAGATGCCACTCCTCTCCTTCAAGTCGACTTTGTCTTTAGGGTTTCCAAGGAGATTTTTCAAACTGTTCTCCCTTTTGTAGGCTACTCTAAAACCTACGTTTTTAAATACTTTTTCTAGACCTCTCGTATGTCTGGGATCATATGGGATTACTGAGAACTTATTGGGAGCCTCAAATGCTTGAAGAGTAGTGGCATCTTTTAACATTTTCTTATTCTTATGTCTATATACTAATTTATGTACAAAAATGACTAATCTGTGAGTTAAGAAATGAAATGCTGCGATTTTGTGTTGACGGAAATGAAATGAATCGGATGTTATATACCTATCAGTATTAGTAAATTTCCTATAAATATCAAATTCTAATTTATCGTTATTTCTAATAACTAACGTTTCGAGAAAAGGCAAAAATAGCAAATATATCGTCTACGTATTTATACCACGCCCTTGGGAAATACTTGAGTTCTTTTTTGAACTGGGTTTCTAGTTCTAGTAAGTTCCCTCAAGTTGTTTATAATATTTATTGTTGAACTGAATAAATTTTGATTCATACATAGTTTTGTAAGAAGTAAATATTCATCAATAATTTCTTTCTTCAAATTATTGATTTCAAGTAGTTCCTTTAGGTACTCTAGAGCTAGTGGTATGGGTACACTAGGAAACAATGAGCTTACATCAAAAGATATTAAAATTTCACCTTCTTTTAAGTGAACATTCTTAATTTTATCTAAGAATTCTAACGAGTTAGTAACCTCAAAGTTATCGTACGAGATATTTAATCTGCTGAATTCTTCTATTAACCGTTTTGAAATATTGTACGTTGGTGATCCAACAGCTGAAACAATAGGTCTCATGGACTTCCCAGGTTTATGGATTTTGGGAAGGCAATACAGTTTAGATATCTGTGGATTACTATGTGTTAGTTTAAATTTTAGTTTATCGGACACAAGGTTTTTACACTGTTTTAAGGTATTTTTTACTTCTGTTATCATTTTTGATAACGGGTTCTTCTTAATTAAATCGTCGGGACCAATTTGTATCAAATGGTCTACTCTTTTAAGATAATCTGTTTTGTCTAGTAAAACAATTTTATTTCCTTTTTCAGCTTTTAAATAAAAACATTCTTTTTTCTTCAGTCCCTGGATAACGTCAGCATTTTTACGAGAAACATATTTTGATTTGTTGTTAACAACGTTTTTTGAGATTTGATTTCTGCAAGCCTCTCTAATGAATCCCTTAGTTGACTCTGGCACGTATTGAATAGAACTTTCGATATTCGCTGTAATAGTTGGTAAAGTATTTTTTTACTGGAGGCTCTGCAAAATTCAAACCTTTATTCAAAAGGGCGATTTCTCTATTATCAAAGGACTGAGAAGTAAGGTTTTCTACAATGTTCTCGATTTCCGAAGAAATTTGTTTTTGTGGTTTCCACTTTCTCAGTTTGGTTTTAAGTGTTTTAAAGAAAATATATTCACTTAAAACCAAACTGAGAAAGTTGAATCCACAAAAACAAATGTCTTCGGAAGTCGAGAACATTGTAGAAAACGTTTCTTCTCAGTCCTTTGATAATGTTCATTTTTTTTATATTATAAGATGTATCCCCCTAAAGATTCTTGACCCAAATTTGGTACATAGTATATTATAAGGAATGTTCCTTAAGCCATTAAATAGAATTTAAGAAAAATATACTGGGCGTTATTATTTACGAGGGTTGAGATTTCCTTAAACCACCTAATTTTTTATTACGCCACTGATGTTGCTTACAACAACGTTAAATTTTTTATTCTATTTTGTACCGTTATGCTCTGTAACATTATTTGCGCCGTTAAGTAATGATATAGTTATAGATTCTTGCATTTTATGCCAAACATTATCTAGTCATCCATAAGATAAGAATGACCTGTCTTTACTTACGGTAGTGCTGAAGAGTACATACAGTACTTTGTAGTAGAAAATCGGAATCAGCAGAAGATATGGCAAAATGCCAAATTAAGCCTTATTTAACCAATCAAAACCTAATTATAAAATCCTCGTAAAAAACAATTATAAGGCTAATTCATTGTTTCATGGAACCCGGTATATTGTTTCACTTTGTAAAACTGGCTGAATCGCCGCGAATAACATCTATAAACTGCCTGCCCATAAAACATATCCACACACACCTATTTATCTACGTGGTTGATATCAAAAGGCACCATAAATAACGGAAGTACATAGTCAAATTTTCTAGGGAATTAAGGCTCTTAGATCATTCAAATTGGCACCTTGCTTGTAAGACTCTAATCCTAAGTTGTGTTTTCAGTCTACTGATAAACCGCAGTCGCCCATTAAAAAATACTCTTCGTTTTTTCATACAACTAACATAGACCAACTGTATTGGAACATCTGTTAAAACAGCTCCGTTTATTCCCCATATCGAAAAATAAAAAAAGCCATCCTTTAATTTCAAGTGATGTCTATGACAGGTATATTTTGTGATTCCTGATTGCTAGAATATCTGCAGGAAAAAGCATATCGGTAGAGTATATGCTAGGAGTAGAGAGTGTTTTTTTTGTGCAAGTGTAAATACAAAATTTGAATCAAAATACAAGAGTTCTAACCACACTACACCACAACTTGTTACGTTCTGGACGCGCGTTTCGCTAACCAAGTTAGCATCATCAGCAGATGATATAAACTAAGGTAACTTATCCTAACCGAGACTATTTATAGGTAAATGTGGCCACACTTGGTTGCACCTGACTGCACCGTTGTCAAGTAAACAATAGAGGGGACTATAGGGAATAGGCCCTCTGTCTTTATTTAGTGCTTTCTTACCACATTTAACTATTTCTATACTCTCAAATGCATCCAATAATCTATTATTAGATACATTTTTAATCAACTTAAGATTATTTATTCCTCTTCGGTGATTGTTTTCCAAAGCATGTTGGGCAACGCTTGACTTTTCTGTTCTATCGTATCTTAAATGTGCCATGTGTTCTTTAAAACGAATGTTTATGGAGCGTTTAGTTTACTGAGCATATTTTAGATCGCAGTCATTACAGCTAATTTCATAGATGACACTCCTCTCCCTCAAGTCGACTTTGTATTTGGGGTTTCCAAGGAGATTTCGCAAACTATTCTCCGTTTCGTAGGCTACTCTAAAACCTACGTTTTTAAATACTTTTCTAGACCTCTCGTATATCTGGGATCATATGGGATTACTATGAATTTATTGGAAGCCTCAGGTGTTTGAAGAGTAGCGCATCTTTTAACATTTTCTTATGCTTATGTCTGTTTACTAATTTATGTACAAAACCATCATTATATACATTACTTTTAGCTATATTTTTAATCCGATTCATTTCATTGTTAAAACGTTCTTTACTTAATGGAAAATTGACTAACCTGTGAATTAAGAAATGGAATGCTGCCATTTTGTGTTGACGGCAATGAAATGAGTCGGATGTTATAAACCTATCAGTATTAGTAAATTTCCTATAAATATCAAATTCTAATTTATCGTTATTCCTAATAACTAACGTGTAATTGCCCATTATTCTCCTTTTCGTACGCCAAATTAATGGAAGGATATTTATTGTTTAATGTTTCTAGGAAAGTGTCCAAATTTTCTGTTTTAGTATGAAAAATAGTAAATATGTTGTCTACGTATCTATACCACACCCTTGGGAAATACTTGAGTTCTTTTTTGAATTGGGTTTCTAATCTTGCCATTTTAAATAAAAGTTAGCCTCCAGTAAAAAATAGTTTACAGAGAGAGAGAGCCTCCAGTAAAAAATAGTTTACCAACTATTATAGGGAATATCGAAAGTTCCATTCAATACGTGCCAGAGTCAACTAAGGGATTCATTAGAGAGGCTTGCAGAAATCAAATCTCAAAAAAACCTGTTAACAACAGGTCAAAATATGTTTCTCGTAAAAATACTGAAGTTATCCAGGGACTGAAGAAAAAGGAATGTTTTTATTTAAAAGCTGACAAAGGAAATAAGGTTGTTATACTAGACAAAACAGATTATTTTGAAAGAGTAGACAATTTGATTCAAACTGGTCCTTACGATTTAATTGAGAAAGACCCGTTATCAAAAATGATAACAGAAGTAAAAAGTACTTTAAAACAGTGTAAAAACCTTGTGTCCGATAAACTAAAATTCAAACTAACACATAGTAACCCACAGTTATCTAAACTGTATTGCCTTCCCAAAATCCATAAACCTGGGAAGTCCATGAGACCTATTGTTTCAGCTGTTGGATCACCAACGTACAATATTTCAAAATGATTAGTAGAAGAATTCAGCAAATTAAATATCTCGTATGATAACTTTGAGGTTACTAACTCGTTAGAATTCTTAGATAAAATTAAGAATGTTCACTTAAAAGAAGGTGAAATTTTAATATCTTTTGATGTAAGCCCATTGTTTCCTAGTGTACCCATACCACTAGCTTTAGAGTACCTAAAGGAACTACTTGAAATCAATAATTTGAAGAAAGAAATTATTGATGAATATTTACTTCTCACAAAATTATGTATGAATCAAATTTTTTTTCAGTTTAACAATAAATATTATAAACAACTTGAGGGAACTGCGATGAGCAATTGCTTATCTCCGTTCCTTGCAAATTTGTTTATGGGCAGATTAGAAACCTAATTCAAAAAAGAACTCAAATATTTCCCAAGGGTGTGGTATAGATACGTAGACGCTTTATTTGCTATTTTTGATACTAAAACAGAAAATTTGGACACTTTCTTAGAAACATTAAACAATAAATATCCTTCCATTAATTTTACGTACGAAAAGGAGAACAATGGGCAATTACCTTTTCTCGACACGTTAGTTATTGGGAATAACGATAAATTAGAATTTGATATTTATAGGAAATTTACTCATATTGATAGGTATATAACATCCGACTCATTTCATTGCCGCGCCGTCAACACAAAATGGCAACATTCCATTTCTTAACTCACAGGTTAGTCAATTTTCCATTAAGTAAAGAACGTTTTAACAATGAATGAATCGGATTAAAAATATAGCTAAAAGTAATGGATATAATGATGGTTTTGTATATAAATTAGTAAATAGACATAAGCATAAGAAAATGTTAAAAGATGCCACTACTCTTCAAACACCTGAGGCTTCCAATAAATTCATTGTAATCCCATATGATCCCAGATATACGAGAGGTCTAGAAAAAGTATTTAAAAACGTAGGTTTTAGAGTAGCCTACAAAACGGAGAATAGTTTGAAAAATCTCCTTGGAAACCCCAAAGACAAAGTCGACTTGAGGGAGAGAAGTGGCATCTATGAAATTAGCTGTAATGACTGCGATCTAAAATATGTTGGGCAAACTAAACGCTCCATAAACATTCGTTTTAAAGAACACATGGCACATTTAAGATACGGTATAACAGAAAAGTCAAGTCATAAATAATCTTAAGTTGATTAAAAATGTATCTAATAATAGATTATTGGATGCATTTGAGAGTACAGAAATAGTTAAATGTGGTAAGAAAGCACTAAATAAAGACAAAGGGCCTATTCCCTATAGTCCCCTCTATTGTTTACTTGACAAAGGTGCAGTCGGGTGCAACCAAGTGAGACCACATTTACCTATAAATAGTCTCGGTTAGGATAAGTTGCTTTAGTTTATATCATCTGCTGATGATGCTAACTTGGTTAGTGAAACGCGAGTCCAGAACGTAACATGTTGTGGTGTAGTGTGGTTAGAACTCTTGTATTTTGATATATCTTTCACCACAGGTTCCAGTGTTAGGAATCATCACGAAAAGAAATCCCATGTCAAAATTTGAAGTTTTTGACATGGGATTTCTTTTCGTGATGTGACAAAAACAAAAGTGCATCATAAAGCTGCGAAAATTTTACAAAATGTATTTTTTAAATGGGACACCTTATATTTCTTACGACAGATCCTTTTTCTAATTTATTTAAAAATTATGTAATAGGTATAATGGCATTTGTTTTAACTGGTTTTTAAATACTTAGCACGAAAATTCGTAAAAAAATTCATTAAGAAAAATCGAACTAGCCATGGAAAATATACATAGAAAAAAGTGAGAATATTTTGACACACATAATTTATACTGTGACAAAATATAGACACTAGGGTTTTTTTTAACCTTATCCACGATTGCTTCGGTTTTTATTATAATTCTTCTTTCCAATACTTAAGATTTAATATTTCAAAAACGGTTTAAGCAAGAAAGATCTTTTTAACCGTCAAGCTTGCGTCACTAGATAATAATCGTATTGTGGGTGATCTGTCTCTGTTTTACAGATACTACCACGCATTCTGTTCTGATAAACGATCCATTATGCCTACCTCAATTATTTCTGCCAAGAAGGAACGAGCATCGACTCACATGCATCCCTTTACCGTCCAACTGCAAAGACCACTTAATCGTTTCTTTATTCCCAGAGTATCTCAATTATTGAATGTGTTGCCAACAAAGGCTTCGCCCTCTCTATATATTCTGCAGGTCTTTAAATCTGTTATCAATAAAGTTTCCTAGTTTTAACTTAAAGCAATCACGGTACCTAGTACTTAGGCCTTGGGCCTTTGTAGCCTGCTCATAGATGAAAAAAATAAGTATAACCCACCCTGTAAATCCCCCTGAGATTCGACGCAGAACTCAGCTAGCGAGAGCTGCACTTCGATAACACTCACTCTTTTTCTTGGTTTATCCGACATTGTAACGTTGATAATTTGGCAACCCAATTAAAAAGTATAATTTTTTAATACAAATACACGGTCACTCGATATGTTATATAGTTCTTAGCAAATAATTACTATTAAAACGTGTATGCTGAAAAATTTAACCCATTTTGTAGCCGCATATGTTAATTTCAAAACCCTCTTATGGCCAGTGAATTGCTAATGCCCTGTAAACTACCCAATATTCCAAACGTCACACGTTCTATCCCGACTATTCCCTAACTAGAAGGTTTTAGTGAAACTGTTACATCATAAAATCATCCTAAAAATAGTATAACAGATTCGCGGGTTGGCATTAAATTTGAATATGCATTTTTTGACCACTTTTTTTTAAGTTTTCAGAAATACCTAAAAATGTCGATCGCCTTCATCAGTCTACTATAACTACAACACAAGACATAGTGCAGAAGCACTACATGAAATGCTTTATGTAACACCATGTTTCGTTATTCTTGGTTCAGAGGTATATCTGAAACATGGTCAATGGAATATTTCAAGGCTCGAATCTGTCAATAAGGTTGTTAACGAATTTGCCCGAGAGGCAACTCTAGGAAGTGGACTAAGCTGATGACTGAGCCACAACACATAAATACAAAAACTACAGAAGAAATCTTAATTCTTAGTCCGTTCGCATATGAAAACAATTTACTAGTGTTCTAAAAATCTCTTAAAAATTAATTTGAAAAAAAAAATTGCATTTCACGTCAAATGAAGGGCTTTTATAATTTTTAATTAAGTTAATTTATTTGTACCTTTGGGTAAATTTGAATCAGAAAAATCTGAAGCTCTTCGTCCATTTTTAGGTTCAACTTCTTATGGTCATGGTTAACTTCGATGACACTATATATTGATAATTCTTATCAATAGTTACGATTTGAATTCTGAATAATAAAAACTAATTATTCACTTGAGCGATATGTTTTTTCAATTAGACATTGAACAGTTGCTGCTTCCGGTGCACACAATTAAGAAAACAACTACAAACAAACAAACAAACAAAAGTATGCTGTATTGCCGCAGAAAAATTTTACAATTTTATGGACAAAGCAAAATATACCTAAAATAAGGCATATCAAAACATTAATCGAAAAGAATTTCGATAGGTCAATGCTTTTTAAAAATGTAAATTATCAATTTACCAAGTCGTAAAACACACGTTAGAATATAACATAACATTGCCGCAAAACAGTTAATAAATCCTAATAACCTTATAAAAGTAAACAAACACACATGTACGTGAATAATTTCGATGACATTGAAATCAAAATTGCAACTATGCTACCTTAAACTCTATGTTGTTATAGTTATACAAATAATTGCAATGTTAAACAGAAGGTATAATGAACTAGTGTAGAATGCAGTATACAAAAAAGAATTAAATATTTTGTTTTTAATCCAATACCTAACAAAAATAATTAAGTTTTAAGTGAATGTTCGACAGTTCTTTTCTCTATATGATGATTTTCAAAATTCTATGCTACGAGTTAGGACATGACTCACAAAAGATTTAAGTAAACAAGCGAATTTAGTGACAATTTAAAGATACTTACTCGCTGTAAAAATCATTAACGCTGTAAAATGGTCTCTCAATGAGGTATGCTTTGGTGTTTTTTCGAAATTGTGCAAGCATAGGGATAGATTTTAAATGTACTGGCAGATTGTTGTAAAGTTTTACGGCGTTGTAAATAATTGATTTTTTTATTATTCTGAGGAAGGAATGGGAAGATATATATCATGCCTAGAGTTTCTGGTAGGGTATACATGTTGTGGCCTTTCTGGGAGGGTGTTTATATGTTTTCTCAACAAACATACCGTTTCCAAAATAAATAATGCAGGAAGTGTTAATATTTCATGTTTTTTGAAATAGTATTGGCAGTGAGCTGTATTATTTAGACCAAACAAATAACGAATGGCTCTCTTTTGAAGCATAAAAATACTACGAAATTGCTCGGTGATACAGCAGCCCCAAGCATATTGGAATCGGACCAAGCCTTAATTATAACCAAGTCTTTGGAGATAGTAGAGTGTAAAGACGTTGTATCAAAATCACTCCAAGTTATGCTTGTGTCGTCAGCAAAAAAGGAAATTCTTCCATTAATTTTAAGGTTCGTGATATCATTAATCTATAACAAAAAAAGAATAGGCGAAGCAAGACTGAACCTTGAGGGACTCCACTTGTAATCAACTTACAATCAGAATCGGAACCATTAGCCCATTTACAAGCTGTTGCCTTTTATATTTGAACCAATTTAAAGAAGTACCACGAGTTCCATGAAAATTTAGTTTGTTTATCAGAATTTCATGACTAACACAATCAAAGGCTTTCGCATAGTCACAAAAAACTGAGGCAGTGGTTGTTATTGAGAGATAAGTAGACTCCTCTAAGCAACGTGAACATGGCGTCGCTGGTGCACTTGTTGGGTAGAAATCCGAACTGCTCCGGGGATATTATCTGATGTTTCAGGTGAAATGGCATAAGACGATTCTTCAGTAGCCTTTCGATGATTTTTGATAGCACTGGTAGTAGTGCAATTGGGCGATAATTGCAAGAGGTAGTTTTTTCGCCGCCTTTATGAAGTGGAATAATTATAGCTATTTTAAGGCAATCAGGGAATACACCTTTTATAAAGGACTCATTTATTAATGTTGTAAGGGCCTCTATGACTGAGAGTGGCAAGTTCAGGAATATTCTAATTGATAGGCCATCAGTGCTACACGAAGATTTACTTTTGATATTATTTATTAAATAGTTAGTGTTGCTATCAGAACTTAAGAAAAAGCTATCACACAAACGAAAAGGTTCAAACTTGGCGAGATACTAGAGGTAACATTTTTGCTTACATTAATAAAATAATCGCATTAGAGGCAAGATCTGAGTCACAGGGTTTGATTTGTTTGAGAGTTATTGATGATGGACCAAGTTTCTTTTGAAACGTTATTTGAGTTTGTTAGACGTTTTCGGTAGTGTAATTTTTTCGCTGACTTAATAAAGTAGTGTAGATCCTCCTATAGTTAGAGGATATTAGTCGGTGAATTTTTTTATATATGAGAGCGAGCGCATATTTTTAGCAAAATTCGTATTCCTTTCGTGATCCACGGTTTATGCCGTTTAGGTTTGATATTTTGAAGGCCTTGTTAAAAGCACTTAAAGTTTTATTTAAAAAAGTTCTGAAGTTTGTGTTGACATTATCAATTCAAAATTCCAATTGGTTTTATTATGAAACACTGAGAAATTTGCGGTGAGAATAATTATGCCATGATGGCGAGATCTTTAAGGGCAATAGGTAAACTAAACCTGGAAATTACCGCCTCGTGATAAAGACCTGAGTTATATTGAATGTTGATGGAGAAAAATCAGACGCCATGTAATCGATGATAGAAGAAAGTTTTTGAAATTCTAATTGCGAGGATACATGCATTGAAAGCTACAGTCGAATATAGAAATTAGATATTTTTGGATGACACAAATAGTAGCATAGTCAATATTAAAGTCCCCGCATAGAATTTTTTTACCTTTAATCGGTAGACTGTCTAGCAAACTTACCAGCCTATTTAAAAATGATTGTACATCAGAGTTTGTTGATCTATAAATACAAATTACATAAAGATCAAGGTTTTGATTATATACCATAGAGAATTCAAAAGAGCTATCCGCTAACAAATGATCATATTTAGATAAAATAATCTCCATTTAGGGATAGAATTAGTGCCCCATGAGCTGAGTTTTTTCTGTCATATCTAGCTATTGTGGTATACCTTCAATATTTGTTTAGATTCAGCCAGTGCTTAGTAATTGCAACAAGTTGGGGGAACTCCAATTCTTCCAGAAATAGGTACAACTCGTCAGTTTTAACTATGAAATACGATTTGTTTTCCATTGGATATTTTTTTAAACACAATTTTTTTCTTAGAAGAGTGAAAGTTTCTACTTCTTTAACTATTATACAATACAATTAATTTTATTCACTATAAATTCCTTTATTGTTATCCCACGATATTCTGAAACATTTGAATTTTCTTTTACTTAAAATTTTTTGCCAGTTATTGTTCTTTCAGTATAAGATTTATAGTGCAATTTTAATTTCTGATGTTATAAAGGTGTGTCAAAACATATAGATTAACTTTCAAGAATATGGCAACCTTGTTTAGAGTCTATTATTTCTTTTTCGCTATGATGTAGCAGTTGTGAATATTATTTCAGGCATTGACAGAGGTATGTATAGATCCTCAAAAAAAAGCTGCAGCAGTAATTGATCTACTCTACAAGCTTATAAACAGTCATGAAATGTTCTCGATTTAAATATGCACAACACATTTAAATATTTATAGGCTCACAATTACTAAAAATAACTGAGTCGAAAAATATAGACGGCATTACACTTGAAAAAACAAAATTGTATGGGGAAATGTCTATTTTTTGGTCAACCAGTATCCTCTTCGACAGTCCTAAATCTTCTACTTTTCTATTGAGATTATCTACACGTTCAAATCATTTTTAGTAATGAAGTAATCAATGAACCACTAAAAAAGTATAAAAAAGCAAAAGAAGAGTAATTAGTAAGTTTGTCGAAAATATCGACGAACTTTGATTCCAACTCCAACCAATATTTCTTAAATTAAATGTTTTTTCTGCTCGTACAAGATTAATTTGGGCATATAATTAGAAGCATTTACCTAAAACATTTTCTCTTAAAGCAATATCTTTTTTCACAGGTCTTAAAAGCTTTTCGGTCTTGCTTTAAGTGTACGTAAACAAAACCAGTGTTTAAAGGGCACGTTTCGCTCTTTCACAATAGTCGTTGCGATTGATATAATACATGTGATTCACAGGTTATATTGTGATGTAAGCTGTACAAAATATGGAGGTGAAAATCCTGTTAGAAAAGCACTATTAAGTATTAGTTTTTATATGTTTTGTTTGGATTTGCTGCGAACGTATTATTTCAAGATGTTAATGTTGTATATATCAACTAAGACAGACGTGCTTTAGTTTAGTTCGCAAATCAAAGTTAACTAAAAATAAATGATGTATCTGCCTTAAATAATTGTAAACTGTTTTGTTTTATTTAAAAAGTATGTTTTAGTGCTTTGTATCCCAAGACAAGAGACATTTTCAAGAAACTTCAAAACAAGATAGTTCTAGAAAATTCTGTTCTAAATATAACAAAAATTCATCCATTTTGAATTCACCAGCGTGTTTAAAAAAAAAAGACTTAAAAGAAATTAAATTGCATGCCCATCATCAGGCAACAAACAGCTAAGATGGAAGAACATATAAAGAAGTTTGAAGAACAACAAGCACCCCAATGAAGAGATCAACTTGTCACGAATCTGAGAAAAAACATGATAGGGAAATCGAAGAGACGAAAAGACATCAAGAACATCCGGGAATATTGAAACATCTACAAGACTTGGAGCGTGAAAGACAAAAAAACACAAAGAAGAAGCTAAAAAATTAAAAAAAAAAACGCCAATATGAAGCTAAGCGACAAAAAACAGGATCGGCTCGAGAAGATTTTAAATAACCAAGAGGTCAAAAGACAGAAAAAAGGAACAGGCCAAAAGGCAAAGAAAACAGGGCCGGCTTGAGAATTTTCTAATCGAACAATAAAATAGGAGCCAACAGGACTACATGAAATGCCGGACTGGATTCAGAATGCTATGTTATTGATAATAGCAAGGTAGAAATAGATTATGTCAAGGAACAAGCTGAAGTATAGAAAAAGTCAAAGACGATTTTGGAAACAAAGCAAGGTAAACACAAGGTACAAAACCTTGATAAAGATCTGAATAAACTTAAAAACTTTAGAAGATCCCTTTTTATGTTTTCAAGGAGAGCAAGTCAACACAGCCCGATCATCAGGCAAAGAAAGTGACGAATGCTAGATGAACAGGAATCGAGCCACAGGATCATCTTCATTAAAAAATGTATAAACAAACCTGTAAAAGTTTGACAGCAGTCACAAGAAATCTAGTCGAAGCTAAAGAACTCAACCCCTCCCAGAAAAGCTGCTTTTGTGCACCGTAACAGAAGATTCAGAACCTGTATATCGAGAAATTGTTGCCAGACTTTTACTTGGCTCCACTTTAGTACACAGCGAAATCATAGTGGCTTATATAGAAGATTAATTCGTCCCCGAAATGAACTTTGTTTGACCCTGAACTTAACATTATAACAATTGAAAATCAATAATTTGCTTTTGTTGAAGGAAAAGTAATCTGAGCACCAAATATCGTAGCTTTTGAAACTGTACTACACAGAAATAATTGTTCAGAGCAAATTGGAGACAAATCTTCGGTACTTTGTTACTTAATTTTTATTCGGGTTGTCAGTTCATTTTCCAGTTCTAGTAAAATTAATAAAGGGTACGTGATCGCGACTCGAATGTCAAAACAGATAGTTATGCCGTAGTCAAATCTCTCTCGTAAAGCACGTAGATCAAGCTAACAAAGGATATTGTGCAAGCTATGGAAAAATCATGGCAGCATTTACTAGAAGAAGAGTTTTACAAGGCCAAGGATTTTATGTAAAGTGAAGGCGACATATTTGAAACTAGAGACGGCCAAACCGGAAGTATAAATTTGTTCTTCCGACACTGAACAGGCATACCCGATTAGACCACCGTCACAAAGGTGGCCCATTGTAAAACAAAAGGAAGTAGAAAAACAGGTTAACAAAATGTTTCAAGGTGGGATTTTCAAATAGTCAAATGGTCAGCACCAGTATCTTGTATCATAGAAAAATGGAAGTATTAGATTTTGTGTAGACTACCATAGGCTTAATAATGTCACTACAGAAAGCAGCTATCCATTATCGAGAATAAATGATATTTATTTATCAGCAGCGGCGGCTCGTCAGATTTTCAAAATTAATTCTTTCCAAGTTGATACATTATTCTCTGAAAATTGTCTCAAACACTATGAAAATTTCATCAAATATGCTTAAATCATAAATAAACACTTTACTTTACAAACCAACAGTACAATGTCCAATAACTGCAATATAATTTCTTTTTTATTCGACTTTACCTATACGCGGCGATGCAAATTGCGCCTCGGGCACTTGAATGGTATTTGGATTTTTAATAAGTCTGAGAAAGAGGGAAAAAGGTCGTGTTGCATACGTAGATTCATTCCATCTCTTTTTATTGCATTTGAGGCGATGAAAACTCCGCTTAATGATTGAGACCTTGCCATTTAATGTTAGCACAGATTGAATATAAATGGAAATAATTATTATTTATAGGTAAATGACAATCGGGCATCCGGCTGCCAAATGCAAGCCGTTTTTGTTGATATTTTCGTGGGCGTGTGGGGTATTCGTATTTGACTGTTACCGGTAACGATTGGAGATTGAGCGGGAAGTGGGTGAGATTATTCGGCAATAATTTGGTGTTTGTTTTATAGTATTATTTCGTGAATGTCGCGCGTTTAGTCTGTGTCGAGTGTTATTCTATCTAAAGTATTTTTGACGTTGCGTTAGTTTAATTATTGAGTAGATAGACTGATAGAGTAGTTTATATGAATTAGTGATTAAAATTTAAAATAAACGAAATGTGTGGACTATGAATCCAGTCCACGATATCGTTATGTTACTATTGAAAACAAATTCTTCGCGGAGATAGACCCATGCCGAAGGTAAGTACCTTAAGTAGTGATAAAAAAGACGGTCAACAATTTAAACGATCATTTCAAACGTCATGGTATCAAAAACACACTTGGATTTGTGGAAGTGTTTTTAAGCAGCGTTTATATTGTTGGCCTTGCTTAATACTGGGAAAAACAAAAACAGTATGGACTTCTGATGGATACGTTGATTTTAAAAATGTTTCTAGAGCGGTTAAAATGCATGAAGGGTCTAAAGACCATATTCAAAATACCTTAGGTTTTGTACGTTTGTCTCAAAATATGACTACAATTAAAGATGCACTAGTCGAAAATGCTCGTTTATCTAAATTACTGTACAATGAAGATGTTAGGAAAAACCGCTTGCTTTTGACATACCTTATAGATACGACTATATTACTGGGAAAACAAGAACTGGCTTTTAGGGGCATGACGAATCCGAATCTTCTTTTAACAGGGGGAATTTTAAGGAAGTTTTTAATTGTTTAATTAAACGTAACACCGAACTTGTAAAGCATTTAGAAGAGAAAAGTGTATTTACGGGACAATCGAAAACTATTCAAAATGAATTAAGATTTTATATTGACGAACATATGAGAGATTTTATTAAACAAGAAATATCGGAGGCTACATTTTTCTCATTAATTGTAGATGATACGACGGATATAGTTGCAAAAGCTCAATGTTGTGTAACTGTTAGGTATGTAAATAAATTAACCGAAATAAAAGAACGTTTTTTTAGGCTTTTTTGATATAAGTGAGGATTCTAGAGCTAAGGCACTCTATAACTTAATTGTAAGAATCTTGGAACCTTTAAATTTTACACGAAAATTAGTAGCACAATGTGATGATGGAGCTGCGGTTATGGCCGGAGAATTGAGCGGTCTACAAACACGAATAAGATCAGATGCCCCACAAGCAATGTACACTCATTGTGCTCCTCATCGTCTCAATTTAATTTTACAACAGGGTTCAAATTATATTAAGAAAAGCAAAATCTTTTTCGCAACTTTGAAAAGTTTGCCTGCTTTTTTCCATAAATCGTACAAACGCACATCTATATTGGACAAAATAATAAAAAAACGAGTTCCGCAAGCAAGTGATACAAGGTGGTATTCTCCATCAAAAATTCTAATTTTTGTTGCAGATAATTGGGAAGGACTAACCTTAGTCTTTCAGGACATGATTGAAAATCCAGAATTAGACTCTATATACTATACACATGGTCAAGGGGTATCTAAAAGACCTTTCCGATTTTGAATTTGCTTTTTTAACTTTTGCATTTAAAGAAATTTTTTTTGTTACTGATATCCTGTTTCGAGTTTTTCAGTTAAGTAACCTAGAAATTAATTTCTGCATTTCACAATTGAACATTGCCGTCAAACGATTAAATGAGCTGCGCGCTGAAAATTTCCTTAAATTCATTTTTGAAAAAGCAAAATCACTTACCGGATTGCCATGTAGTAGACAAACCCGTAGCATGAGCGAATCAGATTTAATGGAAAAATATAAAAATCTGTTTTATGAAATTTTAGACTGTATAATTTTTCAAATTAACATCAGGTTTGAAGATTTACACAAATTAGAATTTGTGAAACTTCTTAATACATCAAAATACAAAGACTTTGCCACATAATTCCCTATTAGTCTATTAAATTCGTTGGAAAAAATGTATCCAAAAATGTTTGACAAAGAACGCCGCAAAAATGAGCTAAGCATAATTACCGAGTTGAACAATTTTATAAAGTCAATATTCAAGAACTCCTTATCAAATTAATAGTTTAGAGTTAATTTCAGTATTTTGTGAAGTATATCGACTTGCGACATTAATTTTGACAATCCCCTTAACAAGTGTACAGGCCGAAAGAGATTTTTCGTGCTTAAAGTGAATAAAGACCTACTTACGAAATAGTATATCTCAAGATAGGCTCTCAGCCCTGTCGATCATGGCAATAGAAAAAGAGTTATTAGTTAAACTTTCTGAATGTAATGGTGACTTTTATAACAAAATCATTGAGAAATTTGCTTCTTTAAAAGACAGGCGCATTAATTTAATTTACAAAAAGTGACTTAACTGCACCATCTACATAACTATTTGCCTAAACAGTTTTGGTTTTTTATAAAAAAATTACTGTCCACATCATATTAGATTATTACAGGTTTATTACACTTTAAACTCGATTCTGTCAATTTTGATTAAGTATTTTAAATATTTTTTATAAAAAAATCCAATGATGAAAAATGTGTATATTATATATCTTTGAGAAGAGTATATATGTACATATATCTGAGGATAAAACGAACTACATGAAAATTGAGTGAATATCTTAAAGATTAATATTTTATTTTTATATCTATGTAATAATTTTTATTTTAAAAATTACTTAATGAAAAATTGGGCATATATCTTGGTATTGGTATGTAAAAGACAAAAACAAATCATAAAAATGAGTCAATTTGGGCGTGGCAGCCCAAACATTTTTCGCCTGCGGCGCTGCCTGTGACGCCATCTACCTATTATAAGTAACAAACCTTTTCTCGCCTCACCAGTTTTAGACACCACGAGCCACCACTGTTTATCAGGATCCGAATGATTTTCCACCTTCCATTTGCAACCTTTCCTATGGTTTATAACCGCAGGGTGCAAGATTGCTACGCTCTCATTTTTTTTAATAATAAAATAGGAAATATTTTTATTAAATTACTGAAATAAAAAAGACTCGCAAAGGTAATTAAAAAAAAGGCAAAAGTATCAAGAGATAAGCTCGTGGTCAACAGAGCGTGCAATATCAATGCCCTAAGCTCGTTTATCCCGGAGAGTGGGCGTGGGAAAAAAAATTAAAAGTATAAAAGGTGAGCGCCACCAATTTATTACGGCCTAAATTGGAAAGCCCCTGGATGTGTTCGGCACTCACTTGTTCCTGATACTTTTATAAAAAAAATGTAATTTAAAATTAAGAAGTTATTTAATAAAAAAAAACTAAAAAAACAAGAGAAAATGTGAGCTAAATAAAACACACTAAATAAAAACAATAAAGTCAATTTAATAAATGATTTTTGGAAATGCCTGTACAAAAAAAAATACACTAGTATGAAATAAAAAAGGTTCACCAATTGGACAAGCGTCCCAGCGTGATACGTCACTTCAACCGGTGGAAGGTGTACAGGTAGACAAGATCTTAGAAGTTATAGGGCGGAACGTTACTCGTCCACGTCAAAAGGAGCCTTAAAGCCCCGTACTAGGACCCTATTCAATAGGGCTTAGTTCGCCACGGACAGGAAGACTTCTTCACAACGTGGCAGGAAAATGGCGGCCTGGTCCAACTTCAGCACCAAAAATCCTCTTTCAGAGAGATTACTTGGAAGTTACAAAATATTACAAAATTCATAAATACAAAACTCAAAGTAAATTAGTACGAAGCTGAGGAGGAGGAAAATAAAATCCATGAAAAACTTGGATTTTATTTTCCCCAGTTCGCGCTGAAGGCCTTTCGATGTTACAGGAGACCGGAAAAGTGCAGTGAAAAAGTAGTTCCTTCCTGGAATTAGCTCCGTTGTACCTTCTAGAATTTACTCAACTCGGATGCCAAACTATCATTGGTTAGATTGCCCCAGGTTGTCAAGAGGAACTCGGAATGATTTAAAATAGGGATTCCAGGGCAAGAAATACGACCACTGATTGGTTTAAAATTAAAACGGCAACCACCTGAGAATAAACTTGGCAACAGTTGGGATCTCAGCATGCGCCTACAGAATGAGGGCATATCGGAGGCAGCGAGTGTCAGCGCATAGGAAGTGACACGTCCCATAACCCTAAATTATACTGTGAACTAGGCAAAACGAATACTAAGATAAGATAAGATAAGATAAATTTTATTTGACTACATTTTGATACAAAAAATTTACAATTGTAGCACGTCATTTGTTCAATAAAAAATAAATGGTAAATTACATAACAGTAAAAATAAAAACATGTAGGTTAAACGAACAAACTTAAAACATTTAAGAAACTAACGTCTCTATTGAAGCACAATCACTAGAGAGGGTGTGCATGTAATCACTCACCGAGTAAAACGCATTTTTTATAAGAAATTTTTTCAAAATTGATTTAAACCTACCTAAAATAGAATCCGTAATAGAACGTGGTAAAATATTATATAGAGAAATGTTTAAAGAGTTTTTGTAGGTTTTATCTAGTCTATATCTAGGAGGTCTAATTAAATTGGCGGTACGAGTTTTGTAATTATGATATGAAGAATTAAATTGAAAATTATCTTTATTTTTATGAATTTCCAATAGCTGATAATAAATATACAGTGATGGTACAGTCATAATTTCAAAATTTATAAAGTGTGATTTGCAGTGATCCCGGTAGCCGGCCTTTGCAATTATTCGGACAACCTTCTTCTGTAACCTAAATATAGACAAGACGTTTGAGGAATTTCCCCATAGGTGAACTCCATATGAAATATGAGAGTGAAACAAAGAGTAATACACAGTTAAAAGTGAAGACCGGCTCACCAAATCTCTCAGTGTCCTCACCACAAACACAGAAGAAGCAAGCTTGGCGTTTAAACCCAAAATGTGAGAATTCCAGTTAAGCCTATTATCAATTATCAAGCCCAACACTTTAACACTTGTACTGTGCATCATTTGTTTTAGTTGAGAAAGTTATTTCCTGGGTTTTATTCATGTTAAGCTTTAAATTATTCTGGGTGAACCAAACATCGACCCTGTCCTTAATTTCAAGCATCTTTGCATCCAAACGCTCCCTTGTGTCGGCATCAGACATCAGAGAGGTGTCGTCCGCATAGCATACACACATGTCAGGTAACAAATGCAAAAATAAATCATTAATGTATACTATAAACAGTGCCCCAGGACAGAGCCCTGAGGCACCCCACTACCCACACCACGCAAACTAGACATGTCCTCGCCAACAGATACACATGGGGTTCTATCTGTCAAATAAGAGAACAGAGTCGAAGGCCTTGCTAAGATCACACAGGGTAAGGCCCATATGCTGCCCCCTTTCAAGACCCTCGACTATACCTTCAACAACCTTAGCGACTGCCTGAACAGTAGAGTGCCCCTCTCGAAATCCAAATTGAGAATCATTCAACATTTTATGGTGTTCAAAGTATTTATTTAATCTTTGTTTTATAATAATTTCAAAGACTTTTCCAACTAGCGGAACAATAGAAATGGGGCGATAATTCTCAGGAGAGTTAACATCGCCTTTTTTAAATAATGGGACAACTCTTGACTTCTTTAGGCAATTTGGAAATTTACCTTGACATATACACATATTGAAGAGATGTGTTAGCGGGCCAACCAAAATTGAGCTGATTTCCTTAAGAATGTTATTACTTAAATTATATATATCAAGACTATTTGATTTTTTTAGATGTATGATGGCATTGCTGACCTCACTTTCCAGTACAGGGAGAAGTACAAAAGAACCAGGCGTCACAGGAATATTATTTATTAACGTTTCCTGAGAGTCAGGATTAATAGAAAGATTTCTAATGATTTCAGATGCAACAGATACAAAAAAAATATTGAAATCATCTGCTGACAAATTACTACGGCTCTGATTAAATTTTTGTTGGTTTTTTTCGTGATTAATTATTTTCCAGAGACATTTACTTTTATTTTCAGATTTTTCAATGTAACTGTCATATGCCTCTCTTTTAGCACAGACAATAGACTTTTTGTATTGGGTATGTAAAACCTTATAAAGGCGTTTATATAAAGGATTAGATGACCCATCACTAATAAACTTAACCGTGGAGAGATTCTGTCTCTTAACCTTAAGGTCGTTATTAAACCATTTAACAGGTGAGTTAGGGACATTGACTGTTCTTAGTGGGAAAAGTTTAAGAATTAAAGAGCTACATTTCGTTAAAAGCAAATTTGCCATAGACTCGACAGAGTCTGCCTTATAAAAGACTTCCCAATTCCAGCTTTGTAGAGAATCTCTTAAACCACTAAGACCGGCAGATGTAATTTTCTTTATTTTGCGATTCAGAGTAGTATGAACCACTTTCAAGTTTATATTTATAAACTGACCATAATGGTCAGAGAGACAGGGGTCAATAACACCTGCGATAAAGGAATCCTGATCTAAATTAGTTAAAATATTATCGATACAGCTTACAGAGCTATTAAAAACCCTTGTAAAATCTGTTATAGTAGCATAAAGCCCATATGAACTTAATATACATGTTAATTCAGTTAAGATATGAGAACCACCTTTAAAATTTATATTGAAATCCCCTAAAATAAAGACTTCACTATACCTATTGGTAAGGTCGTTCAGTAGTTGATCGAACAATTGCAAAAACAACTCACCATCACCAGAAGTGGATCTGTATAATGTTACAATTAAAGTTTTATTAGGGAGTTCCACAGCACAGAATTCTGCATTCAGCTCTCTACAGTATGATATAACGTTAATAATTTTACATTCTATATCGGTACGTGCATACACACACACCCCTCCATGAATATGATCTTTCCTACAAAAAGAAGAAATTAATTTATAATTATCTAGATTAATAAGACTTAATGTATCCTTATTACACCAGTGCTCGCTGATACATGCAATATCATATGAAAATTTGTTTAAATATATAGAAAGTTCATCCACCTTGTTACCAAGGCCTTGTACATTTACATGAAATAATTTTAACCTAGGTCATTTAGTTGAAAAGCCATTTCCTGATGCACTTGAGTCTAGGTTTTTTGTTGATAAAAATAAAAAAGGTCTTCTTCTGAGGTCCAAAAAACACTCATTGATTTTAGTATCTTCAGGCCAAATACTCGGGTTCAAAAATCTCGTCACGTTCTTCTCAAATATACCCACTTTGAATGATGCATATCTTTCCTGCTGATGTTTAGAGTTTAGTTTGTCAGAAGTAACTTCTGGAAACAATGTTTTTAGATATCCTAACAGGTCATTATTAGTAGTATTAGGGTCCATTTGATAAACATGAAAATATGTCAGGCTATTTTACGGCTTTCAATTTTCACATTCCTGAACTCCAACGCCCAACGCTCCAGTTCCAACCACGGTTATTTTTCCATTTTATTTCTGCCAGACATCACTTTATTCCATTTAGGACTATGAACACTATCAGTCAAATTTATTATTTCCTCCGTTTTATTTTTTTGTTGTGCTTCCATTATTGCCCTAGACATTAGTGACGACTATATATTGGGTTGCCTATCTGCGAGCTCCTTGGAAGACCGAGTACGTATGTCGATTCCGGTACCGCGCGCAGTGTTCATCCTATTCGATGTTGCACACGGAGTAGTTTCCTGCTGTTGTTGAACGGCAGATTTCTGCAGATTCAGCGATTCATAGCGCTGTTGTTAGATGTCAGGTGCAAAGTATTATAGATTTGCTGAATTTAACAAAGCCTTGGGGTTATTTTTATTAGCATATAATAGATGTCGCCTTGCTGGATAAAATAAAATCTTGTGTTTTAAAAGACGAATTTACATTATTTAACAAATGTGTGTTTATTCTACTAGAGTTTCAATGGTCATCTGTTGATTTTTAATTGTAATATCTTTTTGATCACACAGTTGTTTTAAAAATGATATTTCTAGCTTAGCGCGTATGACTGCGTGTTATGTTTTCAATCAAAAGTGATTTTGTTCGAACTGTCACCAGATAATGTTGTAATATTCAGGTTTTCACTGCACCTTTCACATTTACTGTTAATTTTTTCCACAAATTCCCGAAGCACTTCACTAGCGTAACCGCAATTTATGAATTGATAAAATATGTTTTTTTAATTATTAAGTCGATCAACTCTGATTTTTTAAATTTATTTAGCTCCGTAGAAATCAAAACAATGTCATTATCGGCCATCTTGAAAAATAAACAAACATCTATCTTCCAGCTTCCAAAACTTAGATAATTAGAATAATAGTTGAAAAGGCTATACCGAAAAATCAACTTGCAATTAAAACAGAGAACAAAGTTACGGGGAATTGATTTCAAATGGGGAAATGGAAAAACTCTGACAACAAAAGGTACCTAGGCTTAATTTAAATGAAATTTTTCCAACGATACAATATAAATAAATTGTTATTTTAGCACTCAAAGAGATTTATTCATAACGAAAAATTTTAGGCAATTCACAGAAGACAAAAAATGGTCCAGTAATAATTCAGGACATAAAAGAGTCTAAATACTCATGCAATCAGGCTGCGAGAAAATGGTTCAAAAAGCCAAAATTTTTATAGGAAGTAATTTGGTTTTCCAAAACACTACACCGAACCGATTTAGTTACACCAGTATCCAACTGCTACCTAATCCAAGAAAAAAAGGTATGAATATTGATTTTAAATCGAGAAATTTTATGTGTTTATAGGCCAAAGTTAAGTGAAAGGATATGTAATAATATTGTCCTTATGTGTTAGATATCCAGGGCTAAAAGTGAATAGAATTAACAGAGGGTAAATCTAAAATAAAGTAACAAGCATGTATTGGCCTAAAAACAATAATATGTATATCTAAAATAGAAATAATTATCAAACTAACCGTGCTTCATAAACATAAATTCCTACATATGAGTATAAATATCGACCTTACATGCAAAAAAAAATCGGTGCATTAATGCCAGTATTTTATTATTTACAGCAACCGAAAAGATATGTTTGGATCCAAAAATAGAGGTCTGCAGTCGAAAATGCAGCATCCTGTCAAGATTATTGAAAGGCCAAAACTTGCATAAAGGAGACAAAACAGGTTTTCAAGATTGATAAAATTAAATTCTTATTTACTCTGTAATATTAAGAAATAAATATCTTTAGATGTAATTTCGGTTTTCGTTTTTTAAATAATTGTAATTTTAATTGATGAATGATATTGTATGGATATATTTATCGTTTATCCATGTAACAATGTTAGTATTCAAGTATTAACCTAATATTTATATTAAATAATATGTTATAAATTTTGTATTTTTTGCGAGGCCGTTGCACATTTTTTTTTATTGTTTATATAAAATTAATATAAATAACTTGTATAGTTGTTGTGTAATAGGTGGCGCTCACACTGCGGGGGGAGTGTGTAGGGAAGTGTTATATCTGTCTCTCTCACTCTCACATGTTGTCTTTTTCTAATGATAAGATCTTAAGTTTGTAAAAATGGTAATGTCTCTCTCTCTCTGACCAAGTTGCACGGCCCGCGCTTCAGCTCGCAATAAAAACTAAATGTTAATCTAAAAGTGGTGTTGTTTTACTTCTTTCAAATACCCGATGAGAAATAACAACATAAACACTACATTACAATTTAAATAAAGCGCGCATATCAATTATTAAAAATTAACACTAAAAGAGTACATTATAAATGTTAGACTTAAAGATTAAACTATATAACAAAATTAGAGTGTTACACATTGTGGATATTGGCAAGTGGCTATTATTGAAGAATATAGGAAGAAAACTACCTTTTAGCACAGGTAGCGGGTTGTACCAATTCAAGGTAACGCCTTGCGGTTTGTACAATGCTCCTGCCAATTTTTAGGGACCTATGGTACTATATAGTTTAAGAGGTCTTACTTGAAAAATCTGGTTGATATTGCTCATGTATTCGAAGATCATCTGAAAAATATCCAAGACAACTCTTAACGGTTTTATAAATGCAAATTTGACACTGAACCCAAAGAATCGTTACCTGTTGCCTGAAATATTTTGTTTCGAGGGAGGGAATTCAGGCCGATGAAAGCAAGAACAAATCCATAAGGGATTGGCCAACGCCTAGAGGCAAACTATATATTAGTGAAGCTGCCCATAAGTAGACTTCAGAATGTGTCACTGTATTTAGAAGCCTAAATCTACGTTCTAGTCTAATACAGACTTTTCCTTAACAATATGGACAAAGATGTAACCAATGTGGTTGCTGGGCTGTTTTGTCGCAAGTCCAACAATCCCAAGAACGTGTTTTATAGTACTTCAGCTGTGTATTATCCAAACAAAAATAGAATTATCGTGTCACAAGAAGAGAATTACTTGCTATAGTGAAAGCTATTGACCTTTTCCACATATACCTGTATGGGCAAAAATTTCTTATAAGAACGGACCATGCTACAATAAAATGGCTTATGGAAATGAAAACTCTAGAAGGGCAGTTAGGCAGATGGCTAGAAAAGTTACAACAGTTCAAATTAAACATCAGCCCGGTAGTCAACATATACATGGTGGAAAATCCGGTTAGCACTTTGAAGTAAACAAAACTCTGGATACAGTACGAGAACGATTCTACTGTGTCCGTTATCGTGAAGACATCAAGGAATGCTTCCGAAGATGTGACGCCTGTTCACTAAGTAAAGACCTCAGGAGAAGATCTCGGGGACCAGTGAAATAATGTAACATCAGTTTACCATTTGAAAGGTTAGCAATAGACGTTGCGGGGCTATTTCCAGAGTCTGAACGAGGTAATAAATATATCCTAGTTATCATGGCTGAAGCATTTATTCTCTCGAGTCAGGAAGCTACACAATGGCCTAAATTTTGGTTGAAGAAGTCCTCAATAGACATAGAGTTTCACTGGAACTTCATTTAGATTAAGGACAAAATCCCCAGTCAGCCAATTTAGAGAAGTTTGTAAAGTCATGGGGATACAAAAAACAAGAAAAACGCATACTTCGTCAGATGGCACGGTGAAAGGATTTTACAAGACGTTCAAAACTGTAGCCATAAATCAGTGCGGCTGGTACCAGTACCTACCTTTATTTTTGTTGGCTTATAGGACATCGGTTCACCATTCGACGGATCAAACTTCAGTCAAAATTATTTTTGGAACAGCTTTCCTGTGCCATAATGTTTAGATTAACCAATGAAAAAAGAAAAGAAGTAGAAGATTATGCAGATATGACATCAGGGTCAACTCAGCTGGATTCTATGAAAATGACTTGGCTTGGTTGTATAATTAAAAAAAGGGTTATCTCCAAAACTGTCTCAACACTAGGAAGGATCATACCGAATAATAAAGATGTTTAATCACTTAGATTATTGGATAAAGAAAAATGAGAAATGCGAGATGAAGGTAGTACACTTGATAAGACTGATGAAATAACATGACCAAGAAGCTGATCGGGGTGATCAGAATTAGGATGGGAAGGGAGGGGGGCGGCAAATGAGTCTTCAAATGTTTATGTCCTAGGACTAGATGTAAACAAATACATCATTCTATATCGAGAACATCCTGAAAATTCATACTGAATTCCTAATGCATATAAAAGGAGAGGGACGTTAACGAATTAGAATGAGCCTTATGATATAGATGTTATGTATAGTAGTCTTGTTATATTGTAATGATTATTAAATAAAGGTATGGTTGACGTAAAGAAGTGTTTATCAGAATATGCAACAATATTTTGTTCTGTGATTCACAGGTTTTGATACTTAATCAATTTATTGTTTGTCAGTTATGTTTGTAAGTTAGCCTGTCCGGTATTAGTAAATTGTGGCACAGCGTTAGAAGATTAATGTTCATAAAGTGGTTTAGCAATATAAAATTGAAATAAAAAAACATTTATTATCTTTATTTATTTATCATATATAAATTATATTTATACGAGAATTTACAATTGTTTTTTGCTAATGAATTAGCCCTTAATTTTTACCTATGTACTATACCACAGGTTTCTAAGGTATTGCGCAGAAAGTAGTTGCATTACACTCCCTTAAAGCTGAGGACAGAAATTTTCCTCGTCCTCTCTTCTAGCTCTTTGTTCTCTGGTCCATCCCAGGGTTGTCTTGTGGCAGATGCAAACAAAATGAAAATGGTGGCACCTACGACGTGTAATCCCGCAGTTATTAAAAATAGTACTCGCCATTGTTTAACACTTGTCTGAAATGAATAAAGAAATTGGTGAGACCCAATTAATTTTAGTGACATCTATAGATGTACTTAATTTAATGTTTCGGTATAAAATTTGGAAACCCTTTCACTCATCTTTATGGATTTTTTATCGAAAAATATGCAAGGTGTTCCTAAATGTCGGGTAAATATCATATCCTTGCATCATTTTAAGAAAAAAAGTTAATATAAATATATGCCGCAAAGCTTTATTTGCCAGATACAGGGGGTTAAAGTTAAAAAAAAGTTTTTTAGTAACTCCAAAACACCATGCATATTTAAAGGCTATATTTTGACATTATTCGATATTTTTTATTTCAACCATGGGCGTAGGGATGAGTAATCATCCCAGACTTTCTTAATAGAAATATGATTTCTAAACAAATACCAGTTTTATCGTTTAGGGCAAGTAAAATACACAAAAAATGCCTTTTAGTATTTTTAAGAAAAAAAAAACAAGATCTATTTTGAGACACGCTAATGGACTTTGGTCCAATCGGAATTGTACAAAACTCTGCAAAATTGATTCCTTATGTTATTATAAGAAAAAATATTTTAATAAACATGTCTGCAAATGGAAATTTTTTGAGATACAGTGTGTTAAAACTTTAACACCATGTAGTAAATCATCCATTTTTCACATAGAGACCTGTTTCTAAATAATTGAATAAAACTGGTTACACGTCTTTCGCACGGTCGGGCATCATCAGATCTATCAGAAAAACATATCCTAATTACTAACTAAAAGCCGTTAAATTAAATAAAGGAATAGTACCTTTAAAATTAAACAACACGTCACACATACAACGTTAAAACAGTAAACAAACAATCACATTACATAGTTCGACGGATACTGAAATAGGTTGAAACGAATTGTGGTCAAATGTATAAAAAATTCTGTATGTTTAAATTATAAATAAATAAGGTAGTATTAAAATAATGAGAAACTAAAAAAGTATACCAGTGGTGATATATGAACCCGTATGTTCTGAGTGAGAGGCAAGAATAACAGATTAACTGGTATTCGGGACCATAACACCATTTCGCTTTTAGTGATTAGTTGTTAGGTAAATTATTAAAGATGAGTTTCGGTTAAAAATTAAATATATCATTCACACAACATAATACAGGGCTCTTTCTAGCTTCTTCAAAAGGTCCAATTTTTTACCTTTCTGACATTCATCATTCATGGATAACTGTTACGGCTTCCGATGTAGAAAACCGGTGACCTGTAGATAGAAGATGGTTAGCGAATGCTGATTTTGTTTCAGTGATATGTGTATTTTTATGTTTGCTGAACAAATGAACGCGTTCTTAGACTCTGGTTGAGATCTTTCGTCTTGACTGTCCTATATACGTGGCAGGACAGTCTCCAGACCTCAAAGCATAAACACCCAACTTTGATAGAAATTCAGGTTTATCTTTTATTGTCACTATGTCTTTTCAGTTGGTTGATGGTTATAAAGGCGATAGAACTATTTAACTCTTTAAAGCATTTAGCCAACTGGGTTGAAATATATTCAAAATAAGAAATTGTTTTTAAAGTTTTGTTATTATTTAAGGCAGGATGTATAACGTAAAGAGACATTTTGTATTTGTTGAAGAACTTAAAGTACAATTTGTTTATAGAATTTTGCGAGAAGCCGTTATTAAATGCTACTTGCTTAATAGTATTTAGTTCTTTTTTAAATGCGTCCTTAGACAGGGGTATTTTAAAAAGTCTATAAAAGACAGAATTAAAAGCTGCAAATTTATATGTATGTGGGAAATTGGAATGAAACTGTATAATGTTGTCTGTGGAAGAAGATTTTCTAAAAATCTCGAACTCTATTCGGCTACCATTTCTTATAAGCAAAAGGTCTAGAAAAAGCAGCTTTCCAAGACTCTGCTCCTCTACAGGGTAAATGTGATTGTGTTGTATCTCGAAAATAGGGCATTTGCGTACATATATTGGTAAAATTTTTTTAATGATCCAAGGAATCATTTTTGAAGTGTCTTTGTTTTGTCTTCAGCAATTCGGACTCCAAGTAAAACTGAACCAGGGTGCCAAAGATGTGCATCATAATAGAATTTATTTTTTGTTTTCTTGAAAACGACTTGTCGTATCACAAAATATATAAAGGGCATTTTCTGTGTATTTTCACTTGCCCTAAACGATAAAGCGAAAGGATCGGTGGCGTATTATTTTTTTATTGAGCAAGTCGAGGATGGTTATCAATCCTGACGACCATAGTTGAAGCAAAAACCGCTGAATACTGTTAAAATATAGCCAGCTTTTAAATACCTTCAGGTTGTGTGGAATCTAAATCAGATTGCTCTAACAGTTTTGTAGTTACTAAAAAATTATATATGTTTTTAAAGACTCTGAAGTATCAGGCTGCCCAATAACTGTTAATAAAATAAACTATTGAACCCTAAATAGTATCTTTGGTTTGTAGCTTTATGTGTAAAATATGTATTTTTAAATTCCCGCTTAAATTGAACTTTCTTCATTAAATAAATAGTTAAAAGACTAGCGTTTAAATCTAAATATCTAAATCCACTGGTTCAAAAAAAAATTACAGAGTTTAATGTAGCGAACCCTTTACTTGTGAAGTATTTTATCAGTTTGTTTTTAAACTGTGAAATATATTATTAGAAATATTTATAATCAACAGCAAAAGTTATGATACTAGCGGGGATCGAACCCTCACCTCTGGATCACTAGTTCATTGCTCCAACCAATTGCGCTATCGTACCACTGATAAGCAATTCGTTAGAACTTGTACATATTCAAACCCACCAGATCCTACCAAATATTCTAACCTTATAGTGGCGTTCCTGACTGGATTTCAAATCTGATATCGCTATTAAATACTTCTATTCAAAATTTATCTTAGACGGGCATAACATAATATTATAAATTTACTAATATGGACGGTACTTTTGCTGATGATTATAAATACTTAACTTTTGTTACAACTGAAGAAAGTTTTGCTTCGTAGTTTTCAAAACCATTTGGATAAAAAAACAGTTCTATGATAACTTTAATTCTTTTAAATCTTATTTAGAACTAGATCAACTGGGATAAAGCGGGAGGCACACTTTTTTCAGAATCACAATTACAGTTTATGTCCTAATGAAAATCGGTAAAAAATATTCAAATAACATATTACATTCAAAATTTGATAATTGAATTATGTGTTACATCTGTCCTAAGTGTTCTCTAGAAATTATATTGTCGGAATAGCGTAGCGAAGAAACACTTTTAAGCCAATTTTTTAACTTACTGCCAATGTGGACTACACAAGTATTGCATACTGTTAAATAGCTTGTACTTTGAGTTATTCAAATAGCATGTAGATGGAATGTGGTTGAAGTTTAACAAGGCCGCGTTCGAAAATCGGATTGAATACTCTTACCTATCCTGCCGACACTTATATATTGAAAATGAGGGAATTTTTTATTATCTTCCATACAGTTCTCAAATTATCAAAATCCATTACATCATATCGTATAATGCCTGAACGCCGCTTTTGAATTTTGATGGGGGGGCGATGACCGTCGTCCTCACTACTCATGAGCTCCCAACCCGACCTCAAATCATCCCGTTTCACTGTCGTACCCGGTAGTTATAGTATGTGAGGAAAATACTTAAAATAACTTATTGTACGATTTGGCATAAAATAAAACAAAGCTTACCATGTCAGTTATGACCAGTTGGGCAAGCAGCGGTGCACCCAAGGATGCCCCTTGACTTACTGTGTTTAAGATTGCGAACATAACTCCACAAAATCTCGGTGAGAGATCCATGTGACTAACACTACATCCTACTAGTACAAAAGCTGTTAGGGCGTTAGCTATGGTTAGTACTATTATAGACACACCTGCTTGGGATTTCGTTAGAAAACACAGCCAGACAAGGCAGAGTGCCTGACCATATGACCCTATAAATATAAAACAAACTATTAACAATAATAATAGTAATAATATTATTAATAATAATAGTAATAATATTATTAATAATAGTAGTAATAATATTATTAATTAAGGAGTTTATTAAGGAGACTTGTTAAATGCACTTTGGTTCTGCTTAGCGATGAACCCCCTCTCCACGTTCTGAATATGGATGATATTAAGCTGTATGGTGAAAACCATAACCAACTAAAAAAGTTTACTGACGTTTACCTTCTCGAAAGACATCCGTACGGAATTTGGAAAAGATAAAGCCTTAAACATCGTAAGAGGGAAAGTCATTAATGGTGATGTAACCCTACCGAATGGAGAAATAGTTCTAGCGATAAACCAAGGAGAGACCTAGAAATACCTAGGATTCCAACAAGCTAGTCTGATCCAGGATAAGCAAGGAAAGACCAAGCTGAAACATCAGTACGTTCAAAGAGAGCGAGCTCTTCCGAAGACAGAATTGAACGCCGGAAATCTCATTACAGCAATTAACACCTGCTGTGCCCATTTTGACCTACAGTTTCAGAATCTTGAAATGGAATAACACGGAGCTAGAAGGACTACAACAAACTACTCGCGTAATGATGTCCTCGCCTGAGGATAACCAAGTACAAGTCACACCACCCAAGATCATTAACCTTACCACGAAGAGAAGGTGGAAGATCCCTTGGTGGCTTAACCAATTCGCACTGCTGCAAAACTTGAAAAATTTCTACAAGGCACAAACATCAAGCCTCTACCACATAGTGACCCTAACTGACAACTCATACTCTTCACTCAATCTCGCAAGTGACAACATCATCCTAAAGTCACTTTCAGACTCCTACAAATAAGAACAGTGAGCTCAAATGGCATTGCACGGCCGACATTACAATGACTTGAATCAGCCGCACATAGATAAGGAAGCATCCAAAGGGTGGCTGAAAGATGGACAACTATTACCAGAGACAGAAGGATTTGTGATGGCAATACAGGACCAAGTTATTAACCCACGGAATTACACGAAATTCATCAAAGACCGGTCTGTTAAATCCGATAAGTGTCGAAAATGTAGCGAGGGATCAGAGACTATACAGCATATAACATATGGCTGCACTTACCTAGCAAACACGGATCTCCAGAGATACAACCAAGTGTGCGACATCATACGCCAGAAGCTTGCCAATAAATACGGGCTCCTGAACACCTTTGTGCCTTATCATAAATACCAATCAAGTTAAATGTTCGAAAATAATGACTTCAAACTGTACTATAATCGGGCAATTGTCACCTACAGACGGGTGACGAATAATCGACCTGACGTGGTACTGTTAAACAAGGAAACAAAGGCAGCTTATTCGGTAGATGTCCCTGTATCTAGCAATAACAATTTGTTGGATAGATATCAAGAGAAAAAGGCCAAATATGCGGAGCTCGCCATCGAGACACAGAAGATGTCGCGACTGAATAAAGTTCATCGTATCATCAGCTAGACTAGTTTCAAAAACGCTAGATGGGAACTTGAAAATTATAGAACTGCATACTAACATCTTCATCGATGTCCAGAAGGCAGTCCTGCTCACTACTTGCCACATAGTGAGAAAATTCTTACAGGACAACACATATAACTAATAGTAGCCAGCCCACTCCTTTTGATGTATGCATCCGGGATGGACTTGGAACCCAACATTTATTGAGAAATTAATTGTAAATTTCGGTAATAATAATAATATATTAATATTAAAAGCAACCTATATGTCTAACTAATAAACACTCTCGTTATTATACTACTTTATATGTTTATTACATGATTTTATAAAAAATAACCGTAAAACTGAGATTGGAAGAAACCCGCGATTAAGAAGAATACGCCTTTTTGTTAAAAAATAACCTACCTATATATAGAATGCCGTATACAAACCAGTTTTTCAATATTATAATAAGAAATTAATAAATTATGATGCAAAATGATTTTTATAACAGCAAAATATTTTCTCATGAAATATGTCATTAAAAGTTATATCTGTATGTCAAAATCGCATTTAAAAAATTCTATCTGTCCAAAATTTAGGGAGAATGAGGTTTTTTGGCAGCTATCAAGATATGTTTTAATATAGAACGAAAGCTTTCACGGCTGTGGTCAATTAAGAAATCATGGTTCTTGGGATTAGACTGTGTCAAAATGGAATTACTTTCCGACGTTTCGCCTTCGAATGCACGAGGCATCTTCAGGGATCTTCACCTCACAATGAATGAGCTCGTAGAGACCCAGGCCGGCTATTTATAGTCGACCTGTATTTACCGAAGCGTGACTCGGTGTAACGATCGGTTTCCACGTATGATGTAGACTGAAGGCCGTATCTCTATTAAAATTGTTAGGATGCTTATAAATTTCAATAGATTCTCTAATTTTGCGTTTATAGAGTCCCGAAACCGATGCAAGAACTTTGGTTTCTTTTACATTTATGACATTCCCAGTAGAATGTTGGTGTTCAGATATAGCAGATTGTACAATTTGTTTCTTTCTGATACATCGTTCATGTTCCTGAAGCCTAGTCGATATGGATCGTCCAGTTTTTCCAATATAAACATCACCACAGGAACAAAGAATTGCATATACTCCTTCCGTTTGAAAAGGAATAATGTCCTTTGGCGATCTCAAACATTGTCCAATTTTTTTTGTGTGTGTTGAAGATTCCGTGGTTCCGTGTATAAATGGAAGAACTACATTTCCTATCGGTAAATCCTTATTAGTATCATTTCGTGGAGTAGGATTATCATATTTTCTAATTGATCGTCTAATATCATCAGTGCAATATCCATTCCCTCTTAAAGCTTGAGTCAGTTTCTCTGTTTCCGATTGTAAAGAATTTTGGTCACAAATCGCGAGAGCTCTGTAAATCAATGAATTAATGACTAATTGCTTTTGTGCTGAATGATGATGGGAATTTGCATTTAAGTACCTGTTCGTATGCGTTGGTTTGGTGTCCTAAGGAACCATCCCCTTTCCTTTGTACAAGAACATCTAGAAAGGGAATCGTGCCTTCTGATTCCGTTGTAAATTTTATGTTAGCATGTTGTCGATTTAGATGATCAAGAAACCCAGGGAGGTTTTCTGGACCATGTGGCCATATTACAAAAGTGTCGTCTACATATCTGAACCATGATTTTGGTTTTAGTGGAGACGACTCTAAGGCTTCCTCCTCAAAAGCATCCATGAAAATATTGGCTACCACCACAATAAATGCAAAATTAGAGAATCTATTGCAATTTATAAGCATCCTAACAATTTCAATAGAGATACGGGCTTCGGTCTATATCATACGTGGAAACCGATCGTTACACCGAGTCACGCTTCGGTAAACACAGTAGACTATAAATAGCCTGGGTCTCTCCGAGCTCATTCAGTGTTCCGATCTCATGAAATGAAGATCCCTGAAGATGCCTCGTGTAAACGAAGGCAAAATGTCGGAAAGTGATTCCATTTTGACAAGGTCTAATCCCAAGAACCATGATTTCTTAATGTTTTAATAGTGAATTACGTCATTAAACATTACTTGTAATTGTAAGTACTGTATATTTAATAAGGGATTTCTCCCTTTTAGGTAATAATAAGCTATGATTTCTTCTTCCAGAATGAACGGCTGGTAGTGTAGGTTCAGCTTAATGACTCAGAAGCTGTTCATTTCAATAAAGTAAAAGGAAAATGTCTACATGTAGCGCAAAACTGGGAAATATGGCAACTTTGCAGATACCACTTTTCCGCATGCTCCAAATCCATAATTGCCGAATTTGGTAAGCACAACCTTAGCGGTTTAAAAGATAATTGGGCGTTCCCGTACTTTTTAATGTAAATGCGGTGTTGTCGTATCTCAGCAACCAGTGAAGATAGAATTTTAAAAGTTTAGGATATTAGTAAATTTACGACGGCCAATTTGTTACAATAAAAATAAATGGGGCATTCATTTAAGATAAAAAATGACTACGTGTAGCACAAAACTGGGAAATCTGGCAACAGTGCCGATACCATTTTTCAATTCCGCATGACTAGAAACCCCTAAATGCTTAATTATGTAGCGTTTTTGAAGATATTTAAGCGTTCCGCTACTTTTTACTATAAATGCGTCATATCTTAACAACTGGGACAGATACAATTTGAAAATTGAAAAAGACTATGTGTAGCGCAAAATGAAAAATCTAGCAACAGTGCCGATATCATGTTCATCGAATTTTGAAAGCACAACTTTAGCAGTTTAAGAGATTTTAGCGTTCCAGTACTTCTAACTGTAAATGCGGTGTTGTCACATCTCACGAATCAGTAAAGATAGAATTTTGAAAATTTAGAATGGTGCTAAACTTGAGACGGCCAATTTAATGCAATAAAAATAAATAGGGGATTCCATGTAAGAAAAGAACTGGAAAATATGGAAACAGTGCCGATATCGTTTTTCAATCCCACAAACTCTCAAATGCCAAATTTTGCAAGCACAACTTTTGGGGTTTTGAAGATATTTAGCATTCTGGTTCTTTTTACTAACCCCCACGGATCAAAAAATACGATGTGTTTTCATTCCGGGTATACATTCGAGGTCACGAATATTTTGAAAATTATAATAATTTTCCTAAAATATCTGTAACCAAAAAGATTTTTTGGGAATAATTTACGGTGGTGTAGTACTCGGCAAGAAAATTTCACTCCAAGAGTATGAATAAAACTAAAAATGAAGACTGACATTTTGATTCAAATTTGTAAAGTATGTCATGCTTGTCAAGATACCAACTTAAATTAGATAAAGCAAGAAAAACAGCTCAATATTTTGTTCTCAGATAATTTTATTTCATCAAAGATGGTAGATTGAATCCTTTTGCAAGTAGTTCGAGGGAGGATTAATGAAATTGAAATATATAATTTTCTTTTATTTTATGTTTAAGGAACGCAGATTACCAACTTTAGTTACACTAAGTAATTGAAATTTAGTTGGTAATAACTCTATTAATTTTATATCAATAATGGTAGTATATTCTATCTTTTTACAAGTAGTTCTAAGGAGGATCAATGAATTTTAAATATATACTTTTACCCTATTTTATGTTTAACAAAACACAAACAATTTCAGATTAAAAGTCAGTTGGTAATAGCTCGTATACAATTTTATTTCACCAAAAGTGATAGATTATATTTTTTACAAGTATTTCCACCAATGAAACTCACATATAATACAAACTACCAACTTAAGATTAAGTTGAAGTTTGAGGGCCCAATTGGCAGTTTTTTTTTTACTTGAAATGTTAAAAAACTTCGAGTGTAATTCTCTTAAGGGTAACACAGAAGGAGGAAAATTTCCGGAAAAATTTTTAGTTACCATGAGAACGGTTTAAAATGAATATACCTGATTGGCTACAAAATGGCGGTGTGAAATTTTCTACAAACATAAATGAAAACACGTTTTATATATGTATGTGGTACTAACTAGCTATATAGGGAATTAGATTCGATAATACTTCGCTACTATTAAAAAGGAAAATATTAATAAGGAGGAAAGTGCCAAGTAAAAGAAATTTATTTAGACTAATACTAAAGGCAATATTTATTAGTCGTAGAAATTGAATATTTACCTATAGTCTGGAAGGTCCTTCTGGCATTTAGTTTGGATAGGTAATTATTCGCAATGATCCAGTCAGATAAAGGCCCTGTTATAAGTCCAGTTACTAAAGCAGCTGCTGTTGGTATTGTGCTAAATAGGGAATTCTATAACACAAATATAAAAACAGAATAACAAAGATATAATATCTTAAAATGCAGCAACATGTTAAACCGAATGACTAAACTCAGGCTAGTGCGAAACATTTTCTATTACAATAACTGGAAAAACAAATTGACATCAAGTTTGGCTTTAATATCCAGTTTATAAGATCCTTTATGATTCAAGGGAATGGCAGCTGAGGCACTATTGTATAATGATATTTGTACTTACTACAACTTATTATAAGTTCTTGATATTAACTAACATATATTCCATGAAACACATGAAACATTGGTAGATATGCCCGTAGTTGAAATGTACTAATAATCTCAATTAAAGAAAAGTCATATTTATATAAACATTTAAATATATTCAGTTTATCTTACCGATTTGACGTCAAAATTCATTATTTTTGCTAAGTAAGTTGGTGTTTCAGTCATTATAACCGTTAATCCCCAAACATTTCCGATAAATCCTGCCATCATTGCATAAAAGGGTATACAGGTTAATATTTTCTTCCAAGGCGTCGGTAAATGCTGAAACACAAAATGTTTTGTAGTATAAAGTAAAAATAGGATAAGATGGCCTTTACCCAAAACTTCCCACATATAGAGCCAAACCTACTCTTCTTCTTATAGTTTAAAGAAAAAATCGTAGCTTGGTCATTACGTATCATAACAACTGCCTTTGATGATGTTGTTTACATTTTTATATTGAAGTAAAATACCTGTTGTGTTTTCGTATTAATAAGAACAGTTAACTTCCGTGCTGCGTAATAGAAAAGATCCATTATAGCTTACGCTATAGATAACTCACTTTTTTTATAACTTGAATTGGTTCGGAGACATTAATGCTCGCCGAAACTATATTATTTCGTGCGGTAACACGCGACTCGCAACTAGCTAAATATTAGAAGAGGTCTTTTAGTTAAAAGAGGAATATTGAATTTGGATGTTAATCTTTGGGGTTGAAATTTGATACAAGTTAGCTTGAAATAAAATTTAATATAGCTGCCATAGCCGCATATTATCTTTGGCAAAAATCTCAACACACTTAGTAACATTGCGCGTTAATTTCTCAGATGGATGCAAACTTTTAAAGCCTGCTTCAAAGTAGTTGTTGATTAAATCTTATAGTTTTATCAGTATCCTAGAAAAGAAAAAATTTACATCAATATTTACTATAAAAATTGTCTTCAAAATATTTTTAGACATTTATCGTAAAACTACTTAACTCATAAGTGCTTCTATTCTTAATCTCATTTTATGAGCTTGAACAAAAACACCTCCTTCCTTTCCTTGAAAATTCTATTAAATCTACCCAACTGGCACTAAAGTATTTTTTACTAATAATACTACTATATATCTATATATCAATAACACTTTGGGTTACACGTTTTTAAGTATAAAATAAATACTTTAATAGTAATTTACTATGTAAAGTAATTATATAATTACTACTACCAATCGACTATTTACGAAATTGACTCGAAGGTCGTCATTTCTTTTAGTATCAGAACCTTCCTGAACCTTGCAGCGGCTACTCTATTATGTCGAACTGTAGTCCTATAAGGTCTTTGCAGAGTAAAAAAAGTTAACGTTTAATGTTACTTTAAGTGGCGGACAATGGCGACAATATTTCTAAAGGTTCAGATGTTGAAGAAAATAATCCACTTTAACACATTAATGTAAGAAAATAGGATCAGCTAATTTAATGACATTATTATTAATTTCAGTCTACAAAGAGCAGAAACAAATTCGAAATTTACTTTACCCTGACAACCTCTGTCAACGTCAGTTATAAATGTAGGGAAATGTTAATGCTTTACTCTATTCAACTATGCTAACTATCTAGTGCAAACTTACTTTTTCACTTAGATTTTTAACAAATAACAATGTTTGTGCAAGTGATTAATGACACTTGTCTTTCAAGTGGATTTAGTAATGTAGTATGTTCTGTAGAAGGCCTACGAAATACAGTTTCTTTTATGCTAATCTTTTAAACATACAGTAAGATATGAAACAATATTGTCTTTTTCAGCAAAATATAACGAAACCATAATAATGTGCTATATTAAATAACTTTTCTTGGAGTAAAATTAAACTTAAGATATTTACGGTCGTAGACATTTATCATAAACACTTTATAATTACAAGCGAAAAACAGGTGAACCAGGCTTTAACACATTTCTCCATATGACCAACTTAGAACTTATTGTTTAAATCAATATTCATTTTAATCACAAAAACTAATAAAACAATATGCTAAAACAACAAACCTCATAAGAAACCCACCCAGGCAAAAAGTAAACAAAACGATTTTAGCAGCAATATGTCCAAACCAATCAAAAATTGGTGACCCTATTGTCGCCTCCGTCCTTGAAAAGTCACTCTAACTTGGTATACCCTCATTAAAATCCGTTATATTCGGTCCGAATTTGTCAATCTCAATTAGTTGTGTATGTGTTGTAGACGATAACCTACGAGTAACAAGTTAAAATCGCAATGGCGATACATCCTATCCCTTAAAAGCCCAAATTTTGTTTTGGTTTTTGTTAATTGTTTTTTTGTTTTCTCTTAGGTAAAAGGTTCTAATAAAACTAGAATAACTTGTTTTTATTAAAATTTTTATTAGGAACTCATAAAAATGTGTTACATATATGTAACGCAGGGCTTTCGCACTACCTAATTGTGAGATAAATACTAAATATACAATTACTTTCCATGAGAGCCTACGTTACATGTCAAACAAATGCCGACATTACATTTTTTGTATATTGTTCTACTTCTTGAAGTACACAGTTCCATAGCGCATCTTCTTCTTTTATTGTGTGGTGTATAAACAAGTAGATGGTCAATTCGGTCGCATCTTACGTTGTCACTTACTCTACTTGTTTGTGTACTACTTAAAGAAAAAGATGGTTTGCCAGCTCCTTTTGATGCAGTGTCATATTTCTTCAGGTAAGAATTCACGATTTCTCGTCTAAATTGAAGTTGAGTGACGGGGTGCCCAGCTTGTTTATAAAAAATCCACGAATTTTGATTTGAGACGTCTATCAACCATGTAAATAAATTCCACCACCATTTTTTTTGAACGTATGCCTATACGATACCTTCCTATGTTCTCATCCATCAAGTCGGTACCTCCTTTTGATGAGTTATACTTCCCGATTAGGTTACGTCGTGGAACTGATATATTTTTTTCTTTTTGCGAATATCTCTTTACCTGAGTAACTGGTTCCACACCATAGCACGTTGATGCCACAGTAACAATGTTATTTTCTGCCCATGTTACAAATAAAATCCCAGTAGTTCTGTCAAGTATGGAATGGTACTCTCCACGAGTTGAAGTTTTTTGAAGGGTTGCTTTGGAAGGAAGCGGTATTCCTTTTGGTATGTGATTTTCCCTTACTGTTACGGTACACCAGTATCCCTCGTCTCTTAAATCTTTTAGTAGGTAAATGCTTGTAAATAAGCACTTGCCACATAATATCTCATCAGATGCATTTGACCTGGGATTTTTACCTTGATATAAATCAAAGTGGATCAAATAACCATCTTTTGTACCCAAACCGCATGGGTTTTCCTCGAATAAATTGTTTACAAGAGTGTCTGCCGTAGTATTTTACCATTGATTCGTCATAATTGATATCTTGCTCGGGTATAAATTGATTTAAAAACGCGTTTTTTAGCTTATTCATAAACGGACGAATTTTTCAAGCTTTATCATTTGGATCTGGTTGGATATTGTCCGCACAATGCAAGAATTTCATTATTTCAAAGAAGCGATTTCTTTTCATTGAATTTATTACTGATGGATTTCCCATATCGGATTGAGAATCCCAATAAAATCGTTTTCCAGGATTTTCATTATAACCACTTAAAATAAATATCCCTATAACAGTAGTTATTTTAGGGTCCTGATTGTTTTTAAAAAAGGCATACTTTGTTGAGTCACATACCAAATATTCAAAAATTCAATTTCAATTCAATTCAAAAGCGACGAAAATCCTTATATTATTTCTTAAACGAATTTCTGCTCCTGCAAGTAGTTGCCGAGGTGGAAGATGATTTAAATCTCCTTCTGTGTCTTCATCTCTGGATTCTTCATTGGTCAGAGCGTTTACTTCTGGTGGTTCAGTGTATATTGCGTTCACATGCAAGTCTTTAGCGTACGCAATTGCCAAAGCTTTTTGTACTACTTCTTCGACTAAAAGAACATAAATACAACAATTTTAGATCACACTTTAATCACAATATGTTAAATAACTCTAATTTGAAATACTTTATTCATACTTATTCGAATGGGTTCCATTTTTCGTTCACTTTCTTTTAACACAAACTTTTCCGGCTTATCACGACCCACAATGAGAGACTATCAACAAGTGACATTTTAAACAAGTAAAACGTATTCCAAGATGACGTAAGTACCGCCATCTATCCGCTAAATCAAAAAGCTAAATAATAGTTAACTGTTTTCTTAAGCGCTGTAGGCGTTACATATATGTAACGCATGGCTTTTAAGGGATAAAAAAAAGTAGCTTTCGTCATTCTTTCACATTTTATAGAAAATTAAAAATATCATAACTTAATTATGACATACTAGAAGGAAACAACATAAAGCGGTATTTTAAGGAAAAAAAAATAAAACGAAACAAATGGTTATGGTAGATAACTTTATTCGTACCACATTAGTGTTTTTCATTTCAAAATAATTGGTTATCAGCTGCGGATTTAAAGAAATATAAAATCGTATGGGGGCCAGTCGTAGACTCTTAATATTAAGTCATTTTAGAGATATGAGGCTAGCTATATATTTGGTTTATATGTAATGTTACATAAAATACATCAACTATATTTTGTAATGGTTGGCTGCTTTGGGCGTCAAGTTCAAAATGCCCTATATTTAAGGAATAAATAAAATATTATTTTTTACATGTTAGCGATTTTTTTAAGTCCGATCTATTTTCTTAAAAAATATTTTATTTTAAGTTCACGGTTTTATAACACGGTCTAGGTTTCAGGCACGCCACGAATTTTTCATGTAAGATTAATTTTATTAGATCCTATTTAAAACTAAAAAAAATTCAAAAGGAATGTAAAAAATACTTACATAAACATTTTAAATAATACACATATTTGTCCACATCATTTAACCTAATCTGTTCTTTCAAATTTAAAAATATTACATTACATCACGCTCAACGATCTTACATCGACTCGGCAAAGTAAAATGTTAAATGTTTCGTCGGCATAAATTTTACACCTCAAATGAGTGTAATAGGTTTTAAGACGAGTTTATTGTGGGATGGATAAAGTATATTTATACCCAATGAAGAACTATAGTCTTATGATAGCAGACGTTAGGGCCAAATACCAAACAAGGTATCTGTAAGCGTCCATTTTGAATTACATTGGGAATTTTAGTGAACATGGGAAAGTACAGAAATATTGTTAAAAAATTTCGCAAACGACTTTTTAACTTCTCTAAGTTTAAGTAAACATTCATTTTGATAAACAAAAAACACTGGAATCTATGGTGGAAGATAGATCAAAATACAAGAGTTCTAACCACACTACACCACAACTTGTTACGTTCTGGACGCGCGTTTCGCTAACTAAGTTAGCATCATCAGCAGATGACATAAACTGTTAAAAATATGTTAAAAAACCGAAACGCGCGTCCAGAACGTAACAAGTTGTGGTGTAGTGTGGTTAGAACTCTTGTATTTTGATCAAACAAAAATTTGTTGCGATAAAACGAAAAATTTCAACATTTTAAGTTATTTTTCAATTTAACACTAATTTTGGAGGCGCGTGTGTTCTATATTCTTAAAATATGAATATCTTCGATAAATTTCGATGCGCAAAAAGAATTGTGATACAAATAGTCTTTTACGCAATTATTATAACTCAGGTGTATTCAGATAACATGTCACTAAGAGAATTTTTATATTAACATGTCGTATATACCATTTTTGTTTTGTTTATAAAAGTTATCTCTTCGTTTCTGCATTATTAGAATTCACAAATCATCCTTAAGAGTTTTTGACTTCAACTAGATAACTTTTAAATATATTAAAACTTATGGTTAAGAAAGATTTTATGAATGCCTTAAGGCTACAGTCATTACGAGCATTCGGCTTTATGACTTATTTAAAAAATGTAGGTACTTAAAGATTTCTTAAGATGGGGTCTTTTGAGCTTTAAGACGTACTTAACAAACTCCTGAAGATTGTTTAAACTTAAAAAGGTTTTAACATTTTTTATTCATTAAGATTAAATGTTTCTTGGGTGGTTGGACATTAAATACATTTTAGGGTTACTCTCTGTTTTATATTGATGATATTTTTAAATACTTACGACATCTTCCTCCTGCTTTAGCGATTGCTGAATATATTTTCTCTCTTCGGCGGTAATCCTTGGATGGCGAGCTGGGCTGCTGTGGCCGAATAACGACCACAAAACACACCAGAGGCAGCCCATAGCTGCAAGTATATAGAATGAGAATGGCCACCCCAACCAACTAGTTGAGATATACCCGGTTAATATTGATGCGTATATTGAAGCAACTGGATCTCCTAAAAGAATATTTATATTTACTAATTGTAAGTTAAAATCAACAAGGGAACTTACGTTATTTCTTAGTTAAATCGCTGGACAGTTGAACTTATACACGAAACAAGTTAGAAAAAACTCAAGTTTCAGAATATTCAATAAGAATTAAGATACTAAGGTGCACATTTCGCCATTATCTGTTGCTCCCGGCCAGTCAGCAATACAGTTGTAGTTCCTAACCCTACAATCCCCAAAAACCATATGAACTCAATACTTTTACCTTGTCTCCCTCTTTTCCTTTGACTGTCTCTACGCCTGCGCCTTGACAAACACATAATTTATTAGCGCAAGACAGTTTCTGTGTCAAAAATAAAGATATTTATTATTTTCATTTAGATTTATAATAACCAAAATAGATTTGCACAGTGGCGTAACTATAATGGTACGAGTGGTGCGGATGCACCAGGGCTCGAGACTTTGTGGGCCCGGTCAAAGTCTACAGAAAAAAACATTGTATTAAAATTATCGATAGAACTAAAATATAGTTTATTTTAAGTTATTTGCTATTTGCTTCGGGCAGGACCGCATTACCCATTAGGTCCTGGCGGCGGCGGGAGAGGGCCCGCCGCCGCGCGCCGCCTCGCTGCAACAATAATCGTTTATATAATTTTCCTAGTTTCATTTTATCAGTAAGTAATTTTTATATATTATTATATTAAAGGAGCAGACAAGTGTCTGCTATATAAAAGAGAGGACTTTTTTGTCGTCACTTTTTGCCGCGAGTTTATGGCTTGTAAATACGTTCGGGCGAAAATAATTAATCCGGCACTGTCAATGCTTTTAGGGGATAGGGCCGATAGGAATCCGTAATCTCAAGCGGTCCTAGGGCCCCAAAAGTTGTAGATGTGGTAATGGCTTTGGGGTGCTAATTTTTTGTGTTCTGTGTTGGGTGCTAGACAAAAACTGACGTATAATTGCAGTGATACTGACTTTATATTTTCTTTTGTGAGTATTCAGCGTTGTAGTTGTGATAACATGAATTACAATACCAATAGGGAGCAGCTAAAAGGAAAAAAGCTGCGGAAAACGAAGCAAAATTGAAAAAGTATGTAAAAATAGACAATCTTTTTCAATTTATAGACAAAAGTAACCCCTGTCAGTCATCTAATTGTAAGTCGGTGTAAATAGAATTATTATTATACTTTAGAATATTGTTTTATTTATTTGTTTCTTTTTCTGTTAAGTTTATTTAGAATAGTTTATATGGAATATAAATATTTTATATTTTATTTTTCTGTGATACCTATCCGATTCGCTGGAGCTATTCTGAATGTTAAAATAAGATTTCAATATTTTAATTAAATTAAAATAATATTTTTTTTCTATTCATATGTACTTATTATAGACAGGGGAGAAGACCCGGTTTTACGATTTGGCACCAGGGCCCCACTTTATCTTGTTACGCCACTGAATTGGCAAGAAAATAAATTCCACCTTTTCCTCTAGGCTGAAGGCGTACAGCCTCAAAGTAAGTCCAAATTAGTTTTTTGGTTAATTATACTTACAAAATTTTAGGGCAATATGTTAATTCTTGCACAAAATTAGAAAGTTATGGCGGACATTTTTTTTTCAAAAAAGTTTCAAAATGGTGACATTTTATTTTTTTTTCAAAACTTTTACCAAGCGATCTCTGTGGTACTACTAAATACGTATCCAAATTGATCAAACTTTCATGGAGTAATTGACATACAAAAATCAGTATAGTTTCTTAACCCGAGTCTCCTCGTTATTTTTTATTATTTTGGTTTTATTAGGAATAGTAAAGTGTGCCCATTGTAGTGCCTCATATAGCCATTTATTGACATATATAAGTACTGTCTTTTCAAATAATTTTATTGCGTGCCATTTTCTTCTAACATTGAATTCATATTAATATTTACCAGTTTTTACCTATGTCATACCTAATTTTGGAGCATAATTTAAAATAAAATGAATAAGCAGTTTTTGCACTGATTTTTATTTCCCTCGTAAAAGGGAAGTATTGTAATCGAGAAAAAATCACCCTCCGGTTCAGATCTTTACGTTTCAGGGCCTCCAGATGACGAAAAACATATTTTCTCGAATGCGTCGGTCTGTCTGTTCACGGCGTAGCTAAAAAGCTACGATTCGGTTTATTTCAAATTTTGGTCAAAAATTAAGGGTCACGTATTATAATGTTTTAATGTTTAAAAAATTATTATAAGAAAGTGCTTATCCAATTTATCCCAAATTTTGAACGAAAATCAAGAATTATGTAGTAAGCAACTTGTAAAATTTTCGTACGAATTCAAGATGGTGGCTTAATAAAGTATTTAAAAATCCTGCCTGAAAAACTACTTAATGAACTGATTTCAAATTTTGTAAAAGTATGTAAGTTTTTAGCTATTCCGTGAACTGTCAGACAGAAAAACAGACCGAGAGGTTTGAAAAAACATGTTTTTTTGGTATCTAGGGACGCTAAAATTTGAAGATATATAAAACCTGAGAGGGAAATTTCTTTCACGATTACAAACATTTTATTAGGCCGCTATTTTGTTTCAACATCTTTAAATCGTACTACAAGTTTACCAGGTCATTTTTACACCACACTTAATTCTTGCACAAGCTTTATAAATCTAATAAGTAGTTTTTCAGCCTGATTTTTTAAATATTTTATTAAGCTGTTATATTTTTTTGCTTTGAGGTAAACTGGATAATTTTTTAGTAATAGTTTTTTAACATTTCGTGAGGGCTCCATAATGTTTCGCCATATTGGTTTTTGACCACAATGTTACTAGGTCATGTCCATATGACCCTTAATTTATGACCAAAGTCAGGTAAGTAGTTTTATAGATATGCTGCGGATTGACGGGCAAACAGATAGACCGACGAAATTCAGAAAACATGTTTTATGGCATCTAGATAGTGATACGAGGGCATTTGGCATACCTATGTAACTTCGGTGACAATGCAATATTATGGTACCTTTGTATCATAACATTATTATATCATATAGTAATATGAACCATGGTCTTTCCGTTCAAAATGTGTAATCCATTTTCCAAGCACTTATGTAACTTCGGTGACAATGGAATATAAGGTACCATGAGGCTGGTCTGATATTGGAGCCGAAAGGTAGATATAAAATCTCCTCGACTAGGTACACAACATTTATGCGTTTATAAACTATTGAATTAAAAACTTAAAAGTTAAATATATTAAACACGGAACTTTTAAAAGTTTAAATATTTTCTTAAAAGCTTGAGGCGTGAAAAGTCATCAATTTTTAAATAAAACCTCACACGTTTTTATGATAAAATTCAAAATTTTAAAAGTTCTCTGTTTATGTAAGTTTACTATATTTTAGTTGAATAGTTCATAAATAAAAGCTCGATTTAAATTGTCTCGGTTCTTCGAGAACATTAGTAGCAGTTATAAAAACACTTGTTTCCCTCTCCTTGGTATGTACTTAAATAAAAAATCGAAATTTCCATCCAATCCTAATATTCCCGACCTCGAATGCCCACTGATTAGACTATAACGCGATCAACTAAAAAGTATGAGAGCTTAAAATACTAGATAAAATATTGAACATTCTTAATATCTAATAAAATTCGCAATAGTTATATAATTATCTAAAAATTTCAAACCTAAATCATTTTTCTAATTTATTTTTTACATACTCTAGAGGGGATCAAATGGTTTACCAGATGCTTTGTTTTAAGTGGCCTAAATTAGCCACTTGAATTTTCGTTTAAAATACTTGAACTTGTTTTATTTGTCCATAACATCCATAAAACAAATGACACCATGATAAATCCAAAAGATAATAAAACACACAATATAGGAATAATGAATGTTGGTTTTGTTGTTTTATGTATAAAACATTTTGTAGTTTTTACAAACATTTTTCCTAATTTGGAATGTCATTTATATGCCATCCAATCACTGTAGAGTCAAATCTATGGAAAATCAGAAAACGGCCATTTTTACTTCCTTCGTAAAGGAAAGTATTGTAATCATGAAAAAATCACCCTCTCAGGTTTTTATAGATCATCACGTTTTAGGGTCCCTAAATGGTAAAAAAATGTGTTTTCTCAATTCCGACGGTCTGTGGGCTGATGTTTGTCTATTTGCGTATTAAACACATAGCTAAAAATTTTTATGCGATTGACTTCCAATCGCCTCCAAATGACACTATAGGTTCCTTTATTTCTTTCACATAACTCCCATTCTCTTCTCCCTACATAATTCTGAACTCGTCTGCAAACGTGCTACTCTTCTTGAGCCTAGTTAATATGATTTAGAAAATACAACCAGCTAAGTATCTTAATGTTCGCAACCTAGAAGAGCCAACAGCACGTCATCATTTTGCCGTTAAACCTTGTTCGTATAACTGTCGTGAAATCGTATCTGTTTAATATAAAAAGCATTATGTAAAGTTTAAAGATACCAGAAAGTTCGATATAAAAACCTATTAATCTCTTTCTTAAAAAGCAGAAAACAAAATCTTTTAAAAAGCATTCGTAGCTAAATTTAAGGCCCTAAGGTCAATATTGTCCACATATATCTTACTTAAAACTATTCTGAAAAACATAGTGGGCGGCAGAAATGATTTTTCCTATCCTTTTACAGACAAGAGATAACGGAAGATAAGGCCTGCTCGGCCAGAGTATGAAGAATTTCTAAAGTTTCAATTATATAACAAGCCATCCATCGTCAGAACATAACTTTCTTCTAACAATTTCATTTGAAATGTGAACTCCTGTTGATCTTATTAGTTTAAGTCGCATTTTTTGGGGATGCTCTTTGTGCAGTTATCCGAATATGGCAGTCGCTATTTATGTTCGTCTTTCATATGCGGCCTCCCCCTCGTCGCTATTGAATTTCGCCAGTTTCTCAATATTTCGACATTGTACCACAGTGGATTTTTAATTAAAAGATTGACAATTTTTCTACTGGACCAACCCTTTTCAGATAAACGTAAACTAAGATTCAATTCGTTTACGAAAAATCGTCTGAAAGCCATATTTTTGCCGGGACAATTCTAATTCGGGCATTTTATGTTTGTGATAAAATGACGGCTTAAATCATTCACGTACACAGGTGTGGATGTGGGTGTGTTACATATCTAGAGATTGGTAAAATTGTATAATAAAAAAGCGAAATAAAATAAATTCAGAAATTCCATTTCTGTGGTAATTTTTCGTTTAAGTTAACCACCGCCGATTTTTATGATTTTTTTACATTTGTAGATTTTGTGCTGCTGATCATGAATCTGAAGTCAGACTTGACGAACGACTGAAGACGTTTCGTTTTTGAGTTATACACTATTAAAATGCACATTTCCACTGCACTATTTTCCTCTTACATTTTATACAAAACAGTTGGTTTTTGCAACAATTCACCGAAAAACTAACACAATATTACTAAAATATTAAATAGTAAATAGGTCACCACAGTTTTTTATATTTAAAACACGTCGAGAAATATACAAAGTTAAAAGTGAAAAATACGCCATATTTGAAACTAGAATGTAGGGATTTTTGTTAGTTACATGAATATTTTGATTAATTCTGCACCCCATGTTCGGATTAAAAAGAAAAGTTATAATTTTGTATGTAGTTGTATTTTAAAAATCAGAATGCCTTTTGGATAGCCTTGGTACGCCTTTTTTGAGGTGATGTAAAAAAGTGAATTTATAATAAAACATTTTTAATAAAATTTATTTTATTGGATTTTTTCCCGTTAGGCGTTAGATTACCAAAGGGTCGTCGATAAAACCATGACTAAAACTATAAACCTTTATCAAAGACATAAAATCACATAGGACCTTAAATTCTATTCAGAACCCGGCAATCACAACACAGTTTAGCATACACGTCTACAAATTTGATTTTCGATGATTGGAGATAAACTTAATACGTGATTTTATGGCTTTAATGATAGTTTTTCGACGAACATGGGTTAACCTAATGGTAACGGGACAAATCTACCTAACAATAAGAGTTTTATTTAAAAAAAGCCTTGTTTTAATATAGATCAACTTTTTTACATCACCTCAAAAAAAAAGAGCCTAAAGGGCTAACCAAAACGAAATCCAATTTTTAGAGCACAAGTACATACACAATTATAAGTGTTTTTTAATTCGAGTAGTTGGCGCTAAGGTTGCCAACCGTCCTGTATTTGGAAGGACGTCCTGGATTTTAGTAAATTTTACCGTATTTGTCCTTCGTCCTTCCTATTATCGGAGAAGGACGCATTTTGTCCTGGATTTTAACAATTTTTAATTTTTCCTGAAACAACACAGCATAAAATACAGTTTCATTTTTTTTAATGACTTCTGTCAACATCGTTCTGTTGCGTTATATCATATGTCGACTATCGAAATAATGATGAAAAAGCGCACTTAAACAGCGAAATTTTGTGGTTTCTGCTATTTGTATTTATTCTGAATAAATTGTGAGTAATATCTAAGAAGTATGAGGTAAAAGCTAGATATTTATTTATTATTAGTTTATTATTAGTCGTGTGTTAAGTAATTTTCAAATTTTCTTTGCATACTAAAAATATTACTTATTACGCTTATTTTGTTTAAAATTAATAATAAATATGAATAAATATTATTAATAATGATACGCCTACTACACCAAAATATTATTTGTTCCTTCATAAAATATGTTTGGTTTAGTTTTCACTATATACTTTGTATTTCGTTTTCGAGCTAGTACCTAAGAGATTAGGTAAGGTTATATATTTTATAGTAATTCTGTTGCAATGCAGTTATGTGTTAAATGATATTCAAATTTTAATTTCTTTTACTCACTGAAAATATTATTTATTAAGTACGTTTATTTTGTTTAAAATTAATAAAATATGAAAGAAGCAGACACATTTTTATAATGACTATATTAAACCAAACTTTTACTTGTTACTCAATAATAATATGTTTAATTTTTATTATTTAGTTTTTATTTTCTGTTTAATAGTTAATATCTGCCACCTTTCTAATACAATGCTGATACCCAGGGGATAAAAGGTAAGGTAGATACTTTATTATAGTACAGTCCCTTTATACAACTTGCTATATAGTTGCAAGTCGATCTTCAAATTTTTTTTCTCAATTAAAATATCATTTATCACGTTTATTTTGTTTAAAATTGATAAAATATTTATGATTAGGTGTCCTTCTTTGCTGCTTTCTTGCTAATTTATAGTTGACAACCCTAGTTGGCGTTGAACCATTCCATTGTGCTAAAATGACCATATAACCAACAAAAATCCCTAGATACTAGTAACTATTTTTGACATTGAAATTTGTATATTTCTAAATATGTTTTAAATATAAAATAGGCCCTGATCTGTTTACTATTTATTAATGTGGTATCTTTTTGTTAGTTTTCAGTGAACTGTTGCAAAAACCAACTAGTTTGTATACAATTTATGCTGAGGATAATGAAAAGTTGATTTCATTCATTTTGAAAGTGGATAGATAACTCAAAACCGAAACCTTGCCGACAAAATCTGACATCAGATTCGAGATCAGCAGCCCAAAATCTACAAATATACATATATACATATATATATATATATATATATATATATATATATATATATATATATATATATATATATATATATATAAATTATATTGATCTATTTTTTTTGCTAAACCCTGTGTATTAATGGGACCAACAAAAAGGTTGTTTAGACCAAAAACCAAAAGGCCTTTGTAGGTATAATCTTTAGATTAATTTTCTGAAGTACCTTATCAACTAAAATATCCAAATTGGCTTTATTGGATATATGTCTGTATAAATTTAAATATTAAAATGTGTAACGTTCATCGCGTTTTGTGTAGTCAGTTAATAAAAAAACATAAAAATCGCATTAATATAACTTATCACCCTATGTTTAGTCGAGTTAGAATACAAATTCAAAACCAAAACAAGCTAAAGTTTAAGATAATGCAAACACGCCTCCTAAAATTTGTGAATAAGATGCCTACGCCCTTGAGCTTACATATTGTTAGAGCCAAGAAAATTTTCTATTTAAAATACCTTAACAAAATTGAAATCAAAACATGGGATTTACAATTATTTCAAATTTAAGCCAAAATCGTAGAGCCGCTTATCAATTTTGCATCGGTTTGTTTAGATCATCTTCGTACAAGTCTTTAAGAACCTTTTAATAGCTGAAAGGCAGCATTTACGTTAGATAAAGATAATAAAGATACAACCTAACATTACTTGCTAACAGGAATACAAACAGAAACCTGTTATTTAAACCAGTCGGTTCGTAAAAACCTAAAAGGAGATCTAAAATAGGAAGTAAACTAACTGTACTCAATTTGGATAGTAATATTAATATACTTTACTATACATAACGATCTGCCAACAGAAATATTGATAACAATGTAATTGTTTAATTGATCATCTGCCGTCTTTTTATTTCAAAATATCATACATTCTATGACGTTAGCATTGCCGAATTGATACGAAAAGTTCTCGCTACGGATTTTTAATCCCTCTAGACTATTTGTGTCTTACTAAAGAACCCAACAGCACTGTACCGCATATGAACTCAAGAAAGTCTGTCAAATCACCAGTCTTTCAAAGACTAAAGAAGCTCTCACCAACCCCCGCGCTAGTCGTATATTTACTTACAGAATTGAAATTAAGGACGGTATTTGTTTAGTCTTGAAAAATTAAAATTTAGCAAGGTTGCACGTTGATAAAAGACTGTTTTATTACCGGTTTTATTTGTTTAATAAATAGTACAAATATAGTTCAAGACAGTATTTTTATGCATGTCAATCTGCAACCGTTTTTGATTTTTTATTCAGTATTTATTAACGCATATTTAATTCTCAGGCCATATTTCCCACCGCCAGTATCGAAATTAAACATGCCATTTTTGATGGAATTTTTTATGCTATTAATGGTTCTACACATCTGAAATGTATATATGTTCCACGTTTCATACCAATCGTGTAAGTACAAGCTCGCTCAAAATCGACTCACAAATTTTTAACCGTACAGAGAGGCAAACAAAGAAACTGATAAACAGACAAACAAGTGAAGTTAAATAAAAGCTTATAAAAATAATACTACATATCGGATTATAAGGGAAAATTTATCTTAAAATGGGCATTATTTTGAAATGTGCGTTGATTATTAAAAAAAGAACATAAACAATTTAACTATCATTTTTGACACTAGTCCCTTTTTGTAGTTAAAAATTGCATATAATTAAATTTTTCCATACAAGGCAGTTAAAGAATTTAGTAACTCACCTGAAAATACAAAATTAGTCAAAGTTGTCCTTTCCTCATCTGGCACCCAAGAACCCAACATGACATGTATGGAAGGATAGAGAAATCCTTGGGACAATCCTTGAATCATTCTGCATAGGATTACACCCCCAGAACCCAGAGTGGCAGCTGCCAGAGGAATTGAGGCGACAGCACAACAGTTGATGAAGTAGGCCACCAGCAAGAAGTATTTAGGGCCGTATCTTTTCCCGATGTTACCAGCTATAATTTGAAAAGTGACGTAGGTCCAGAAAAAAGAAGATAATATGACACTCGTATTATTCCAATTGTATGCCTGCAACAATGCAATGTGTGATTACCTTATTTTATCTATGATTGTGAGATAAAAAGCCATTACCGCACTAATTTTAGTTAGGTAATGTTAGATATTACTTTACTAGTGCAGTAATGATATCTACTAATATAAAAATTAAAACAGAATTAAATAAAATACGTTTAGTTTTTTTAAAATACAGCATTGCAAACTATTTATTGTAAATATTCATTACACAACTATTGCAGTTATTTAAAGTAACACTAGATATACTTGATGAACTTGCATTAAATATATTCAGTTTTTCGATACTAGATGCTACGTTTTTCTTATTTCCGAGTATACTCAAAGACGTCTTCTTTTTGATTTCTTCCGAAGCTTCAATGTATCATTTTGCAACTGTATTTGATCGCTATCCCCCGTTTCTCTTTATGGTCAAAATATCCACTCCGATGTTGGCTAATAGTGATGTAGAAGACCTTCTAAAGCAGTGGCCGGTATATTTTCTGGATTGAATTATTTTAAAAACAAAGCAATATTCTTAGGCATACCTTCAAAAGTGTTTACTCCCAGTGGCTGTTTTGTACATTTACTGTGTTTGTAGCACACGGAAAAACGACCATGATCATCGTGTTAAGGGCGTAATTTGATGTAATTTCGGACAATTGGCACCATATCAAAACATTTAATGTCTTCTGATGTTACGAAAAAACTCTCGAGCTATTTTTGTCTTCGTGAATGATATTACAAATCAAAAACAGACACCCTCATCTTTCACATTTTCCAAGAGTAAATTTGTCAGTCCTTCTCTTCTACATGCTCCTGCCAGTCCAACAATAAGTGCTACTTTCTCAATAAAAAACTTGTTATCATCGGCTTCCTGCAGAAAAACACCAATACCGTTTTTCGTTAATATCTTCGATTTTGTAGATCTATATCCTTCCGAATTTCTTTTTAAAAACGCAGTTAAATGCGAGTATTTATTAATATCCATATTTTTGTTTCTAATAGACATCACACTCCGCAACATTGAATAGTATACCCAAAAACAGGACGGTTTTTGAATTTTGTCTAGATCATTAAATTAAAAATCATATAATTTTATGTTCTTTTCTTCACACCATTTCTGATACTGGAACTACGTCAACTCATATTTTGCCTGTGATTTTTCGGGCAAAAAACTGGAAATTACGCCGGTAGCCACTTTTTCGATGTCGGAGGGAAGATCTGAATCAGTGGCGGCTCTTCCATAGAGTCATTTGATCAATGCCCCCAAAAATATTTCAGAAAATAAATTATTCGTTCAACCGCCCCTCCTAAGAGTTGTAATAAAACGCGAACCTTGGGAAAAGTTAAATATGCTACACTATAAGACGCGCGCAGCGCCGGCGGTTCGAATCATCTCGTTTCAATCCTTAATAAAATACGCTATACTAAGCTAGGCAGGCAGTCCGAATTGCCCTGATTGCCTTAAAGCTTGACGAAAGTATCCGAAGATTCCACGCTACCGAGCGGCAGCCGAACGCAATAGCAAATGGAATATGAAATCGCGATTTGGGTCATCAGCCGGTCTCTTCTCATAATTCGATCGATCGTTCGCGGCATCACGTTGGTATGCGGAAGTTGTTCAGAGGTCGCGCAGTCAATATTCTAACTCGATATTGTTTCGGACGTTTTTAATCGATAAAAATTGATTTTTATACTGTTTTTTGAAATATATTTTTTTTTGTTTTTATGATCCATGTGTGAGTTGGGAATATACAGGAAATAAAATGTTGCTAGTGACTATTGCAAAAAAATAAACAACTAAAGAGTGCTAACGAACTTAATTTCGAGAAATTAACCGAATTCAAGGTAAATTCTTTGCCAGAACTTAATATACGACAAACTAGTAAAGACAAAAATAAAGAGGTTCTTCGGAACTTTCGCAAAAGTATGTACGATTTAGCTAACTGGATATGTGCTTGTGAAGTCTCTAACTCATTTTACTGCTATGTTTCTTTGTTGTTTTTTAAAGATTCATCGGACTCATTATAGTGCAAAACCGGTGTATTGGCACTCAGCTAGACACAGCTTATAGAAAATCCCTTAGAGATTTTAATGAAAATGTATGATGAGGCATTCGAGCTGGCACTACGTGGCCATGATAAAACGGCTTTGTCTGAAAATCCAGGGATTTTTCAAGGGCTTATAGATTTTGTTGAGGAGTTGGATCCAATTTTTAAAGAGTATATGCAGAATGCAACTGTCTTTAAAGGAACATCTAAATCCATTCAAAATGACCTACTTGACTCTATGCTGGCTGTGGCTCAGGAACAAATTAAGTAAGACATTCAGTCAGCTAAATATGTTGCTGTGCAAGTAGACGAAACAACTGACAGTTCCACCAAAACCCAAATGGTTACTATAATACGGTATATTTCGTCTGGAATGGTCCATGAACTATTTGTTAAATTTGTAAATTCCTTAGGGACCACAGCTTCACACCTTACAGACGTAATTCTTCATGAATTAGAAAATCTAGGCATTATTAGTACCCCCGAGAAATTAATTGGGCGGCAAAATTACGATGGGGTGTCCACTATGAGCGGAAAATTAGAACGCGTACAAAAAAAAATTAAAGAGCATTATCCTGCCACTAATTGTATACATTGTTATGCCCATCAATTCAATTTAATATTACAAAAAGCAGCAGGTCAAGATAAAAATGTAAAAGTTTTCTTTGCAAATTTACACGGTTTCTCAACATTCTTTGGTCTTTAGTAGTTCTTGATGAGTTAGTTCGTTTACTTAATGTACATTGTGTAGAAACTGTGTTTGTTTATCAGGCAGACATTTTATTATGTTTAGAAAAAATAATTGAAATGGAAGAAGATGCCAACACAATTAACTTAGCCTTTGGTTTAAAAGGCTTTTTACAAAATGTAGATTTTTTATTTTGGTTGAGCATTTTCCATCTTATAATAACACATTGTGAAATACTTTTTAATGAACGTGTTATGGATGTTTTATCAATAAAAAAATATATAGACTCCTCTAAACTTTCCATCCAAGCAGTTCGCGATAAAATTCTAAACAACCTATCTTTAGAAATGCCTTCAATTTCATGTAATGCATCTAGGCTACCTAAAAATGAAGATTCTAAACGTCAAGTGGCTTTGGAGGTCTGTGACATAATAATTCCTGAAATGCACCATCGCTTTAGTTTCAGTGATCAGCCAACTATTTTTTGTAGTGATTAATTTGAAAATTACAACAATAATTTTCCAGATAATATTTTAAATTTAGTTAAAAAAGACCTTCCTTTTATAAACTACTTAAAACTAAAAACTGAACTGCCAGTTATTTATGATCGTGCTGATTTTCGTGTAAGTTCTGGAGCTATTTCAATGCTTCAACTTTTTATAAATAATAACCTAAGTGATACGTTTTCTGAAACCGTCAATCTTTACTGCGTACTTTGCCAATGACAACTGTAGAAAGCGAGCGTTGTTTTTTGACTTTAAATAGAATAAAGACTTTTCTACGCAACCCCATGGGCCAAGATAGACTATCTGCTTTAGCAATGTTTGACGAACGTGTCATTCAGCATTTTTCCAATTCTGAAGACCTGAACTTCAACAGAATTTAAAGCTCAATTTAAAGGTCAGATATTTATTTTTATTTTAAGTATGCCTATTTTTAAATTTGTTATTGTCCTCCGAATATAATTCACCACGAGCCGCCACTGATCTGAATTCCTCATGTTGAAAATGTATGAAACTCGTTCCGAACTTTGTGACAAATTGCGAATTGTTTGACAGCATTATTTTCTAATGTTTTTTAACAAAAACGTAGGTACTTGGTTGCTATGGTATAGTAAGTACAGGTAACATATGTAATTTGTTTTTAAATATTTGATAGGTAATCTTTTCACAAAAATGGAAATTATGTTATAACTCGGATAAGATTTTAAACGATCATAGATAAAATTTTGTACAATATACATGTGATACGGCGTTATTAACATACGCGTGTGGAAGTTGCACAACGAGTGCGTGCACGAACACTTTTATCCCACTTGTATTTTAAATATCTATTAAATTTATTTCTTTTGTTACTCATTTTTTTAAAGTTTTTAACAGTACAGGGTTTTTCTGTTTATTTAGACTGCGTCTACCGCATATATTATAAGATATAGAAAAAACTTTAATATAAGGGTTGTACGGATTGTCTTAAACCGCGAGGATTCGTTACTAGAAAAAAAAACAAATAAACATGGGAAATTAACGAAATAAGCATCAACTTTGTTATTTCAAATGGAAAATCTCGTGTAATATATGTCCGTTAAATGGGTCTATTCTTGCTGATTATAAATATGCTAGGTTTGATACCTTTGTCTCTAGAGATACCCGAGAAATTTGAGAAAAACTCTGCTATAAGAGGCAGTGTATTAGAGAAAAAGGCGGATAACGCTCCAGCAGTGGAGTCGACGGGAATATATTACCTTTTATGGCAGGGTTTTGATATTGTTCATTTGTTTTTTCTGGTAACGAATCCTGACGGAACAGGCCAATGTCTCCAACTTCTGTATTTAAAGTTCTGTCCTATGTTTTAGAGTATGTACAGAGGGTTACAACTCCAAGATTCGAATATTGGGATGTCGAAAACGATAGTAGGAGATTCAAAGTTAGTTAAATGGATGTAAATTTATCCAACTAAAAGCTAATAGTATACAGGAAGAAATTTACAAAACCATGAGTACTTCCGCCGATAATATTCGTAAAAAACAGAAAAACTAAAATTCTGTTTCCAGTTTTCTCTAAATTTATTAAAAAGATAGTTAAAAATAAATTTTACTTTCTATTTGCACCTTTTGTCTTCTATAAAATTCTCAGGTTAATTTGGACGTTTGGTGTACTGGCGGCCATCATTAGGTTAATTTTTTTAAATATGGACCTGTATCCTTTTAGCTTTCTAAATTCCAGTACTGATTTCATTTAATTACAGCTAGTCGCAATGAAACTTTTAGAACCAAATAAATAATATTTAATAATTTCAACGCATTTAATTAATTTTAAAATTCTCTGTACTGTCTATGTTTGTAATAATCTTATTTAAATTGATATAAATAAAGCTTCGTAGAGAATAATTATTTATTTAAGGAATTATATAAATATACTAAAATTTTTGTTATTATAACAAAGGATGACTAGATATAAATACTAAAAAAATTAGCGCAGTTTTAGTACAATTGTGAACAGTAAAAAAATGTGCCTATAAAGAAATTAACAATACCGTAAATATTAGTTACATGTTCAAAAAAAGACATATCGTGAAAGATCGCAGTTTATAATAAATATTTTTTAAATATATAACATACATTTATGCCTATATGGTCATTTCATTTCAACCAAGTCAAAAATATTATAGACATAGATCAATTTTAGGTATTTGTAATTATTTGGATTTTCTTTTGAGCATCATTGTTTTCTTTCTTTACATTTAATTAGACAAAATAAATATTTAAAACATAAAAAAATTAAACCAAATGTTTTGTTTAATAATTAAAATTAGAGTGGCAGTTTAAAAACAATAAAAATCAACATTTTAAATAATAGCGGATTTGCACGAAAACAAATGATTCCATTTACAAACAAACAAAAAATTTGGTATGCTTTTTAGTAATCACCACATGTATCTGTTTATAAGTTATATTCAAAATTCATTAAATACAACCAAAAATTAGGAAAAAATTCGAAAAATCTTTATCTCGTGCAGCTTTTGTTGTTCCGAAAACTTAGAAGGCTGTGTATACGTGCGGAAGTTATGAAACAAGAAAGTTTATCTGTATAACGTGTATAAAAATCGGTAATTTTCTTTCCCCGGAACTTCACTCGTGGTTTTTTTCCATTTTTTAGGTATAGTGAAGTGTGACCCAATTTCGTTCAGTACATTTTTTTTAAATGTCGACGTTTCGAAACGTTATTGTTGCATCCTCAGAATACATAGATTTTATACCCTAGATGAAACCCATATTATCAGTCTTTACCTTCTCCGTTAGTCTGCAGATATTTCTTAACCTCAAATAATACACTACTCTAACAACAAGAAGATGGCTAACGAAAACCAATTAAATCTGTTAAATATCTGCGAACCAGGGGAGTAGGTAAAGACAGATAATATGGATTTCATGCAGGATAGAAAAATCTATATGTGTCCTGAGAATTCAATAACAAAGTTGCGAAACGTCGACAATTTAAAAAGACTTTTGTTTTTTTACTGGATCCTAATCACAAATAATACCCTACTATAACATAAAAACAAGAGGATCGTTAACGAAAACCATTTAGAAACTTATTATCTTGAAAATATCTGCGCAGGTAAAGACTGATAATATGGGTCTCATACAGGATATAGAATCTATGTTTCCTGAGGATGCAACAATAAAGTTGTAAAACGTCGACAATTTAAAAAAGCCTTTTTATTTTTACTGGACCCTAACCCCAAATAATACACCACTCTAACATAACAACAAGAGGATCGTAAACGAAAACCATAGAAACATAAACATATCTGTGAAATATCTGCGGACCAACGGAGTAGGTAAATACTGATAATATGGGGTTCATGCAGGACATGGAGTCTATATATAAGTCCTAAGGATGCAACAATAAAGTTACGAAACGTCAGTTTTTTAAAACTACACTTGTTTTTATACTGGACCCCAACATCAAATAATACACCACTGTAACATCACAACAAGAGGTTTGTTACTGAAAACCATTTAGAAACTTAATATCTATAAATATTACCAGGTCAAAATCTGAAGTCAATCTGATGAGTAGTTTTTAAGCTATGCCGCGAACTGACAGACAGACAGACAAACCGACAGACGGACGGACGGAATTGATAAAACAATATTTTTTGGCATCTAGCGACGCTAAAACGTTAAGATGCGTAAAAGTGAGACGGTGACTTTTCACGATTACATATATTTTATCTGGCCGCCATTTTGTTCGGCCATCTTGAATTAGTAGCATCATTTTACTGGTTGATCCCTATACCACAATTAGTTATGGCACACAATTTGAAATCAAACCATTAAGCAGTTTTTTCAGGATGAATTTTTAAATAAATTATTAAGCCGCCATTTTTTTCCGCCATCTTAGATTCTCCCCAAAATGTTACCAGTTGATTCTAATATATTACTTGATGGTTTTTGCAAAATTTGAGATAAATTGGATGAGTAGTTTTGTAATAATAATTTTGTTAATATTTCGCTAAGCCGCCATTTTGTCTCGTCACATTGGATTTCCCTCAAAATCTTACCAGGCCGTCACCATTGAAGTCAATCGGGTAAGTAGTCTTTAAACTATGCCGCGAACTCACAGATAGACAGAGAGATAGAAAGACCGACAGACGGACCGATGGATATGTGTAAAAGTGGGAGGATGACTTTATCATGATTACAAACATTTTATTTGGCCTCCATTTTGTTCGGCCATCTTGAATAGTAGCACTATCTTACTAGTTAATCCCTATACCACAATTAGTTATGGCACACAATTTAAAATCAAACCATTAAGCAGTTTTTTCAGGCTGAATTTTTAAATATTTTATTAAGCCGCCATTTTGTTCCGCCATCTTGGATTCGTACCAAAATAATACCAGTTGATTCCAACATTATACTTGATGTTTCTGCAAAATTTGAAATAAATTGACTGAGTAGATTTGTAATAATAATTTTATTTTAACATTTCAGTAAGTCGCCATTTTGTTTCGCCCTATTGGATTTTTATAAAAATGTTACCAGGCCATCCTCATATGATCCTTAACTTTTGACCAAAATTTGAAGTCAATTGGGTAAGTAGTTTTTGAACTATGCTGTGAACAGACAGAGTGACGGAGTTGAGAAAACACGTTTTTCGTCATCTAGGGACCCTCAAAGGTGAAGATCAGAAAAAATCTCGGAGAGTGATTTTTTTCTCGATTACAACGCCTTTTACGAGGAAAGTAATAAGTTTGTCCCAATTCCATTTCAAAATAACAACTTAACTGAACAAATCTCAAGCAGTTTCTAGTTATCTTGTAATAATATTAAAATAAAAATATACCTGCTTATAAATGTCTACTTGTGCTACTTGATTTTTTGTTGGCAAGGTTCAAGTGTAATAAAATATTTATAGAATGGTTCTTTTACCGTGGTCAATTAAGAGACTAAGCTTTTATTAAATTTAAATTAATCTTCTGGCACTTACTGGCACATCTGGATTTCGGCTCGTCGTATTGTCGGTCATTGCTACTATAGCCACGGAGAGGTTAGTTCGTGTGGAAAAACCAAAAATTATCGCCAAACATAGAAGTATACCTTGAACATGTCTGCAGCCAAAACGGGGACCTACAAAAATTTCCAGGAAAAAATAAATTTGTCCAGGAAACAAATTTTTCAAAAATTTGACAAATCTTTCCAAACTTTTTGTCACTTACTTGTCAATTTAAATGTTTGTTTTGAATACCATTAAAATAAATAATTATTTTGCGAGAAAAGTGCAATAAATTTAGAATCTGGTAAGATTTAATTAAATCACTGATTTCAGAAGCACCCTAAAACCCGGTGCTAGAGCGGCAGTGCGGTTTGTTAATGCGATTCATCAATTCACATGTATTAATCCATTTGCGCATAATTTAACGAATTGGCGCATATTGCACTCGCACTATACATCAATTTTTTATTTACTTTGAAATTGTTTATGTGCGGGTTCGAAACTTTTGCACATTTTTCTAGACCTCATTCCGAATCCAACGAGCCTTCACTTATATTTTAGTAGAAAACAGAATTATCACTGTTTTGAGTTTGTGAACTAGACTAAGTATACTTTTACAGTACTGAATTTGGGTGCTATTTGCACTTAATGGGTACAGCATCCTTCTTGATATGTCTTGCCATCCCTAACTCAAATATGACAAAAAGTGGACTGCAGAGCGTTTCTGATATCAGGAATTCAATTGACAAAACATTTATATATGCAGTTTTAATTATGTTAATCGGTTTATACATTTTTAAAAAAACACATGCTTATAGTAGGGGAGCTGGCCCGAAATCCAGTGAACGAGAGTTATCAAGATTTTAACTTATGGAGTTCGACTTTGGGTTATCAGTTATACCAAAACTGACCGTCTGCCGCCTCAGGTCAAGTTACTTAACTAAAGGGCGGATTTTAAAAGGGGGCTGCCTACTATATGGTAAACTACACTTATCAAAAATAATCAATATACACTTGAGTAATATAATCGTTCGGAAGTGCTTTAGCGTTACGGTAGATCTTTAAAAATTACTTTTATATAGCAGACGCCCGTCAAAATAAATGACAGAAAATCAAGTTTACTAAACGACATTTATCAAAAATGATATTTTTTCTACGACTCCTATGAAAACTGTCTAAAAACGCACGCCAAACAAGATCTGAAAATTACTAATTTCACATGATGTGAGAAAACTGCTGTGTGAAATTTTTGCACACAGTTTTGCTTAGGTTTGTTCTCAATGATGGATGACTAGCACAAATGTCACTAAAGCTTGAATCAAGTAGGTCGTGGTTTTCGATTGCCTGGTTACTTTCATTTTAATTTCAATCTGTCAAAAATATTTTATTTTTTTGCCAAAATCACCTTTTGTTGTGTAAAAATGGAGAGCAAAAGTGAATTTGAATGTACGCCACCAGAAATAAAGGAAAAAGCTACAAGCGTCTCGCTAAACCTTTTGCCGGAAACTTCCAGATACAAATATGAGACCGTGTACATGAAATTTCAGCAGTGGAAAGCAAGAAGCAATGTAAAGTCATGTTTGGAAAATGTGATGCTAGTATATTTTGAAGAACTATCGAAGAAATACAAAGCATCCACATTGTGGTCGATATTCTCTATGCTTAAAGCTACCTTAAAAGTAAAGCCCAATATTAATATTTCCGATTATATCAAACTACAGTCGTACCTAGAACGAAAATCAGAAAAATATACACCAAAGAAGTCCAAAATTCTAACGGAGGAGGATTTTTCAAAATTTTTAAATTCAGCACCGGATGAGCAATACTTGTTAATAAAAGTACGTACTAAAAGCAAATTTTATGGCATATATTTTTTTTAACGTAAACATTGCAAAAATGTATTAAATATTATACGTTTAAACTTTCAGGCCGCAGTTGCTATCGGTCTAGCAGGAGCTTGTAGACGTGACGAATTGCATAAATTATCAGTCAATGACATCAAAGATTTAAATTCGGCTATGCTGATCAAATTAACAAAAACAAAAAATAAAATACCTAGATCATTTACTCTGATTGGAAACTTCTACAATATATGTAAAAAGTTTGCCAATCGCGAACCCAGTAATATATCCGAAAACAGATTTTTCTTGAATTATCAAAATGGAAAATGCACTCGACAAGCTGTAGGCATCAATAAATTTGAACGCATGGCTACAGAAATAGCCAATTTTTTGAAACTGCCCAACCCGAGCGAATATACAGGCCATTGCTTTCGGCGTTCATAGGAAACAATACACGTTAATGCTGGTGAGGATTTACTAACTCTTAAACGCCATGGGGGATGGCGTTCTAGTGCAGTGGCTGAAGGATACATAGACGATTCAATTGGGAATAAATTAAAAATTGCAAACAAAATTGCAGAATCTGTAGACCAAACTTCGACGTCTTGGTCCTCACATGAATTGCAAGAATCTGAAACTTCCCCGCTGGAGCCGGTTCCTTCATGTTCACGAAACATAACGGAGAACATAACATATACGAATTCTATCAATAAACAAGATATGCCAGCACACAGTTTCCAAAACTGTTCAAATGTAACCATAAATTATAACTTCAAATAGAGCTACTTTACTTTATATTTTGCGCTATTAACGTTAGATAATTTGTTAGATTTTGTTGTGATTGAATAAACTATGTGATGTACTTAATTGTTTAAATCTAGCCTAATCGTGAATTGTACTTTTGTTGTTAAAATTAACCTCTTGCCATTTTCGCTTATAATCTCCCTAGTGCTTCAATTATTTTCAGAAATTTTTCGAGTACAGATTTTTCGAAAATTATTCCGAGTCAAACTGAGGGATAATTTTCAAAGGAAAATTGTGTACGGGAAAATATCGGATTATTAATTCAAGCGCGTGGGAGACTGGGTAAGAAAATTTCACACGAATTCAAACTAAAATTTAAATAATAGGTAATAAAAATGTCTACAAAGAATAAAGTTCGGCACGTATTAATTTGTAGTGTCAGTTGTTATTCTCATTCTAATTATGTATTTTCCTTGGATCTTAGTAAAATAAAACATTTCATATCGCTTTAGAAACATGTTGAGTTAATGATCTTGAATGAATTTGTGCTACTAAAGTAATAGGAAATTTCACTTTTATATGAAATTTGATGTAACATGTGAGGTACGTAAAATCATATCGTTTCTATCCTTTATCAAATTAAACTTAAAAAATATATATATTCCTTGGATTTTAGTAAAATAAAACATTCCATATTGGATTAAAAACATGTTAAATTAGTGATCTTAAATTAATTTGTGTTACTAAAATAGTATGAAATTGTATTTTCATATGAAATTTGATGAAAAGGACGTAAAAGCATATCGTTTTTATCCTTTATCAAATTAGTCTTAAAAAATATATATATTGTTTGGATTTTAGTAAAATAAAACATTCCATATCGGATTAGAAACAAGTTAAATACATTTTTGTTACAAAAATAATAGGAAATTTAATTTTCATATGAAATTTGATGTGACGTACGTAGAAGAATGTTGTTTTTATCCTTTATAAAATTAATCTGAAAAATAATATAAATTCCTTAAATTTTAGTAAAATAAAACATTCCATATCGGATTAGAAACAAGTTAAATTAGTGATATTAAATAAATTTGTGTTACTAAAATGATAGGAAATTTCATTTTAATATGTTATTTGATGTGACGTTGGTAAAAGCATGTCGTTTCTATATCCTTTATCAAATTATTCTTAAAAAAATATATATTCCTTGGATCTTCATAAAATAAAACATTCCATATTGGATTAAAAATATGTTAAATTAGTTATCTTAAATACATTTGTCTTACTAAAATAATAGGAAAATGGATTTTCATATAAAATGTGACGTACGTAAAAGCATATCGTTTTTATCCTTTATCAATTATATTTTAAAAAATATATTTTTCTTGGATTTTAGTAAAATAAAACATTCTTTATTGGATTACAAAAATGTTGAATTAGTGATCTTGAATAAATTTGTGTTACTAAATTAATAGAACATTTTATTTTCATATGAAATTTGCACATCTTCTTTTATCCTTTATCAAATTAATATTAAAAATTTATTAAGCTTGGATTTTAGTAAAATAAAACATTCCATGTCGAATTAGAAACATGTTGAATTAGTGATCTTGAATAACTTTATGTTACTAAAGTAATAGGAAATTTTATTTTCTTTCAACTTTTAGTAAAATAAAACGTTTCATGTTAGATTAGAAAAATGCTGAATTTATAACTGATCTTGAATAAATTTGAGTTACTAAATAAATAGCAAATTTTATAACAGTATATACTCCTATAACCGCCACGAAGTTACTACAATTTTAGGAAATGTAGTTTTAATACATTTTTGAAACACTAACACATAAAAAATTGCAAAAAATATGTTACTGTTTTTGAAACATAAAACAGGTTTGGCGCCGCGGCCGTGCAGGCAATATTTTTAAAATTTTATGAAAAATAATTCGCCTCAACTGAAATTTGAACCCAGAACTTACCAGGACAACGTATTAACCAACCGAGCTAACGAGTCCTGTTTCATTTTTACCTTATCGGGCACCATATGCATCATCAATTTCAAAGTGTTGAGTGTGAATTTGAATTTCTCAATGTTCTCGAATAAATCCAACACAGAATTGAAAAATAACAGCAGATATATTACTAATTATATTTTTAATAAATTATGTAATATTTCATGGTATTCTTGATACACATCTTCTCGTCGCATAGGTGAATAGATAGGACTCGGCACTTCGCTAGTACTGATCATAAAATTTCGATGTTTGAGAACGTATAAATAGTATTTTGACACTACTTTATTTCTTTTTGTATTCCCCAAACGGTTCAACGATGGTTGGTTATCAAGAAGGGTTTCTTGTATCTTCTTAAACAGGTTCTCCTCCAATAGTTCTATACCAGCTTCCTTTACTAAATATTTTAAAAGTGGCAATTTACGGTGTTGTTTCTCTATTTCTTCGACACTTTCGCAAAATTTACAAAAGCCGTACTTATTAATTTTTTCCATTTTAAATATAAGAAATTGTGTAAGCCTTCTGCAACAATTATTGGTTTGACAGCTTGCTTATGGGAAATATTTGCTGCCATAGTCAGTCTTGTCAAAGTTGAAAGAATAAAAATAATCAAAATTAATAATGTAATCAAAAAAAATTGTATTTTTATTTTTATTTTCTGCAGTCGTAGAAAAAGTATCGTGTGCGATCATATTTTGGAAAATTGGTCGATTCCTTTAAACTAAGGTAAGCGATCTTTTTTTACTTTTAAAGCCTTCCACCTGCAGCTTTTTGGACAGTTCCATTTTTCATGAAAAATGGAACTGTTCTTTAATCCAAAAAGCTCCAGTGGGTTAGCTCATCCCAGGACAGCTTGGCTTTGGCACGTGTTCATTCAGATATGTGGACCCAATAAAAGATTTCCAGAAAGATATTTATGTTACATTTTATTTTTAAAAATAAAAAATACAAAGGAGAAAGAAAACAGCTGCTTCTGTATAGCCGGAGTAAGCGGCCTGTAAAAAATATTTACAATGAAGAATAAGCCCTTGAAAATAAAAAAAGATCGCCTACCTTAGTTTAAGGGAATCCACCAATTTTCCAAAATATTGCCCTCATTATGCGAAAAAGGTAACGAAAACAAAAAGGACTTTAACAAACTAACTAAAGACAGCACCTGTTCAATGAGACCATGTGGACTCAATAAAAGATTTTCAGAAAGACGGGTTATATTAAATTTTATCTTCAAAAAGAAATGCGAAGAAGAAAGAAAACGGCTGCTTCTATATAGCCAGAGGGAGGACGGACCCTGTAAATAATATTTACAATGAAGAATAAGGCCTTAAAAAAATATCTCTTACCTCAGTTTAAGGGAATAGACAAATTTTCCAAAATATGGCCCTCATTATACCAAAAAAGGTAACGGAAACTTAATATCTACAAACTAACTCAAAGTGCAAACATGCCACACCAGGCAAAAAAAAATGAAAAATCTTAAAACATTAACATGCCTGTACGTTTTTCAGCCACGAGATCCCGTCGAAAAATGATCTGTTTAAAAATACTTTTGACCTTTTTTTATCGATTAACCTATTAACTGCTGACTGAATTAAGGAGAAAGAAATATATGAAAATTAAGAAAATCATTAACGACAATTTGAGAAAATCACAAGATATAGGCGCTAGAATTGGCAACGTTGTAAATGAATGTTATACGAAAGGCCGATTTATCGATCGCTAGGTGTTTTCGTTTACATTAAATATGGTAACATTCCTGCCCTAAGACGGTCAGTTTTGGCTTACCCGGATAGCCCAAAGACGAACTCCATAAGTTAAAATTTTGATAACTCTTGTTCAGTGGATTCCGGGCCAGCTGCCCTACTGTTATGAGTATTGAATTGGTTCTACAAGGTTTTAATTTGAATGGCTTGTTTATTTTCTTCATATAAAAATTAAACATTACGTCGGATTTTTTTACGTTTTATACAATAATTTATTTATTCAGTCGGAAGTAGTTTTCTAAATCATTAATAATTAACTGATAGTTCTCATAATATTATAGAAAATATTTAGATAAAACGTACCTGTTGATGTATTTGAAGAGGGAACATTGAGAGCTCCACCTTCGGCCTCTATTTCCTTTTGGCTCACTTGAGTCACACTTACTGTTTTTCTTGATCTATTAGGCATTGTAATGCGTCCTATGAAAATGACATGGAAAAGTTACATTATTTTAATCGTACGTGTGTATCGAATAAAAAAAATGTTTTACTATGTAACCAGGACGGATTTTTATATTGTCCATTATAATTAAGAACTGATTTATCAAGCGAGAGATAATGATAATGTAATCAGCAAAAATTCTTTCACTTTCAAGAAATTAAACTGCTGATCACGTGTGGATTACTAGTTTCTTACTTTCCTCCTAGTGGAGGGTACTGAAAACTATTACCCGATTGACTTCAAATTATGGTTACAAATCAAAGTCATTTATGGATGGAATGGTAACATATTGGTAAAAATCCAATATGCCGGAACATAATGACGGCTCAAAGTGTAATATATATATATATATATATATATATATATATATATATATATATATATATATATATATATATATATAAAATAATTTTTCAAAAACTAGTAACTATGAAATTACATTTTGCACAAAAATCATGTGTGGTATAGATATAAACTGGTAAAATTCTAGTGCAAATCCTATATGGCAAAACAAAATGGGGGCTTAATAAAAGAAAATCTTCTTTTGCACCCACCTCAGTCCACTCCCCTACAAAGTCCTTCTAATGATGGAAATCATCTCGCACCATCCGAGATGCGAAGTTATATAACAAGTAATATGTTAGTTATAAACTTTTGTGAGGTTAAGAAATTTATTTCGAATTTTCTTCGTACCAGTTTTTTTTCATTTCTAAAATTAAAACATTTTTGCTAATATCCCATAATGCGGTGGTTTGACTAGATTGGATTTCAGGGTATATTCAAAATAATTCTGGAGTTGTTTTATAGCAAGCATGTTGAAAAAAATGTTAAACATGGCTGAATGGCGTCATTTTGAGGAGTTTACGCTACGCTACATTAAACAGTATATGCATTCATATCTGCAGACACTATTATATCAGAAAAAAATTTGTATATTATCACTATTGTATAATAAGATAGATTATTATACAGTAATGTTACATATGCAGTGGACCCATTGACAATTTGTTAAACCTGACTTTTACAAACTTGTATACATCGAAATGAAAAGGATGAAATAAAAAAATGTATAAAAAAATTAAAACCGACTTCAAAAAAATGCACTAAAAAGTGTAAAATATATAACAAATTATATACATGTATATATGGCCATTTGATTTGCACATCTCGAAATTTTTACCCAATTTTTCTTATTTTCTTGGGTAATAAAATACAACTTTTCACATCAAGTCAAGGTTTCGCTCATAGTGTTGAGCTTTTTCAAGACTTTATTTGGCCTTGCTTGATTTCTGCAAATTTTTTTTACATTAAAAAAACACAGGAATTCAAATACAAAGGCGGAAACATTATCATACATGATGGAAACATTTACACCCGTTTTCACAAAAGGGGTTTAAATTTAGATCGGGTCTAACTTGACAGTTATAGGTTTAAGTGACATTTATAACAAATGAACAAATCATTTTTGTGTCACAATTACAAAATGACAGTGACATAATCGAAAAATAAATGGCGAACTAAGAGTTTTAAGTACCATGGCAACTGGTCCAACTCTCAAACCTTTTTAGTGAATACGGGAGTCAAAAGTTTAAAAACTATAAAATTTTCATATTAATAATATTAAATTTAAAACATATGTTTTCTTTATTTTTAATTTTTTGTATTTATAGGGGACACCTTAGTGATAATTTAATAATATCATTTATGGTACGGTTGGGAAATAAAATAATGTAATGAAACTAAATATTTTATTTCCCAAACGTACCATACCTGATATTATTAAATTATCACTAAGGTGTGCCTCTATAAATAAAAAAAATTAAAAATAAAGAAAAAATATGTTTTCAATTTAATATTATTAATATAAAATTTTTATAGTTTTCAAACCAATGTTTCCAGTATGTATGATAATGTTTGTGTCTTTGTATTTATTTTCCTGTCTTTTTTTAATGGAAAAAAAATTAGAAATCAGCGAAACGTTCACTTGATGTGAAAAATTGTGTTTTATTATTAACCTAGACCCAAGAAATTAAGATTTCCGGGTACAAATATATGGTTAAAGAAAAATACCTAGTTCTTGCGAGTCCAAAGGTCACCAACATTATGAATCAAATCAGAAAACACAGGGAATACCAAAATGTTGTGTGATTCTTTTATCGAGCTATTAAATCTCGATAATATAATAATATACAGGGAGAAAGAAAATATTTTTTTTAATTATATTACGCAATATTACTAAGATAGCCACTTAATATTATTTTATATATTAAATGCCGAGGGATTAAATAAGAAAATTCGCTAAATATATACTAGGTTAAAATTTTTTAGTTGGCAAAAACAAAAATACAAACAATGGCAAGCGCCTTAATAATGTCGGAAGGCGGTTCGAATCAGTGGAACAATCAGGATATGTTCTGTTTATACAGCCACTTAATGAAAGTGAGATTTTTTTATCACCAAAAATTATGAGCCCCGCTTGACCTAAAAATCTAACCACTTAGACAGTGTCATTTATTTAAACGCGGGCCACCCCTGTGCAAAGAAAACTTGTTTTTTTTTGTATTGTGATAAAAAAAATTTATTTTGCAAAAATATTATACACTTTTGTTAAAAACACGAGATAATTAGTTATTACTTCCCTCGTGAGATTTTTTCAGATCTTTACGTGTAAGAGTCCCTAGATGCCGGAAAACATGTTTTCTCAATTCCGTCTGTCTGTAGGTATATCTGTCCGTCAGTCTCTGTTCGCGGCATAGCTAAAAAACTACATATCCGATTTCTTCAAATTTATATAATATATATATATATATATATATATATATATATATATATATATATATATATAGTCTGTATTTTTCGTTAGCCCCGAGTTTCTGGTAAAGCGATTTTACAGATTTTTATATATCAAATTGTGTCTTATACTTAATAAAAAAATTTACTTACTTTAAACACGCTTTAAAATTGGAACAAGTATTCTATAATTATTTATTTATAGCCTACAAAATTACAAATGTACTAAAAAAGTAAGTAAAAAAATGGTGTCAAATCTAATAAAAAAAAATTAAATTAAAATTCACTGGCTAATACCAAGGAGCCAGTGGCAAAAGCTCTGAGAATCGGTATAAGAAATGTACAGAAACTTGTGCATGAAAAAAAAACATAATTTACTTCCTAAGAAGATTAAGAAATGTACACGAAAAAATCCAAAGGCAAAAGACTTAAATTACAATGCAAAAATAGATATTCATAATGCAATTTATGATTTATACACGTCAAAGACTAATATAATCCTTCAGAAACTTTTTAATATTATAGACTAAAAAATATCATCATCACTTAAAAAGTCCTCATCTTCTGAGTCGTCCTCAAATGGCGCAATGATTATTGGTGCTATTTCGACATCTACAACTCGTTCTCGATTCCACCAATCCCATATTAATTTCTCCGCATGTTCCACAGATTTCTTCCAGTACTCCGGCGTAATATAATTTAATGAATCTTAACAAACAATTTGCACTTCATCTGATGTAAGACCATCGTTCACGTGTTTTTCGTAATATGATTTTGCCTCAGCCTATATTAATTCTATTGCGTTAAACTGGCTATGGTATGGCGGCAGTCGTAAAACCTCATGTCCATTTTCTCGTAATATTTCACCTACGGCATATATTGTTGGTTTTTTTAATAGATTTTGCCATTAAAAGAAGTTCTAGTTTCAGCATATTGGGTAAAGGATTTTGTTACAATATACTAAACTATTTTCCTCGGTTTTTGTTTTATTAGCCAGTCATAAATATCACTTTTCTTCCAGGATGAAGTTGGTTGTTTATTTAAGATTCTTGAATGATAAAGACGTAAATCTAATATTTGTATTAATTTTGACAACGATTTTAGACCAATTTCCAATATGCCTCGATTTTTTAAAGCTTCTTTTAAAACTTGAAGGGTTGTATTAGTTTTTGATGTGTATAAATCGTAAATTGCATTACGAACATCAATTTTTACGTTGTCACTTAAGTCTTCTGTCTTTGGCTTTTTTCTTGTACATTTCTTAGTCTTCTTTGGTAGTAAATTATGCTTTTTTTCATGCACAATTTTCTGCACAGTCCTTTTATCGATTCCCAGAGCTTTTGCTACTGTCTCCTGGATATTGGCCGGTGAATTTTCATTTTCGTAATATTTTATTAGATTTAATACAATTTTTTTCGAATATTGTTTTCTATTACTCATTTTGCCACTGACTTGTCAATCTGACTTTGAAGTGACATCGCTCAAAGATTTTTGCAACTGCTGTATATGAAAATATCATAGGTCTATCTAATTCATCTTCCGGATTTTACGCGTAGGATATGATTACAAGTAATAAATCGTATGACCCGCACGATAACACTGCTTTTAACTATAGTACCACAATTTTATTGGTTCTCTCTATTCCACAATTAGTTATGACAAACAATTTGAAAACAAGCCATTATTGAAGTAATTTTTCAGGCCATTAAACCGTGAACTATTTATTGTTATTTCCCCTATTACGGGGTGGCTTGGGCTACAATTTCTATTTCAATTCGCTAAATATATATATTTATATTTTATAAAGACCATCACACTGATAAAACTTGTATAATCGCAATTTTTAGTTACAGAAACATTATTGGCAGGTGGTTTAAGACTGTTTCGTGAGGCAACTTATATTCAATTTTGTAAACTTTGTTCATATAAAGTATAGTTTCTCTATCACAGTTCCAAACAACTAGACCAAAATCATGCTTCTGGCAACATCGACCACAATATTGTTGCATGCGACCTAATTAAACATCGAGACGAGCAATTTATGTGGTTAATTAGTTTGTACCTGATGAACTGCCTCTTCGAAGTATTTCCAAGTTTTATGGGCGAATAATCATTAATTAAACTGTAAAAGTATTGTTATTATTCGTCTGCCTATTATTGTATAAACATTTTCGTAAAATTATTCCCTAACGTTTTCTATTTAGATGAAAAAATTTAAGATAATTCTTAGGATTTATTTTACCTTTGGTTGCAAACTTTTTTCCGTATATTTTTATAACAATTCTATTATTCACTTAGAAATACTTTCGTAAATTATAAAAAAGTATTCGTAGTTGTTTTATGAAAATTAGATTAATCGTACCTGTTGAAACATTTGAAGAAGAAACATCGAGAATTCTACCTTCGGCTTCTATTTTTTTTGGGCCCATTTCAGTGACACTTACTCTTTTTCTAGTTTTATTGGGCATTTTAACACGCGTTGTAGTGCTTATTGAAACAGATTGTTAGGTTTAATTCAGCAAGAATAATAATTGTGTATTAAAAGACGAGATCCAATAGTTGCTTGGATTGTTGTTTAATTTTTTTTTCCACTGACTTTGAACTTAAAACGATGAGAACTGATTAATCACTCAAGCGATGATATTAATATGTAATCAGAAAAATGTTCCCACAACTATATCAAAACCCTTCAGTTTTGTTTATTGTGATAATCAAGTAACAAAATATTCTTAAATTGTTTTGTCAAAATTTCAATTTATATAGAGTTAATATATATATATATATATATATATATATATATATATATATATATATATATTTTTTTTTTTTTTTAATTTTTCTGACCTGAAGTCGTACACTTGGCAAAAAAAATCTGGCAGGGCCATTATTAATTTGGAGAGAATAATCGCCAAGGCTAAACTTTTATTTTTTTATTTTAATACGTACTTTTGACAAAGTGACTTTATATTATGACTGTATAGACTAAACGACGGTAGAATTGAATTCAGATCTGAAGATGCGACTAACATCATGTGCGTAGTAACACATTTTTTCCAGCCGCTTGCTCACCATAGGCGTGGCAAAAGAGGAATTTTTTGTTCAGGTATAAAGTAGATTAAACAGTGTTTTTTTTTCATTTGAACCGACTTAAAACTATTTATTTATATAGTTTTATTGGAGTGTTTAATTGATTTAGTAAACAAGATGTCCAAAAAAAGTTGGCAAAAAGTGCTTAATTATCCATATCCAAGGACAGGACGAGAAATTGTGAACAATGTAAGCAATTTTATGAAACAGGAAGCAGAAAATGAAATTACCATTCTATTAAAGAGCCACAGGAATGTCTAGTTTATTTTCGATTCCAGTTACTACAGAAAAGATCAGTTTAAATGAATATTATGATTTTTTTTACCCAATCAAAATCGTTTTTATGACAGGTCACTGTGGCAACGCATGTATTTTATCGTAAATTTTTCTCTCTGCGATAGGTAAACAACAACGAATTATAGCGGATATGTTCTGACATAATAACAGAATATTTTTTTGACAATTTCTTTATTTAAAAGTGTTTACATTTCTCAAAAACGCACTTATTTTTTTTATAAGTTATATAAAAAAAAATTAACTGGACTTGGAATCGAACATTTATCAATTAAATATACAGGGTGTTAATTTAATATTAAGAAAGATAAATTAATATTAAGAGATACAGGGTAATTAAATTTAAATTTTATTTTCGATTTTTTAAAATAATATCCCTGGTTTTTGAGATATTAAAGTGAAAATTGGTGATAACGGATTTTTATAGCCAGTAATAATAATAATAATACGCTTTCAATTGAACTTGTAGAGGGCGCTACGAGCGCTACTTTTCGCTCTTAAAAATGTTGTAACTTTTTTATATACAAAATTATGGAACTTTGTATAGAAAAAATAGGTTCTACTATCTTTTCTCTCAAAAAAAGCTATACTTTATAAATCTATCTAAAGTTCACCATTTACGAGATATTTGCATCATTTAGCATATTACAAGTTTTATCATTTTTATAAATTTTAATAAACCGTTCAGAAATAAAGCTAATATGTTTCTTTGCGACAGATGCGTTAATTCCAATTGATTCGTGTTTGATAGAAGCCTACTTTATAAAAATGATAAAACTCGAATATCCTAAATGGTGAGTACAGGGTGTCCGGATTTGGTTGCAAAAGCAGGGTATCTCGCTTATTTTTAAAAGTAGAACCTTGCGGTTTTCACGAACCTGAGCTAATTTTTTGTGAAACTCATGAAGCCGTAAACAAAATTTTCATAGCCTTCTTCGTTTATGAGATACAGGGCGAAATAGAAAATTTTGCATTTTGGGACCCCCCTCGTATCTCGGTTATCCTTTAACTTAACGCAAAGGGAAAAATTGCTGTTTATGCAGTTTTTTACGCTGGATCGAGTGGCGTAGTCATATTTTTCATTTGAGTTGTTATTTTTTAGATATGACCCAAAGTTGTGTTTTTTTAAATGGGACACCCTGTATATTTGTCCAGAAATTGATTTGTCCTTTTAAAAGCTTTTAAAAAATATATAATAGTATGGGTCTATTTTAATAAACAACAACAAAAATCCTAATTTTTATAATTATCATCCCAAATTTTGCAGTGGGCCATGCAAAACGATGCCGTTTTCTTTTGTTTTCTTGGAAGCAAATGACATTTCTCAATTTTGTACGCGTATATAAAATATAGCGCTAGTTCTTTGTATTTATTTATTGTGTAAAAATATATTTGTATTATTATGGAAGGAAACCAAACTTTCGAACATTATGAAAAGTACGATATGTTAGCTTGTTTTATATTAAGTAATGAAAAGCGGCTTCTGAGATGTATTTTAACAGGTAAATAGTTAATTTTTAGGTATGTTGAAATACTATTGCTTAATTTTTTATTTAGATATCCAGAAAGGAGGCAACCTAATATATCCACTTTTTATCGGATAAAAAAGAATTTACTTAATCACTGATCATTTATCAAACCTCGTACGAAAACATAATAAAGAAAATCGGGAGGCTTAGGAAATTACGGTTTTGGCTAATGCTTCTCTTACCCTGCAAATTCTTGTGAAAAGAGCATAGGGATTCCAAAAACTAGAGTTCAAGAAATTCTAAAAAAGGAGAAATACCACCCATACAAATTTAGGCTCGTGCAGCACTTACAGCCAGGGGATCCAGAGCGCGTCGGGTAGTCTTCTGCAATTGGTTTCGAGAAAGATCCGATATGGTTAGAGATTTTGAAAAGAAGTTTATATAATCAGACGAAGCACATTTCAGTAATTCTGGTATACTCAATAGGCACAATAGTAGATTCTGGTCCCAGGAAAATCAACACCAAATATTTCCCAGAAGACAGCAGGGCAGGTTTGGTCTAAATATCACCTGCTTCATATTAGGAACACATATAAAATTTTATATATTTGAGGGAAATCTAACAGCTAATCGCTATATAGAAATTTTAGAGGCTGCTATATCTGAATTACTTGAGGATCTTCCTCTAGCGCAAATTAACGAAATTAAGATTTGTCGGTTTTAGATTTCTTTCTATGGGGATATCTGGAAAATAGAATTTACAAAGACCACGATGATAATGTCCAAGATTTAGGAAATGCAATAAGAGAAAATTTTCGCTATTTACAAAATCATCCCGTTATTTTGCTTAATTCCCTAAAACGAATACGAAAATTGTGCGAAGCATGCATAGAACAAAATGGAAATCAGTTTGAACAGTTCTTTTGATTTCCTTGGTTACTGTAGTTCTTATACGACAGTTGATTTTTGCTGAAAGGCTTGTTACATAATAATTTATTACTATTTTGTTCTTGTGTTACATAAATCTAGGTAGGTGGTACTTTTTTGGTGCGAAATTATCAATACATATTTTGATAAATAGATTTAATTACATATATATTTTGATTTATTGTTAGGATGTAGATATTGTTAACGACTTTAAATAAAAGGCAGCATTGTTTTGCATGGCCTACTGCAAAATTTGGGATGATAATTATAAAAATTAGGATTTTTGTTGTTGTTTATTAAAATAGACCCATACTATTATATATTTTTGAGAAGCTTTTAAAAGGACAAATCAATTTCTGGACAAATATACAGAGTGCCCCATTTAAAAAAACACAACTTTGGGTCATATCTAAAAAATAACAACTCAAATGAAAAATATGACTACGCCACTGGATCCAGCGTAAAAAACTGCATAAGCAGCAATTTTTCCCTTTGCGTTAAGTTAAAGGATAACCGAGATACGAGGGGGTCCCAAAATGCAAAATTTTCTATTTCGCCCTGTATCTCATAAACGAAGAAGGCTATGAAAATTTTGTTTACGGCTTCATGAGTGTAATATAGGTTAATGGTTGGCAACATTTATTATTATTTATATATTGTTAATATTGGGTTGGTAAGAACTGCTATACTATTTAAATATACGGTTTGTCACACTGGGTTATCCCCACCTAATCACATTGACTGTACTAGATCATTTTTGACAATGTACATTATTCTTTCTCTGGTACTTAATAAATGGACACTTAAATCTAAAATCATCTGTGTTTCCTTTAAGTATTTAGTAAAATAAGAATCTTAAAAAACGTGGTTCAATACACCACAAAATTGGCGACGAGGATAGTACAGTGAATCCACAAAATATAGATTTTTAAAAATCAGCAGCGTGAAAATGGCGGCAGAAGCATCAATCGGGCACCTACGAGAATTTTCTCCCACGAGGAGCGATTGGTCAGTATTCAAACCAAGACTAATGAACTATTTTACGGCAAACGGGCTAAAAGAAGCAGATAATGGCGAGAAAATGCGAGCAATCCTTTTAAACACGTGCGACGAAGAAGCATATAAGTTAATTTTTGACCTGGTCAGTCCCGCAAAGCCCGAAGAAAAATCATTCAAACAGTTAATAGCAGTTTTCGACGAGTATTTCAAGCCACAGCAAAATCCATTCGCTTTAAGGTACAAGTTCTATGCAGCCAAAAAAGAACCTACTGAAACGGCAAACCAATGGGCCGGCAGGTTACGAGGCTTAGCAGTGGGCTGCGAATTTGGAACCGAGCTGGCGATGTTGTTAAGAGATCGGTTCGTATTTGGATTCGAAAAAGGACCAATTATGGATCGTTTAATGGAAGAAGACATAAGGTCACCCATGGAAGCAATGGTGAAAATTGCGGCTTCAAAGATGGCGGCCAAAGAGGTGCAGCAGATGATCATAAAGCAGGAACCCATGAACTTCATGAAATTTGGCAACCATGGTAATAGAAGAGGTGCGCGCAACCATGACGCAGGAGGTGACAGCGCAAGATTTGGCGTGAGAGCGAGAGTCCCCCACCAATACCACCACCACCAGCACAAGCAGCAGCAGCAGCAGCGGCATGGGGATGGAGGCGGCCATGACGCGCAGGACAGCCAAATAAGATGTGACGTCTGTGGAAAACACAATCACAACAAAGATAAGTGTTATTTTAAATTATCTAACTGCTCTATTTGTAAAAAGAAAGGTCATTTAGCGGCAGTATGCCGACAAAAATTAAATAATTATTATAATAAAAACAGGTATCATAACTTTATCGAGGAAAATGTTGATGCAAATGAGCAAAATAATGATGACATTAGTTTGTTTACATTAGGAGATAAGGATATTTTTAACATTGAACCATTTAAAATTGATATTATAATTGAAAATAAACACGTTCAATTTTCAAAGGTTTTTATTTAAATAATTTTAAAAGCATGCCTTTATTGACTTCTTATAGAACTTTTATTTTTTATAATGGGCAGCAAGTAAAACCATGTGGCGAAATATCTTTAAACATTAAATATAAAAACAAAGAAAATAAATTAACTTTTTATGTAATGGAAAATGGAGGTCCGCCAATAGTAGGGCGTGATTTTTTAAATTTATATAATTGTAGTTTGGGTATATTTAATATAAATGATGCAACTCAGCTTTTACATGATGAATTTCCGGAAGTTTTTTCGCCTGGCTTGGGTTATTTTAACAAAGCCGAGGAAAAAATTTACATAAAAGATACTAAAATAAAACCTAAATTTATAAAGGCTCGCCCAGTTCCTTTTGCTATAAAGGATAAAGTTGAAAAAGAAATTGAACGAATGGTATTTCTAGGTATACTATCCCCAGTGGAGTACAGCGCATGGGCTACCCCAATTGTACCTGTTTTCAAGAAGAATGGCGACATAAGAATTTGTGGCGACTTCAAGGTCACAGTGAACCCTATAATCGAAGTGGACCAACACCCCTTACCAAGAATTGAGGACCTTTTTTGCAAGTTACAGGGAGGAAAGGAGTTCTCAAAGCTTGATTTGTCACAAGCCTTTCGCAAATAGCCATAGATGATAAGAGTAAGGAATTATTAACAATATCCACTCATCTAGGTCTTTTTCGATATAATCGTTTAACATTTGGTACTGCGTGCGCATCAGCTAAATTTCAAAAAATAATGGATTCTCTATTAGGGTCATTACCAGGGGTAGTCGTCTTTCAAGATGACATTTTAATCACGGGGGTAGATAAACAATCTCATTTAAAAAATTTAAAAAAGGTTTTAAAAATTTTAGAAAGCTCTGGCTTAAAAGTTAATTTTAAAAAATGTACTTTTTTCCAAAAGAATATAGAATATCTGGGGTTTGTCATAGACGAAGAGGGTTTGCACCCTTCTAAAGAAAAAATAGTAGCAATAGATAATGCTTCTCCACCAAAAAATGTCAAAGAATTACAATCATTTTTGGGTACCATAAATTATTATGGACGATTTATAGAAAATTTGTCTACATTGTTACATCTCTTTTATAATCTGCTAAGGCAAAACATTAAATGGGAATGGTCAGTGCAAGCTGAAAAGACATTCCAAAAAGTTAAAGATCTTTTAAAATCTGCTGAAGTTTTAGTTCACTTTAACCCAGATCTAGAACTGCGATTAGCGGTAGATGCTTCACCGGTGGGCATTGGGGCTGTGTTAAGCCATCGTTTCCCTTCCGGTGAGGAAAAACTAATAGCTTTTGCATCTAGATCTCTGTCAGATACCGAAAGAAAATATTCTCAATTTGAAAAGGAGGGGTTAGCTATAATATTTGGCGTTTTAAAGTTTAATCAATATTTATATTTAAATAAATTTAAATTGGTAACAGATCACAAACCACTTTTAACCATTTTTGGTGAGCACAAAAGTATACCACAATTTACAGCAAATAGATTAAGACGATGGGCAATAATATTATCAGGGTACAATTATGAGATTGAATATATTGCTAGTAATAAGAACAATGCAGATTGGTTATCTCGTATACCTTCCAATAAAAATAATGATATGTTTTGTGATGATAATATTGATATAGATTATTGTTATTTTTTGTCAAAAAATAAAGAATTTAATTTAAATTTTGAAACTGTGCAAAAAGAAACAGCTTCAGATAAAACTCTTCAAAAAATAATTTTTTTTATTAGAAATGGATGGCCTAAAAAAGTAAAAGACGGTGCTATAAAGGCATATTTTGCTAAAAGGTTTGATTATTGTATTATTCAAAATTGTATTATGTGGAATCATAGAGTGGTTGTACCCAGCACTATGCGGCATCAAGTATTACAAGAATTACATAAATCCCACATGGGATCAGTCAAAATGAAAAGTTTAGCTAGAGGGTATGTTTGGTTTCCAAATATAGATATTGAAATCGAAAATTTAACAAAAAATGTGATTCTTGTGTGTTATATTCTAATAATGCCCCAAAGGCGCAAATTTCTCCATGGCCTTGGCCAAGGGCTCCTTGGGAGCGCATTCATATAGATTTTTTTGAATTTGAACGAAAAAACTTTCTTGTAATACTTGACGCTTACTCAAAATGGCTGGAGGTTTTTGAAATGTCCAACATTAGCTCTGCCTTAACTATTCAGGCTTTAAGAAGAGTCTTTGCTACTTTTGGATTACCAATAATTTTAGTTTCTGACAATGGCAGGCAGTTGGTGTCGGATGAGTTCGAAAATTTCTTAGAAAAAAATAACATTAAGCATTTAACGAGTCCTCCTTACTCCCCAGCATCAAATGGTGCAGCTGAGAACGCTGTAAAAACAGTAAAATTAGCCCTAAAAAAGGCTTTAACTTCAAATTCTGAAAATACTAGTCTAATTTTATGTAGGTTTCTCTTGGATTATAGGGTCACTCCACATTGTACAACGGGGGTGAGTCCTGCGACTTTAATGTTAGGTAGAAATTTAAGAACAAGGTTGTCTACTCTTTTACCTACTACTGCTAAAGATTCAGGAAAAGATAAATTAAATATGAAAGAGCTAGGTGAAAGAGTAGAAAAAGCTCAAAATAAACAAATAGAAAATAGCAAACCAAGTATAGACATAAATTTTAATGTAAATGAAAATGTATTAGTAAAAAATTATAAATATGTAGATAAACCAACATTTATTAAGGGTATAGTAAATAAAAAGCTGAGTAGTAGAACATATTTAGTCGAAATACCAGAGTTGGGGAAAACTTGGAAAAGACACAAAATTCCAAATTCCTCCACCTCTGATATTGATATTGAGTCTAGTTTAGAAATAAAATCAAATCCGGAATATACTGTACAAAATGTAAATATAGATAAGGTTGTAGATTTAGATAATAAAAAATTGGAATGTAATTTAGATAGGGAAAATTTAGAGTCTAACAATTGCAACACACCAATGTCTAGTACCACTAATAACAGTGAAATAACGCAAAGCAGTAAAAAATTAAGACCTAAAAGAGTAATAAAACCTGTCATTAGATTAGAGTATAATTAGAATAGTTATAAATACATTTTTTTTTCTTAACATTTCGGTTAATTTCAAAGATAATTTATATTCTGTTTTATAAATGTGATGTAAAAGTAATATCATGTTTTTAACCATAAGTAAGAAAAGTTAAATTTAAAACATGTTTAAAAAATATTGCATTATTTTTTTTTTTAAGGGGGGATATATTGTAATATAGGTTAATGGTTGGCAACATTTATTATTATTTATATATTGTTAATATTGGGTTGGTAACAACTGCTATACTATTTAAATATACGGTTTGTCACACTGGGTTATCCCCACCTAATCACATTGACTGTACTAGATCATTTTTGACAATGTATTTTATTCTTTCTCTGGTACTTAATAAATGGACACTTAAATCTAAAATCATCTGTGTTTCCTTTAAGTATTTAGTAAAATAAGAATCTTAAAAAACGTGGTTCAATACACCACAATGAGTTTTACAAAAAATTAGCTCAGGTTCGTGAAAATTGCAAGGTTCTATCTTTAAAAATAAGCGAGATACCCTGCTTTTGCAACCAAATCCAGACACCCTGTACACGGGGCTGTTTCAAGTAATAAAACAGCAAATATCTCGAAAACGGTAAAATTTAGGTAGATTTATAAGGTATAGCTTTTTTTGTGAAGAAAAGATAATAGAAAATATTTTTTGTGAGAACATTTTTAAATACAAAAAGTAGCGCTCCTAGCGCCCTCTACAAGTCACATCGAAATTGAAGGAGTATTATTATTACTGGCTATAAAATCCGTTATCACCAATTTTCACTTTAATATCTCAAAAACCAGGGATATTATTTTAAAAAATCGAAAATAAAATCTTTCTTAATATTTACTTTTGGACTAAGGCAAGTATGGCTAAATCGCGATATTTTAATCAAATCTATGTATTCCTAAATTATTGGTAGGACCTTTTGGGACAAAATAATAATAATAACTAAATGAAAATATGAAGCTGGAGTTTACATCTAGAACATAATATTATATAACACTATAATAATCATAATTATTACAAATCCATGGTTGATTTTGTTCGTCTATTATGGTAGCACATAATAAGATAGTTTATAATATGAAAACGACCTTTCTACATCACATGAAGTAATAGGGGCATTTTTTAATGCTAAGAACATCTGAATTCAGTCCTGAATTTGTTGAATCGGTGTTAACCCCACTTAAAGTGTCAGACACAGAATTAAGCGTATCAAATCCCTTATTTTTTTGCAAAACGTAATTAACTTTTTTGTAAATTTTTTTACCAACAGATCCTGGTACCTTAGACAACTCGATTTTGCATTTTCTAATAATATCAATAGATTGGGTTAACTCCAAATTTCTGTCCTCTAGTTTAGTAATGTATGTTGCCAACTTTAAAAAATGATTTTTAATAAAAATCAGTTTATTTTTAAGAGAATTTTTAGTTATTAATTCTTTAACTTTAGCTATGCTCATTGCCGTATCTTCGTCAAGTTCGTATACAACCTCGCAAAATTGGTCGTAATACTCTGCATAAAATCCCGCAGCTTCTACCCACATTCCCCACCTTGTGACAAATGGTTCAGGGGGTAGAGGGATATTAGCGAATTTTTCGTTGTAATACTGGACACGCAGCGGCGCTTTGGAATATATCTTTTTTACGTTCAATATTAGAGTGTAAACATCATCAAATTTAGTTCTAACGCATTCTGCTACTCTACTACTCTACATGCTAATCCATGTGCCAAACAAGTGCAGTGGACCAGGTTAGGATAAAAGATTTTCAGAGAAATGCCCGCCTTTATATGTATGCTGCTGCATCAGTAACTAAAAGTAAAATCTTCCCATACGGAATAGGATTAGGCAAAAAGAAATTAGCTAAGCTTTCATTTATAAACTGTGCTATGGTGCAGTGATTTGTTTTATTTAATTCTTTTACTGAAATAAGAAATGGAGTTGATTTGACGTCAATCAGATAAGTAGTTTTCTAAATATGTTATTAGGCCGTCATTTTGTTTCGCCATCTTAGATTTATACAAAAATTTTACTACTTTTTTTCAATGTAATACTCATTTTTTGTGCAAAATTTGATATAAATTAAAGAAATAGTTTTTATTAATATTTTTTTAACGTTTCATTTGGCCGCCAGATTGGATTTTTACTAAAATGGTAAACCTGGTAAAATGTCATTCCCATATGACCCTTAAGTTTTCATCAACATTTGAAGACAATCGTATAAGTAGTTTTTTAGCTTTGCCGAGAACAGACAGACCCACAGACAGACGGAATTCAGAAAACATGTTTTTCGGCATCTAGGGACCCTGAAACGTGAAGATCTGAAAAAATCTTAGAGGGTAATTTTTTAACGATTACAATACTTCCCTTTTACGGGGGAAGTGAAAAATCTATGAAATTTTTAATATTACCGTGAATTCTAGATGTCCAGTTATACCTGATCCGATAAAAATGCCATTCCCAATAAAAATCAATATAGGTAAATAAAAATTATATGAAAATATTAATATCACCCTGAATTATCGTTCTAGATGCCCAGCACTACCTGGCAGGTTATTTTAGGTTAGGTTTATAAATATTATTTATTATTCATATATAATAGGATTTTTTAAAGCTAAAAGTTGTATTGCAAACTTACCCAAGTAGGTATAAGGTCTTTAATTTATGTAAATATCATTAACAGGTATAAAAATAAAGTAAAAACCTAATAATTAATTTACTTACCATTTTAGAACAAACAGTACAAAACACTTGATCACTAGATAATTGTAATTCATTACTGTAATTTTTAATCCGGCTATGTAGAAGCTACTGCCTGCTAGATTCTATCTTATGCATGTTTTATTCTAATTTCAAATACAAAATAAACTATAAATACAAAAATATAAGATGTATTACTACCGCACTGCAGTTTTCAGTAGCTTAAATAGAAATGGGCAAAATATCGATAAATTTATATTTCTTCATGATTCTTTCAGAAAATAAATTAAAAAAACTTAAAATAAAAAGTAATATATGCAATAATATGCTCTTAATGCAAAGAATTTGCTAGCATATGCCGGTATGCGGTAACACCTTAAAATATGAATGCATATGCAAATATACAGGTATATTTTTCCTAGCCCTACATCATGAGTCTTCAAATAGTATTTCTGTGTAACTACAATAAGTACAAATCAATGATATCGCTATCGAAACAACTGAATCTGAGGAGCAAACTAACGCGCGGAACACAATGAAGCTTCCGTATTCGTTTTACGTAAAAACTAGCCTACAAAAACGAAACTTAAAAAGGAGGTACACATTTGTGGTACAAAATTAGATGACAATTTTAATGTTGGGACTAAATATAATCGTTTATAACCTATGTTTCAAATAAGTACATAACAAAACACGGAAAAATACAGAAAGAAAAATTAAGTCTGATGTAAATGGACGGCGAATGACGTAACTTTTATTGTGTTGAGCGCTTAAATCTGTTTATATACCTACATGAAAAACCAACAAAATTATAGATTTCTACCAACTGCACTACAACCTTTATTATGTCTCTCATCTGTTCGCTGTCCCTAATTATGCACCCCCCGCCGTGCCATATATGAAGTGTAAGTAAGGTACCTATAACAAAATTAATTAAAAACTAAAAATGGCAATTTTCGACCACTTGTAGTAACTTAACGTTTATGTAAAATTAAAGAATATACTATGAGACGTCTTAAAATGGCATTTCCATGTACTGACAGCTTTCAAACGCAAATACTTTGTAGGTTAAGGTTTTACGTAGTTACCATGGCAACTGAATTACCAACTTAATTAAATTATCTTTGTTTTGCTGGTATCTTGTCAGAGAAAAAAAATTAACAGTTGTCAAATATCGAAAAAGATAATTTTAAAATGAAACACAATTTGGTGTAAAATTTTCTTACCGAATGTCATACAAGGTTAAAGTAAATCCGAAATATTTTTCTCGCTCAAGAACATTTTTAGAAAATTTTCGAAATATTTATGAGCTCGAACAATTTTCCGGAAGTAATTAAACCTCTAATGGTATTACTAGTCAAATTTTTTTGAGTGGTCGTAGGAAAAATAGTGTACATTACTCGTGTCAAACTTATCGCTTTCAGACTCGAAGGATTTCCGCACTCGACTAACGCACCGTGCTAAATACCTCACCGTTTGAAAGCTGCCACTTTCAACACTTGTTACGTAATATACTATTTCAAAACTTAATATGTAAGGCACAAGTGTTGAAACAATTTTTCAACACTCACGTTATATCACATTTCACTTTCTAGCTATGTTAGGAGTACTTTTTTTTGTTAGTTTCATATGTTATCGTAGGAAATGAGTATTAGTGATTCACTATTTACTTCACCAACCCGTGCTATCTGTTATTATTATTATTATTATTATCAAAATTGACAATCAATTTCTCAACAAATATTGGATTTCAAGCCCATCCCGGATGCATGCATCAAGAGGAGTAGGCTGATTTCTATTAGTTCTACTATGTGTTGTCCTGTAAGAATTTTCTCACTACGTGGCAAGTACTGAGCAGAACTGCCTTCTGAATGTCGATGAAGGTATTAGTATGCAGTCTTATGATTTTCAGACTCTCTTCTAGTATTTTTGGAACTACTCCAATTGATGACACGGTGAACGGTATCACATGAACGTTATTTAGTTGTCACATCTGCTATATCTCGATGGCCAGATCCGCATATTTGACATTTTATGTAGTTTCTCACGTTGTTATTATTGGGTACAGCGACATCTACCAAATAAACTGTCTTTGTTTCCTTATTTAACCGTACCACATCAGGCAGATTATTCGTCACCCGTCTGTCGGTGATAATTGCCCAGTCGTATTACAGATTTAAGGCATTATTTTCAAGCACTGAACTTGGTTGGTATTTATAATAGGGCACAAAGGTTTTTAGGAGCCCGTATTTATTGGCAATCTTCTGGTATATGATGTTACATACCTGGTTATGTCGCTGGGGTAGTCCGTGTATGCTAGATAAGTGCAACCAGATGTTATATGCTGTATAGTCTCTGATCTCTCGCTACATTTTCGACACTTATCGGATTCAACGGACTGGTCTTTGATGATGAATTTAGTAATATTTCGTGTATTAATAACTTGGTCTTATATTGCCATTACAAGTCCTTCTGTCTCTGGGAATATTTGTCCATCCTTCAGCCATCTGTTGGATGCTTCCTTGTCTATGTGTGGCTGATTCAAATCATTGTGATGTCGGCCGTGCAGTGCCATTTGAGCCCACTGTTTGTCGGGGCCTGAAATTGACTTTAGGATGATGTTGTCATTTGCGAGGCTGAGAGGAGAGTACGAATTGTCACTTAAGGTCACTATGCGATTGAGGCTTAATGTTCGTGCCTTGTTGGTGAAGAAATCTCTCAATTTTTGCAGCTGTCACTAATGCTAATTGGTCAAGTCAACAAAGGATCTTCCACCTTCTCTTCGGGGTAAGATTATTCGGAGTGTTGATGACCTTGAGTGATGTGACTTGTACTTGGTTATTCTTAGGCGAGTAATTCGCTGCAATCCCTCTAGCTTCGTGTTAGTCCATTTTAAGATTCCGAAATTGTAGGTCAGCATTGGTACAGCATAGGGGTCAATTGCTGTAATGAGATTGCCGGCGTTCAGTTCTGTCTTCATTTGAACGTACTGATCTGTCATCTTGTTCTTTCCTTGCTAACCGTGGAGCAGTCTAGCTTGTTGGAATCCTAGACATTTGTAGGTCTCTCCTTGGTTCATCTCCTGAGCTATTTGTCCATTGGGTAGGGCTACGTCACCATTAATAACTTTCCCTTTTTCGATGTTTAAGGCTTTACATTTTTTCGTTCCAATTTTCATATGGATGTCTTTTGAGAAGGTGTAGGTCACGTCAATAAGCTTTTTAGTTGGTTATTATTGACTTTGATGTTGAAGTCATGTCCTGTATTATTGAGCGACGTGGATGGGGGGTTCATCACTAACCAGAACCAAAGTGGGCTTAACGAGTCTGCTTGGTAAATTCCCCTATCAATGGTTATCTCATCGGTGGTAAGAAATTGATCGCCATTATAGATCCTCAAGTTCGTTCTCCACTGGTGCTTGATAGTAGCCAGAAAACTGATGATCATTGGGTGAATTTTGTATATTCCTAGTACGTCTATAAGCCAGGAATGTGTTACACTGTCAAACGCCTTTTTATAGTCTATAAAAGCAGTGTGTATGTTGCGTTGTTTTTCCTGTGCCTACTTAAGTACCACAGAGTCGATGATAACTAGTTCTTTGCATCTTTGACAGTCTCGAATGCATCCCTTCTGTTCCTCGGCTAATAGGTTATGACTGTCAATATGATGATAGATTCGATTTGCAATGCATCCTGTTAAGATCTTGTACATGGTGGGCAAACAGGTGATTTGCCTGTACTGGGACGGGTCTTGTGTCCTATTGCTCTTGGGTAGTATAGTTGTAGTGCCTAGCATTAGAAATGCGCGAGTTGTGTCCGGATGATGCATTATTTTAGTAAACTGACGGGCCAGAGCTTCATGGAGAACCTCAAATTTCTTATACCAGAAATTGTGAATGTGGTCAACTCCTGGCAACTTCCAGTTGCTCGTTCCCTTAATAAAATTGCTAACTTCCTCCTTGGTGATAAAGTCAAATTCAATTTATGGTGTTTGAATCTGATCACGTTGAGATTGTATCTATGCAGCATTTCGGTTATGCTCTTTTGGGTTTTCCCAGATGTTTGACTAATATTCGGTTAAATGCTCTTTGCTCAGCCGCATCTTCTCAGTATTGGTTTGATCTTTCGTATTATTGATAATCCGATAGAATTGTGTTTGATTGGTGTTGAAAAGCCAGTTCTGTCGTTTTCTCTTTGAGCATTTGTTGTATCTCTGCAGACGTTTCGCTTTAGCTGCTAGTTTTTGCTTTAGTGTATCTTGATACTCACCTAGTTTTTGTTGATGGTTGAGATCGGTGGGTTTTGTTCTTATCTTTTTAAATATCCTTTTAATGCGCGTTTTAAGCCTGCTCGAGGGGTGTTCATTCTTCCGAAATTCTGTGTGTCTTCCTAGTTCCTGTCTCAAATCGTCATTTGCCTTATCAAGTCTTTTCTGCCATATGAGTTTTTGTTGGTGTGTAGCTTTGACCGTTTTCTTGTGAGAATGCTTTGTTATTATTATTATTATTATTATTATTATTACTATTACTATCGTTATTATTATTATTATTATATTGAGGAAGCCAATTTTTTAAATGGTGGCATTTTGTTTGCTCAACTACACTCACCAGAGTGTGAGCAGTTTAGGAAACTTTTATTTTTAATTTTCTTATTGTTTTCTGATATCTTTGTGCCCAAGGTACATAATTTTTTTTTGAATTCTTGATTTTAATTTTTTTGAAAAATTAGAAATTATTTATTAATAAAAATAAATTATTATTATTAATTGTGCCCCTCGAAGCAGGTCTTCGAGGGGCTCCTGCATTCCCTATAAAAACGCATCTCCCTCTCGCACTCTTACTTGAAGGCGATTCTTATACCTCTGAATATACTTTACCAGGGCGTCTACACATTTAATAGAAAACTATGGGAGATATTTTGCGAACAGTATGAGAGCGGAGTAAGCTATTCCGGGTTTCTTATTTTGTAAATACATTTCAGTAGTTAGGAAATTACTCATTTATTTCAGTCTGAGGTCTTGAAATAAAAATACAGTTAAATAAATAAAGTTCTATGGATCCTTAGAGCAGCCGCCATTGTGTATTTGAAAAAAAAAACATGTTTTCAAGACATTTTTTAATACCGTAATAAAATAAATGAGAGGAAAGTAAATCAATAAATTAACAATAATTTTTGTAACCAAACTTATACAATCAACGTTCTGTAAATGGATATAAAATATACAAAATAGTTTTTCCTAAATATATGCTAATACGTCAACAAAATAAATGAGAGATAAGTAAACCAATAAATTTACAATAATTTTAGTAAAAAAACTCATACAATCATACAAGTTCTGTAAATGAATTTAAAATATACCATACATTTTCTCCTAAATATGTTGTACAACGATTATTTAGAAATTAAATTAATAATTAATTCAGTCTTAACATTTAGCCAATTCAGCCATATTTGTAATGTTTCTTGGTAAGAGTTGACGAAATCATTCCTCAACGTAATAGGGCCTGGAGTTTAGCCCTAACTGAATAAAACTTGTCAAACTCCAGGCAAACTGACGACTGAAATCTTTTTCTGTCTTTGCTCAAACTCCTTGTCTTCTGGTCCGTCCCAAGACTGTCTGGTAGCAGACCCAAAGAAAAAAAATACAGTCGCTCCCATAATATAAAATCCAGCAGACGTTAGGAACACTATTCGCCATTGGGCAACACTTGTCTAAAACAATCATGAGAAACAAAAACTGATTAGAAGTAATACAACCAAATGTAGGTATATACAGGGTAAGTCAGATGGTCCATATGTAAACGTATTTCGAAAATGGCTTACTGAATTTTTTAAATTTTGGTTTACGGGGATAAAAGGTTATAACGCATGTTTTAAACATATTTTGACAAGTGCGGTATTGCCACACCTATCCTAAACTGAAAGAAACTTTGACATTTATAATAGAATGCCTTATATATTTCTACGAAGTGGTGTAACCAAAAATTTTGGCGCCACGCAGGTTTTAACAAAGAGCACCCTATATGCACTTACCGACAAAAAAAATGATGGCTAAAAAAAAGGTCATTTATAGTTTGCATCATCCTCTTAATTACTTTTTTAGTAGTATTTTTTTAAACATTTCACTATGCCGCCATTTTGTTTCGTCACATCGGATTTTTCCTAAAATGTTGCCAGGTCGTCTTGGATGCGTACCAAAATTTTACGAGTTGATTTTTACGTAGTAATTGATTTTTGTGAAAAATATCAGGAAAATTGGATAAGCAGTGTTTTTTCAATATTTTCTTTTAATTTTCACACTTACCAAAATCTTGCCAGGACATCCGCGTGATCCTTAATGTTTGACCAAAGTATGAATCCAATCGGGGAAGTAGTATTCTAGCTACTTATGTCGCGGAAAGACTGACCGACAAACAGAGCGAAGGAATTGATAAAAACATGTTTTTTTTTTGATATCTAAGGACTCTAAAACGTGAAAATTTGTAAAAACCTGTGGGGAAGAAGGTGATTTTTACGATTACAATACTTTCCTTTTACGATCCAAATAAATACAGGGAAAAAATAATATAGTATATTGTAATTGAAATAATTTTTTTTATATGTATTTTTGCAATAAAATAGGCACTAAATATAAAACACTTTGCTACCTATTACCGATTATTTTTAGTAAAAGCTTCTTATGAAAAATTATAATTAACATAATAAATTCGTAAAACTAGGTTCTTATAAAACTATATGTTAGCGGTTAAAAAGTAATTTAGAAAATGCCATTTATTATAAATTATTTCGTAAAATATTTTATGAGTTTTTTGTAAATTTTCCTAAATTAAATATTAGATTTCAATAAACACGTGGTACATTCAACTAAACTTAAAAAATATTTGCTAAAATTAATAATTAAAGGTAACTATTATGCTTTACTAAAATGTTTGGTAAACATTAATTTTGTGCGATTTATAAAAAAGTATGGCAATTTTTAAAAATACGCTTGGAAGAATATCTAATAATGTAATACAATCTACAATATAAAAATTGTAAAAAGTCTTTTTTTCTAAAATGTTATTGTATATATTTGGGATCCGAAATTGGCGATATTTGAAATCATATCCCGCAGTGCCACGGTAGAGAGCGCTGTTGTTAAACCGCGTTTGTGAGTTTTTCTGTTGATTTCCTCGTTTTTATTTATGAAGACCACGAACGAAATTTTTCTTTGAAGAAGACTGGGTTTCGTTGTTTGTTTCGTGATGTGATCAATGGCGGTTATTCAGGTGAAGTAGGTGAAGTGCTACTTCACCAGGAAAAATAAACAAGCAAACATCTAACTATATTTATTATATATTTCTTAAAATTTTAGTTTTTACATTCATTTATTCACCTAATTTTTTACTTGACCGTTGGCGGCACGTCTTTTAAAACTTTCAATCGAACTTTATTATATTTTTAACAACTATAGCAGTGGCGCAAACCGCTTTGACTTTGCTGGAGGTGCTATGTTCAGTTTACATTTTCCTACCGCGTTGCCATGACAACGCGTACGTGATGACGTCGAGCCCAGCGCCATACAACGCTCTCAGTGAATTGCAGGCAACTACATACACGTGTCGTTCAGTTTGCGGTGGTTGTTTACTTTTATTTTCGGGGATTTCGCTGCAACCGGTGAGTTCCTTTGCATTTAACTTGACTGTTTTGTGTTATATTTATTTATGGTGTTGTTACAGCTTCAAATTCGAAGTTAGTAAATGTGATTGTTCAAGACTGGAATAAATTAAAAGACGTCTTTGAATTTATTACAAACTGTGACAAATCTGATGAAAAATCAATCCGCCTTGCGAAAAGATTTTTAGGTGAGATCAACAATTTTGAATTCACGATTCTGGCATTAGTGTTTAATGACATTTTCTCAATCATGGACATACTATTTGACGTTCTTCAAAAAAAAATCGCCTGACATTCATTTTTGCCTATCCAATATAAAACGCTGCCGTAAGGCGCTCTGTAAAAAAGAAATGAACATTTTTTTAATATCATGTTTGATAAGGCAAATTCTATTACAGAAATAAATCAATACAAACGTGAGCTTACTAAGCTTTCACCTGAAGAAATTAGGGTTAAGTATAGAACCCTTTTTTATGAAATATTGGATCATATTTTAATGGAAATGATTTCAAGACTGTGAAAAACTTACATTTTCATATTTGGCAGGTTCTGCTAAATTTTCCGAATATATTTTAAATTTTCCGACTGGCCCGTTTGAAAATTTGTTACAGTTATATGGGGAAATATTTTCAAAAAGTCAACGACTTAAAAATGAGCTTGGTCTTATTTTTGCCAATGAGAGTAATTGGAATATATCGCTGCAAAGGCAAGTGAAAAAAATTAAAAAAATAAAAAAAAAATTTTGTTTTCATTCAAAATGCACTTTTTTAAATGTAAGTGGTTTATGCCCTTTTTGTATAAAAATATTTTTAAAGTTTTTTTTTTTGTTATAGGGGGAGCCTGACAAGGGATCCAGTGGATTACGTAAGTCCTGAAAAAGCGGGACCTTCAAGGTGGAAGCAGTCGAATGAAAATTGTCGGAAGAAATACAAATCCCGTATGAAAAGAAATTTGGGATATTCTTACACCACTTCAAGGTGAAAGGCCACAGAAGCAAGGACTCTGGGCGCACCATGCTTGTGCAAGAAAAACTCTAGGGCCAAGCTGCAAGGTAGAGAAGTATCAATTTTTCACTCATTTTGGGAATTGGCTTCATATGAAAAACAAAATTCTTACCTATTCGCCTCTACTACTTCTATTCCAAAGAAAAGATCTTACAAGAAAAAAACTAAACGACAAGAATCTTCGCGAAAGCTAACTTTTGTTTATAAGGTTAAAGTAAATGGTATTGATGTTCAAGAATTTTTGGCGATACATGGACTGCAAAAGTCTCTGAAGCGAGTTCGCAATATAAGATGAACGCGGGAAACATCACAATCGTCCGAATAAAATTTCGGAAGAGCGAATTCAGTCAGTCTTTGAGCATATGAGTCTTTTCCGAAATACATAGGTTATTACAGTCGAGCAAGAAATCCCGATAAGGTCTATCTTGACCATGATATTAATATTTCGATTCTTTACAATCATTGCTATGTGCCATGGTGTCAAGAAAAAACTATAGATCCTGTTAAAAAAGATACGTACAGACGCATATTTTGCTTAAATTTTAATATAGGATTTAAATTACCTAAAGTAGATACTTGTGCCACTTGTGATGAGCTTAATAATCTGATTCAGGCCAATAAGGAAAATCACGCAGTTTGCCAAGACTTAGAGGCAAAACTTGAACTTCACCAAAGGAGAGGGACTGCCATGCAGAATGATTTAAAACGAGAAACTGAAGACGCTAAAGTAAACCATAACAAAATAGTGATTTCTTTCGATCTGCAACAAACTTTACCCACTCCTTTGCTTACGGTTGGCCAAGCATTTTATTTACGTAAAGCTTATAATCTTGGCGTGCACAACTGTGGTGACGGGCAGGCAACAATGTATATGTGGACCGAAGATGTTGCTAAGCGGGGTAGTGAGGAAATCGCCAGTTGTCTTTTAAAACATTTAACATACAATATATACAGACAACTGTGGGGGTCAAAATAAAAATTGGCTGCTTATGTTGCTATGGCTACAGTTAGTGCGCGAGAATAAGTACAAAACCATAGAATATCGATTTTTAATATCTGGGCATACGTTCCTACCGTCTGATAGAGATTTTGCGGTTATTGAAAAACTCAAAAAGTATCTGAGACAGGTTTATTGTCCTCAACAGTGGTACGAAGCAGTTTCTAAGAGCAAACAAGTAAAACCTTTTAACGTTGTTGTTATGAAACAGGAAGATTTCTTTTCTTTTCAAAATATCTCATTTTCAAAGAAAAATGTAACAGAGGATAGAGAACCCATAAAATTTACCCAAATACGATGTTTTAAATTTAACTGCAACTTTCCCAGTATAATTTTATCAAGTATTTGCTAAATGAAATATCTTTTAAAGCTATTAATATTGGAAAACGGGGGATACATATTAGCGAGTTAAAAGATATTCTTCAGAACTTGCCAAACAAATATCAGCAACGGCTGAAATTATCCTCAGAAAAAATAGCCGATATTAAAATATGTTGAAGTATATACGCCCTGTGTATCAGAAGTATTTCCTGAAAATAACTGAAAACACTGGAGAAGATGAACCAATACCAAGAACTTTAGAGCCCGAAAATATCGATGGCGAGCTGTTGAATATAGATGGCAAAGACCTTCCCGTAGATGATGGCCTCGTAGGCGACTAGTACCTGCATACAAATTTACTATGCTATGTTATTTGAGTATTCTATAGTTATTTGTAGTTTATATTTCTCGCTTCAATAAAAATCGTGCCATTGTTTAAGAGTAGAATATTTGTTTTTACTTGTACACATAAAGGTCACAAGCCACATATTTTTTAAAAATATTTTTTTTTCGATTATTTGCATTTTGTTTCAAATCCAAAAATATCTCATCATGAAATACATCTCCTTAACCAAAAAATACCCAGACATTATTAGCGAAAGAGGTTATTTGTTATTTCAGGATTTGGTCAAAATATTAAATCTGGTTTTTCTCAAAACAATCAAAATGTGGCTTATGTCCCTTGTTGCCCCAAGCACTTCGACTTATTTAAGAAATACAATATCTCAGGAAAGACTTACTTCTCTTGGCAATATTTCAATTCAAAAGGAATTGATGGAGGAGATTAGGGCAACTCATCCATTTTATGAGGATGTTATAAATAAATTTGCTGCTATGAAGGATAGGAGAATTGATTTAGTATGCAAAATTTAGTGAGTCGTAAAAAAATATTCTTCCCCCTCCACATATAAAAAAATTCTGGAAGAAAAATATTGCCATATTTTCTTGCTTCATTTGCACTTCACTTACTTTGTCACCCTCGAGCCGCCACTAGATGTGATGTGATTAAAACTATTCTTTGTCTATATATTATGTATATTAATAAGGTTTTGGTTAATTTTGGATTGTTATCTAAAAAATATAATCATGTGGAGGAAGGGAATTTAGGTGATATGTTAAGCGAATGTATTTGAAGGTAAGCTTTTTGTATCTTATCAATAATATAATATATCAAATATATTTTATAATTACGAAATTGTAGTGGCGGATTCATGGTTTAAAACTATTTTTTGGGTTTTTCCGCCTTAGAAAATTGGAAAAGAAATTAAAAATTAAATATAATTACCCTATAAATTCTTAAGTCTTAAGTTCTGGGTCCACTATGAAGGTACCCTAGGAACGACACTGAAAAATGTTCGTTTTCTGGATGTTTCGAGGGAAAGTCTACCCCCGTCTTCTTTTTATACCATACATACCTAATTTACCAGATAAAATAAAACGAATAGGTAAATGTTTTAACATCAGAACGATCTTTAACAACAAACAAAATACACTTAGAAGTAAACTTACAAAAACAAAACCTAGCAATGAACAAGAAAATACAAAAAATGTTATTTATAAAATTCCGTGTCAATGCAATAAAATTAACATAGGTGAAACCTCTAGGCCATTAGCCAAAAGAATTAAAGAACACCAAACATACATAAAAAATAGGGAATTTCAAAAATCAAACATTTGCCAACATGCACTAGATAACAATCATAAAATTAATTGGAATGCTTCTAGTATTTTAGCAAAAGAACCATGTTCCAAAAAACGTAAAATAAAAGTGCCTTAATATTATTAAATAAAGATAATTGTATAGCATCTTGTTCCGTTAGTTTTAATAACACTTGGTTAAATTTGCTAAATACTGAAGTAAAAAAAGGACACCTCAAAATACAATAAATTAAAATGAACATACTCTAGGTACACATATTTTGCAACTTATTTTAACAATTAAAAATAACACCTTTAAATTGACATTAATTGACATTTTGTCAGAGATTAGCCATTCTGGTTATATTTCTGATACGAAACATAAGAAATATTCTGCTTTTAGTATTTTATTTGTAGGTTTGTTGAAGACGGGGGTAGACTTTCTCTCGAAACGTCCAGAAAACCAATATTTTTCAGTGTCGTTGCTCGGGTACCTTCATAGTGGACCCAGAACTTAAGACTATCTATTCAATTTATAGGGTAATTATACTTTATTTTTTATTTTTTTCCAATTTTCTAAGGCGGAAAAACCCAAAAAATAGTTTTAAATATCATTTTACGTAATTCAATAATATCATTTTATAAATTGGTGTAATTAACATTATATTAAGGTTATGTTATTAATTTAAATTATATTTTAAATTTAAATTTTTTGTGTATTTAGTCAGGATTCGATAGTTAATTATAAAAAAATACATAAACATAATCTGGGGATAACAATGGTGCTAGAAGAAGTCAAAATATGTTTTATTTTATCTCCACGTTTGGTGCAGCGAAAGTAGTTTTCAATAAGTTCACTAACCTAAACTAACCTACATTTGTTTGGCCAAAAGAATAATTAGAATTATTTTGTCACTAAAGGTTTAAGGATTTCTAGAAGATGGAAAAAGAAAGTGTATTTTGTTCCCCGATAACTTTTAATTTTATACAGTTATTCAAGGCCAAAAGTTTTGACTTAATGGGGTAAAATCACCATTGAACAGGGAGATGGAGATGTTTTTCGTCACTTGCTCACAAAGTTCACTTTTTGACCACAAAGTAGCAGAACGAAAGTTGCCCTTTCCAAACGACCCGTACTTTTCTTCCCTAGGGAGAGAAATGAACAATGTAGATATATTACTTATAAGTGTATAGTGTATATCTAAGTGGCGTTAATGTCGAAGTTGCATTTCAATATAACCATAACCAAGAAAAGAAATAATTCATTGTTTTCATGTGTACGAAAATTATATTTTCTGTTTTTGATATGCCTTGCAAAGTGCAGCAGAGTTACGAGAGAGAGGTATTATATAAATTGTCTTGCTATCTCACTCTCTAACAGCATCTGAATGACTGCCACCTCCTTCCTACATTTTTCAATAATTATTATTACAGATTATAATCAGAAAGGTTTGGATTACAGCGTAATATTTTTAAAATTTAATATTTAGCTTAATAAAATTTACGAAAAATTCTATTTTTAACGGCACAATATATATTTTTTTCTAATACAACAATGTATTATAAGTTTTAAAATATGGGATAGTAGGGGTATCTATATTCCATTTTGAGGCAAGCCCAAATTAATAGTAAAGGTTTCTAAAAAACGGTTTTAACCGTGAATAGTTTATTAATAAACAATTACAAAACAGTATAATAGGACTTAAAAATAAGTTGAAATAAGCTACTAAAAATCGATAAAAATGCGCTCTCACACATCTTTATCAAAAGTTCTTGGCCGGAAAAGATATATGTATAATAGCAGAAATATATAATTTCTGCAGGTGCAAAAGGGCCTACAAGAAGAATTGCTTTCGATTATGTCACAGGGTACCTTCCTGCGATCATGATTTCTGGGCCTCTACCCTCATCAGGCAGGCTTGTACCCAGGGAGATCTAAAATAACAGATTGCTCGATATGACAAAATCATACTGAAACAGTACTACAAGTTAAATGTAACATTTAGCACCACCTATTGGGGCTCCGGTGATTTCCGGCTGCAAATAAGCTACATAATATTATTTAGGAAAAATTGTAAAATGTGTTTCATATTTAACAATGTGTTTTTTATTTTTAAACGAAGCATTGTGACTTAATTTAACTATATAGTTTTCGCACTTCTTTTAAAAATATTTAGTTGTCCTATATAGAACTAAAAATTATAGTTAAAGATAATATTTTTTTTGTTATGTTTGCAATATTTGTCTTTTTTCCGTGAAAAAAACAAAATCGGTGAATTTCCGTTACAACTCCTTCCTTCTCAATCTTTATTTTCATTAGGAATAGTGAAGTATGACCCCAATTTAGTTCCACAAATCGCTATTTAGTAACACATTATATGTATACATATACTGTATTTTCAAACATTTTTTAAGTGCTAGTTCCAACATATTGGATTTGTACCAATATTTTACAAGTTTCTATCTATACTTGATTTTTGTACATAAGTTAAAATAAACTGAATAAGTACTTTTTATACTGATTTTGTTCCGTCATGTTGAATCCGTACCTGTGTACTTCTATGACATAGTCCTAGCACTGGAACCTGTGGTGGAAGATAGATAAAATACAAGAGTTCTAACCACACTACACCACAACTTGTTACGTTCTGGACGCGTGTTTCGCTAACCAAGTTAGCATCATCAGCAGATGATATAAACTATACCACCTGCTGATAATGCTAACTTGATTAGAGAAACGCGCGTCCAGAACGTAACAATTTGTGGTGTAGTGAGGTTCGAACTCCTGTATTTTGATCCTATGAAATACTTAATTTTCGTGTGCAAAATTTCAGGTAAAATTATTAAGTAGTTTTTTTGGAAAAATTTGTTTAACAATTCACTAGGTCGCTATTTTGTAATGCCTTATTGCATTTCTACTGAAATCTATATAATCTATTTCATCCCCTTGTGAACCTTGGTTTTTGATCAAAATTTGTAGCCAGCGGATAAGTAGTTTTTGAGCTATGTCGCATACAAAGAGACCAACAGTCCGACAGGGACTTTAAAAGGTGACGATCTGTAAAAACCTGGGAGATGCAAGTAAAAAACAAAGTAAGCACAACCTCAAATTGAAAACTGTTAAAGAAATACCTTCCGTAACTCAAGAGTTTTAACTCAAGACGTTTTCTCGTTTCTTCTCGATGTGTATTACATTTTCTGACTCCACAGATCCTTCATTTCTAACCAATGTTTCTGTCACTGTTGAAGCACTGCGAGATACTTCTGGCTGGGTCTTATTGTATAAAATTTTATTCGCTACTTCCTTTTTATTACTGAGGCTCTCAGCTACGTAACTTTCCACAATAGTAGCGGATTTCCATCCACCATATCGCTTGATAGCTAATACATCAACTCCAGTATTTGCTAATAAAGTTGCCGACGTTCTTCTAAAAGAGTGTCCAGTATACATTTTGAAGTTCTCAAACTTTAGAAATTTCGAAATTTTACTTGGAATTGACGAAAACGTATTTTTCCGACAGGCTGGTTTAAGCACTTTCCATTTTGATATCGCATAAAGAAACGCGGATTAATGGTCGTCATGTGGGATCTTGTTTCAAGTATATATCATCGGGGGCTTCAAACATGAACTTGTTCACATCTTCCCTGTTAAACACATTCGATTTTTTGGGTCTATAACCATCATTTTTTCTTTTCAAAAATGCTCGAAATTTTGGATACTTAAAAATATCTATATTTTCCTCTATAAAAAGGGTGGACTTCAACATCGAATACTCACACCATAAGCTTGATGGAGACTTCAATATAGCACCTTTTTCGTGAAAATATGGCAAAAACAAGGTTTCTGAGACTGCAGCAGCCGTCTTGCTTTGGCACCAATTCTTATACAAGCAATATTCCTTGATTCTTCTATGTCTGAAACATCCATTTTGTCCACACAGAATCAAACAATTCGACTTCAAAATTTTCGCTATGAATTGTCAACTTAACGTTGTTGACAAAATAAAAACTGCTTATGTTGCTCTGGCAACGGATTACGGCTGTCTTCATAATTTAATAAGAATGCTATCGAATGTAATGATAATGAAAATCCAAAAATATATCCAGCATTTTCTTGTAGACATAAAATAGAGGGAGGGGGAAAAATGTTATATACTATATCGTACATTAACCAGTCTCGAACTTTTTTGCCAAACTCGTCCTCGACTGGTAAATGTTACTTACATCCCTTATAGCATAAATAACTATTTTCTCAGTTCCACTGGCGCTGAATTTTAATTATTTTAAAAGATTTTTGTGTTCACACCGCGATATCTTCGAAAATATTGATGGTACGAAAAAAATTTATTTTTAGTAAAATGTAGAGGAGGGATTTTTCTTTCTGCTAAACGTTGCGGCATATTTTTAGGAAAAACAGTAAACCAAATAGTTAAATAAATCTCTGAGTTTGCCATTTTATAGCAAAATTCGCGGTATTGCCGCCCGATCACTGGAGAGCGTAATGCTTGAAGCTTCCTATGTAAATGAAATAACGTCGCTGGCATTTCCGTTCGCGCCTTTATTTCCCCCAAACAAACACTGGACTGGACTATTTCCGTACTTGGTACTTGAATTCATGATGTCAAACACAGCCTATACAACAAAATGATCTTTTTTTTTCTCAAATGTATAACAAGTTTTGTGACGTTTCCAGAGTTTTTAGAGTTTTGAAGACCAAAATAATCTTTGCGGGTTGATACGCGAGGCCAGTATAAGTGTAGGTATTTTGCTTAAACCGGGCTCTTCTGCGACTTTTAGTTATAATCCCCTAAACCACACCGGCCCAAACAGTTAGTGGACCGAAACTTCACTGGCCCAAACCGTCGAAATCCCGACAGATTGGAATGTGTGGAATGCGCCGCTAGCCCGACACTTTAAATACCGCATTGGCGAGCTACGCTACTGGCTAAAAATTCTTTAAATAGGCCTGCTGTGTTGTCAAGTTTTATTGATAAAAATAAATATATTTGTTGTTAACCGTATATTGACTGTTTTTTTTTGGTTTATTATAAAGCATTTGTTTATCACAGGATAATATCTAATTAATGGAGATTGAATATTGAAAAAAAATTATTGTTGGAAAGCCCAGGAAGAGGTTATTGCATGTTTGCATTGAGATGATTTTAAACCTTCTACCCTTGTCTATATATAAACAAGGCTTCTACATATAAAGTGAGTATGTTTATTTTAGAATAGTGTGAATATGGTATAAAGTTGCAACCATTTCAGTTTTTGGACTCTTACACTCAGATAATCTTATTTGTTAGTATATAGGATTGAGTCCCCATCTGTTATTAATGTGGATATTGTTCCCTACCTAAAAATAAAACAAAGTTGTCTACTAAAGACCATATAAAAATCCACAAAAGCCTTGATGCTTGAACATGTATCTTTTAACTAATATGTTTTGTGAGCTTTTTGAGACACATAATTTCAACTTTTTTTTTAAGTTTTTTAATTTTGTATCCTGATCCCAAGCAAATACCTATCTAACAAAGTTTTTATCAGACACATATTGATTAGTATTTTATAAGATTGTTAATGATTTTCCCTAAGCTTGTTATTCGTGCAGGTACTTTATTAATTATAATTTGTTTTAGGACCAAGTCTTCTTGATGTTTGATATAGGTATCGTAGACAAGGCTTAGGAAGTTAGTTCTGCTCATATGTGCATTGCAGATAGTAGTGACGTGTATATTATAGTGATACTTGAGTACTTACAATTACTGTTGCTGAGAAAGTGTGTAGTTTAAGAACTAAAAAAGATGCACCATATGATAAATGTAGGGTCAACTTTAAAGTGTATCACATATTTTGTATATTGATTAAAGATATATAGCTAAAGTGGATTAGAAATTTGAAGATTTTTTCCCCATATTTTAAAAATATTAACTGTGGCCTATTTATATATTTTCTTCACTTGATATACACAATTGAGTAATAAGTTAATTTAGTAAGTATGCAAGATATTGCACATCTCACCTTAAGAAAAAGTTAGGTAGATGATATAATTATAAAGAACAAAAGTCTTTCGAAGATACCTTCAATTAATTTCATGCTTTCAGGTTCTTAAGTTTATTAACTGGTATAAAGTAGTTTAGATCTTGTAAATTATTTTATCAATTAACTTATTAAAATATAAACTTTTATGGCCTAATCTTATAAAATTTCGTAAAAATATTAGATCTTATCGTTGATTTTACCATATGTTGGGAACTGGCTGTCAAACTTATAAGACTGCGTATTGTTGAAAAAATTATGGTATAGTCTTTATTCAAGTAAATGTTAATTTTAAATAAATAGTTCCAAACCAGTAAAAAAGGTATCCTACAATAGCTTTATACATAGATTCTGTCATATCACAATTAAATCAGCTGTACATTAAGGTATTATATTATAAGATTAATAATACTTAAGGTTGAGACAGTGTTTCAAGAAGGATAGACATTGACTGAAAGCATTATCCCATATAATACCTGTAGTGCCTTGTTTAATGTCCGACTAAGAAAAATATTTTTTAATTGACAAAAATCTAGTTTAAACATTATATGTTAAATATTTATTATTTATTATTTAACTGACTTTGACATAATGTCATTATTTGTCAAAATAAACTAATAATAAATGGTGCCAAGAATATATAACATATTATATAATTAAACAAAAATCTTGAATACTTCCAAATGAAGTAAGCATTTCATGATTGCATACGAATTTTGATTGATCATAAATTAAACGTTCATTTAACTTTTTTGTAAAAAAAATTGGTAAATGTAGAAGTTATAGATTTTTAATCCATTATTTTCTATCTATACTGGTACACCCTGTATATGTCCATCAAATGGGTCTCTTCTTGCTAATTATAATTATACTAGGTTTGAAACATTTATCGTGAATCACAACTGAGAAAATTGACAATATACCTATTATAAGAGATGTCAGAGAAAACATAACACCGATATTAATAACTTGCCTCTTATGGCATGGTTTTTCTCCATTGTCTTTAAAGGTAAATGTATCAAATCTAACATATTTAAGATTAGCAAAAAGATGCCTATTTAATGGGCATATAATAGTCAGGGTGTCCCATAAAAAAATTGAGGGTTCTATTTATAATCAATATTCCCGTACATTATTAGATGATAATTGATCATTGTAGATGATAAAAATACTATTTATTTGCCTGTCATTGTTAATATATTTTATTGTTATAGTTTAAAATTTCACAATGTTTGTATTTATTTAATATATTATTATACAAAAAAGCATAATTTTACAAAAGAAAATACACTTAATAGTAACAAACAGAACAAAACATAGAACAATAGTTAAGTAATGAATCTTAAAATATTTAATACAGTCAGGTAATAAAACTCAGATACTAAAAGAAGTAAAATGTAAGTTTAACCCTAAAAGAAAAAATTAAGTGCTAAAATAAATATAATATATAATAGCTAGGAATAAGTTTTGTAATTTTTTAAATAAAACACATAATTTTACTGATTAATTTGTTTGTGCCCAGATGCATACTAATCATACAATTATATATATATATATATATATATATATATATATATATATATATATATATATATATATATATATATGTATATACTACTACCTGGTCTACCTACTACCTACCTAAACTTGGTAAAGCCATCCAAAATAAATAAGTAGCTAACCACAATCACCATATTAATATTGTATAAAATGTGCCATCTCTACACATTTATAGAAAACTAGCTATATTCACTGTTAAAATTTAAAATGATCAGTAAAATTGAACTTTGTGACATTAACTCAAATCATGATATTAACAGGCATATTTTTTTTTCCTGATAGTATGGTGAATGTAAGATATTTTGTCTTGGGCGCAATTGGTCAAATCAGGAGTACTCAATGTACCTACATAAAAAAAATAATAGGATTGAATTGATAACCTCCTTTTGGAAGTCGAGTAAAAATTACCTGCACAGATTAATTCAAATAAAAAAAAAATATAAGGTTCGATATTTTTGTTAAGGTGATAAAATGCCAATTTGTCTGGGCAGGTGAACCACTGATTTATTAAATACAATAAAATCCAATTTTCTTATTAAAATTATTTAAAAACAATTTCAAACAAATAACTTGGTTGGTGTGACAACATTCTTCAGGGCCTAGCTCGGATATAGTAAACAGAGCCTATAATTATGTTTTGCTCTTTCAATTTCTCCAAATGCAACAGACTAAAATTATTAATTTTACAAAAACAGTTTTGAAGCCAGGTATAATTTTGTGAGTTTTTTAACCTTACAATAAAAAAATACTGATATTCAATTTCCAATGATCATTTTTGAAGCTTAGTTTGCATTGGTTTTGATTAAAATTCTACAAATCATATCACTTGTTAACAATATGAATAATTTAAGTCTGTGATTACAAATAATTTCATAAGAAATTAATTACAGATACCCTTACTTTTGACTAAATATGCTAGGTGGATTTTGAAGCTACGTTTAAGGTGTGAACGAACTATTTTTAACAAATTGAAGAAGTTATCAAAATAACTGGCTTCTTAAAGCTAAAGAAGCAAGCTTTCAAATTCTGAAAATATTAACAAGATAGATTGCCTTCTTTTTAAAATACAGACAACTGTGTTTTTGTTATGATAACTTTAATTAAGTTTATGTATTGAGAGTGTTTATGAATTTTTCCAGTCCAGTCTGGAGTTAGCCTAACCCTGGATGTAATAATAATAGCTATATTTTAAAAAATGATACTTTAAATCATTTTATGTATTTAATCACAAATATTTGTAAAAGTTATATGTCTTTGTTACTGGACATTGTGGATAGCTATATGATGTGGAGAATCCGTGTTGAATGATTTCAAAATGTATCTACTTAATTATGTTAAAGTAGGAGGAGGAGCTATGAGTAAGCCTAAAGAAATCAAAATTGGAGTACCATAAGGTACAGTGCTGCGTCTTGTGCTTTTTAACATGTATATCAACATTCTTTGTAATCTTGGCACGAGGGGGTAAAGTGGTTGCCTATGCTGATGACTCCACTTTGATTTTCCCCAGTAATACATGGGAAGAATTGCAGTATTTATTAATTGAGGATATGAATAAGGTTAAATAGTTTTTGGATAACTGACCCTTAATGTAAAGAAAACTAACTTATTCAATTGCATAAATTAATCATCCAAATTTTAATTAAATTAACATAGATTCTTTGAGTGTACTGTTGGTAAATAAAGCAATAAAAAATAATAAAAAGTTTTAAGAAGTAAGTCTATTCATTGTAGGTCAGACACATTGTATGGTACTTGACAAAATGGTGAAGATATAGTTTATTTTTAGAATAAATCTAAACCTAAGATTATATTAAACATTAACTTTATTTAAAACACATTACAGTAAATATTTTCTTCGTATGATGTAATCAGTCTTCTCAACTCACAAAGGGATTGTTTTCACTTGCCTCGCCCCTGGCAATAACTGAATTGGTGTAGTTGGTAAGAAGGCCAGATTTTAATCAATGACATACATACTAACTTTCTAGAGCTTACATCTTGTTGGTGATCTTATTACATAGTGGTCGTCCCTAGGCATACTAAAAATAAAGAATTTTCTTAATTACTTTCAAAAAAATTAATACTCTTATTAAAAAAAAAAAAAGAAATGAATGAAATAGATATTGCACTACTTAGAAAAATAACCAGGTCCTGGTGAACTTATGCTATTTGAATTTTAAAAATAAAACAAAAAAAAACTACATATTATATTTAAATAATGAGCCCATATAATTTCAAAAAAATTGATCATACTAAATGCTTATTTGTGGAAGTATTATTCTAGTTTTATCTTAGGCATGTTATAAATACATTTGATTTAATCAGAAGTTGTACCATCTATACATTTTTACATTCCGATAAAACTTTAAATTCTATGAATGTCAGTTTTTAAATGTTTGAAATCGGACAAAAAATGGCGGATCTATTTAGCTGGCCATGTCACAAATATTAATGCAAATTTTAACAGACTTCAAAAAAGGAGGTTATCAATTTGACCCTATGAATTTTTTGTATGTATGTACATATATTACTCTGCGATGGTTTCAACAATTTTGATGAAATTTTCAAGGAATATTCGGGATATTGCCCGAGTGGTCCCACAGCCAGCATATTGTAAAAAGGTTAAATAAGGCGGAATGACGCTATATTAAATATTTATTCGACGCAATAAAAGCGTACACCATTTTATTAGGAATTTACATAGATATATATGGTTATTTGTTAAATATAACTTAAAATAAAACTCATATAAATTGAACTAAAAAGGATGAAATAAAAAACTGTATAAAAAAATAAAACTTCAAAAAATGCACCTAAAAATGGAAAATAATATTTTATTCCATCTTGAAAATTTTAGTCTGTGAAGTCAGCACCAAATTAATACAGATAGTAAAATATTATACTCTTGGTATTAGACATCAAAACACTCATTACATAAATATAGTTTTGTGATTAGGTAATTAAGAATAAGTTTGGTTTCGATTTCACAGACACAAGGTATGGGATTCACTTCTGGGGCGTTTCTTCACAATATCTACTTCAGAAAGCTTTGTTCTCCAAACATAAATATTTATAAAAAATAAAAAAACTTCAAAAAAAAAAACAAAACTAAAAAGTAAAAAATAATATTTTATTCCACATTGAAAATTTGACTTTATGAAGTCGTCTCCAAACTTATTCTTAATAACTTAATCACAGACATTTATATAATGGGTACCTAGATATATGGGAATAAAATATATTATTATCTATTAATTTTTACATTCCGATAAAACTTTAAATTCTATGAATATCAGTTTTTAAATGTTTGAAATCGGACAAAAAATGGCGGATCTGCAGGCATTTTCTTTATTTTGTTTAGATGGCCATGTCACAAATATTAATGCAATTTTTAAAAGACTAAAGAAGGAGGTTATCAATTTGACCCTATGTATTTTTTTTATGTATGTATATCGATTACTCTGCGGTGGTTTCAACAATTTGGATGAAATTTTCAGGATATTCCCGAAGTGGTCTCCCAGCAAGTTTATTGTAAAAAAGTTAAAGAATAGCAGAATGACGCTAGATTAAATATTTTATTTGACGCAACGCGTTCACCATTTTATCAGGAAATAACACTTTTGGCTTTAACTTCACAAACTAAAATTTTAAAGAGGAAATAAAATATTATTTTTCTTCTAAGCACTTTATTTAGCAACCTATTTAACAAAGTTTTCTTTGTAAGAAGAAAATATTTTGAAAAGGAGAAATGCCTCATTTCTATTAAAATATCTAATTATTTTGACATATGAATTACCTCAGCAGTTCTGTATTTATTCTCAGATGGATCATAGAACCATTCCTCACTGCTATGTCTGTCTACTCATAATTTTATATGAAAAGCTGATTTTCATTTTTTATTGTTGTCTAAGATTCATACCCCGATTTGCCAAAATGGAGTCCACTGTGGATGATACATCCATGAATTTACATGGTTTTGTAAAAATGCAAACACAACTACATGTCAAAATCATGTTATCATCCAAATACAAATGTTTTTGTTGAGGTTTTTCTTTTAACTAACATTTAGTGTGCACTATACATTAAAAACCCAATATATTGTAGAAAATCCGAAGAGGAACATTTAAGAAAAAAATGTATACCTACACAAAAAAAGAATCTAGGTGACTTACCAATATGAAATTTGTACATTACAATATACTTTCTGATGTCCTAATATTGATAGTCCTTTTAAATTGCCGAATCTAACTTTCTAGTACTCCCTTTCTTGAAATCGCATTTGAATGGGCGAAGAGCTGAGAATTCAGGACGTATCCGGAACACAGTAAAAGCTTGCATTCTTGCATATTATTTCTGCATGTTTCACAACCGAACCAACTAACAATTTACATCATGTTAGTAAAATTTATTTTATTGTATTCTAACACTGATACGACGCAGTAAAATTAATACGTAGCTATTTGCTATTTTTATAAACAAAATTCTTTGAGAACGATTTAAAACTTATTATTTAGGAATATTAATAACATGTTATCAACCATAAATTAAAAAAAACACCATATTATTTTACTAATATTTTCGGAAATATGTACTTCATCTGAACAATAACGCACTTTGGCAACAGTGACAGAAGTTTCTTACGTCATTGGCGTACATATTTATGTATTTCGACGTTTAAGGCCAAGGACAAATTCCATGCATTCCAATGTGTCGGGATTTCGACTGTTAGCGCCAGTGACGGTTATGTGTAATGTAGGTTCGGGCAAATGTCTTTTAGGGGTATTAACTGTTTGGGCCAGTGAAGTTTAGGGCCTAATACAGCTGGTAGACGAAACGTCGGATTGAAAATCTGAGGGCGCCATTTTGTAGAGAACATTAAAGTAAGTAAGTGCAGTGTGAAACGTTTTTCTAAAGTAGAAACGTTTTGAGATCCCTGGTATTTCAGGAACAAAGAAAAACATTAAATAAAGGAAACGGATTATTAATGTCCTCCGTAAAGTACACTTTTTCTCTAATTTAACCAACATCGTATCTCTTGCCGTTTAGGAGATGGCAATAGTGGTATATCCTAAAATAGACACCCTGTATATTATACTTACATGTATTGCTATTGATTTAGCAAATTAAAAGAGGAGGATTTATTATAGACAAATTTCAAGGTTAGGTTTCTATTCTCACTTCTAACTTCAAAATATAAACAACAAGATTTAATTATTACTTTTGAAAGTTTAGCAGATTTCCAGTAAATTTTTATATTTTTCTGGAAATTTCAAGGCTTTTCTTGGCCATATCAATGGACATTTCCCCCGACTTACTTTCCCGGGAAATGATGCAAAAGTGTTAATAATGTCAACATTCATGTTATTTATTCCATTTGTTTTTGTTGCGATATTTCCTAATATATCGATGTATCGCAACCACATATCGATATAAATAAATCGATTTATATTAAGAAATATATCGATGTATTCAATATATCGATATACCGTTGCCACAAATTAGTTTTTAATCTGCGCCCTTGCCATCCCTACCCGTAAGCAGTATTTATTCATTGATTCGTGGTGTAGGTAATGCACTAACATTGTCTTTGGACTCACTACCAAACAAATATTTGATTGAGCTGTTTAAATCCTCAACTTCAATTATTGAAGGAGAGACCATAACACCGGTCTTGGAAATATTGCCAACATTTCCAGAAGAAACAAGTGTTTTAACAATATGCAAGTGTAAAAAAGGTAGGTATTTCCTTTTTAATGTAATATGGTTATTTTTCTAAATTTTGGCATTTTTTATGTTGTGTTAGTAAGCTATGTTCTTGCAAGAAAAATAATCTGGAATGCATATTATCGTGTGCCTGTCTAGGGACAAAGACGTACAAGAACAGATTAGCATACAAAAAAATGAAGGATCAGGATAATGTAGATTAAAATACAAGAGTTCTAACCACACTACACCACAACTTGTCACGTTCTGGACGCGCGTTTCGCTAACCAAGTTAGCATCATCAGCAGATGATATAAACTAAAGGAACTTATCCTAACCGAGAATATTTATAGATAAATGTGGTCACACTTGCTTGCACCCGACTGCAACAATAGAGGGGACTATAGGGAATAGGCCTTTTATTTAGTGCTTTCTTTCCACATTTAACTATTTCTATACTTTCAAATGCATCCAATACTCTACTATTAGATACATTTTTAATCAACTTAAGATTATTTATTCCTATTTGGTGATTGTTTTCCAAAGCATGTTGAGCAACGCTTGACTTTTCTGTTCTTCCGTATCTTAAATGTGCCATGTGTTCTTTAAAACGAATGTTTATGGAGCGTTTAGTTTGCCCAACATATTTTAGATCGCAGTTATTACAGCTAATTTCATAGATGCCACTCTTTTCCTTCAAGTACGACAGTATGCTACTTTTTCGTAAAACTAAGGATGCCGTTATTATCATAGCCCTTTTAGTTTTTAAACGACAAGGCCAAATTGAAGATGTTGCATTTTCAGGCACCCCTCGTATCTCAACTATCAGAAAACATATCGAAAATGTGAAAATTGTTTCTTATATAACTTATCCCGTAGAACTTAATTCCGCTTTCGGAATTAGTATACAGGATCAGGTCAAAAAGTTATCGGACCCTATTTAATTTTTTTAAATAGAACACCCTGTATATTAATAGACTATAAAATTTGTATTTTTTTATCTTTTGAAAAGTACATAATAGTATGCACTTTTTGTCAGAAACACGCAAATAAATGACAATTTTCTGAAATTAAATGCGTAATTTAATAGTAGGCTATGAATAACAATAATAAACAATTGAAAGTTACATATTGCTAACGAAGAATTGGATACTCTGTATATAGGTATCTTCTTATATAAAAATACCTATAGAGTTTTTTAATAACAGTAAGTTTGTAAAGGAAGGATCGTTGGTAAAGGAACATACATCATTCCAAGGGAAGGAAGAATAGAAATCCCGCAACCCATCCCATTCAGCGGAAATGTAGTAACAAGCAGTACGAGGTGGCATAGATTCTACTACCTGTTGTTTTTTGAGGTATAACACTATAAAATTGCCTTTATTTTTTTAAATTTACATTTTTTATCATGTTGTCTAATAAATATTCTTCACAGCCCTTATTTTTTGAGATTTGTTTTAATACATTTAACACATTTACAAAATCTTTTTTATTTAAGAAAAAGGTCAAAGTAGTAAACTGTGAAAATGTGTAATTTTTATTCTTCAAAACTGTTTAGATCTGTTATGAAAATGTTATGAATTACTGTGTTAAATTTAAGTTCATTGTTGATTCTTTTAATATTTGTATCTAAAAAGTTAATCTCGTTGTTGACTTCTAGTTCTATTGTAACCGAATTTTTGGATTTTATCATATATTTGTATTGCTTTTAGTATTTACACACGTCAACGAAAAATTAGTTTACGATTTACATGCTATGTTTCCATGACAAAGCGTATCCGATAACGTCGAGCTCAGCACCATACAACGCTCTCGGTGAATTGCAGGCGCAGTACACTACACCCACGTGTCGTTCAGTTTGCGGTGGTTATTTACTTTTATTTTCGCGGATTTCGCTGTAACCGATGAGTTCCTTTGCAGTTAACTTGACTGTTTTGTGTTATATTTATTTATGGTGTTGTTACAGTTCAAATTCGAAGTTAGTAAATGTGATTGTTCAAGACTGGAATAAATTAAAAGACGTCTTTGAATTTATTACAAACTGTGACAAATCTGATGAAAAATCAATTCGCTTTGCAAAAGGATTTTTAGGTGAGAAGAACGATTTTGAATTCGCGTTTCTGGCATTAGTGTTTAATGACATTTTCATGGACATACTATTTGACGTTCTTCAAAAAAAATTGTTTGACTATCATTTTTGCATATCCAATATAAAACGCTGTCGTTAAGCGCTCTGTAAAAAAAGAAATGAACATTTTTTAATACCATGTTTGATAAAGCAAATTCTATTACAGAAATAAATTATTACAAGCGTGAGCTTGCTAAGCTTTCACACGAAGAAATTAGGGCTAAGTGTAGATCCCTTTTTTATGAAATATTGGACCATATTTCAATGGAAATGACTCTAATATTTCAAGACTGTGAAAAACTTACATTTTCATGTTTGGTAGGTTTTGCTAAATTTTCCGAATATAGTTTAAATTTTCCGACTAGCCCGTTTGAACATTTGTTACAGTTATATGGGGAAATATTTTCAAAAAGTCAACGACTTAAAAATGAGCTTGGTCTTATTTTTGCCAATGAGAATAATTGGAATATATCGCTGCAAGAGCAAGTGAAAAAAAATTAATAAAAATAAATATATTTTTACCAAAGCATATAAATTGTTTTCTCTTATTTTGACAATACCGTCGACAAGTGCTTCTTTGGAGAGAAGTTTTTCTTATTTAACAAAAAAACATCTCAAGAAAGACTTGCTTCTTTTGGCAATATTTCAATTCAAAAGGAATTTCTGGAGGAGATTAGCGCAACTCATCCATTTATGAAGATGTTATAAATAAATTTGTTGCTATGAAGGATAGAAGAATTGACCCCAGCCACTGACACCCTTTACATGGAGAGTGGCTAATTAGAGGGTATGTTAATATCTATTTATTTTTCACAATGTATACATAAACCTACCTTTTTTCAACATATATGGATAGTTTATTTTCACTCATTTCCTAATTCTCAGTACAGATCCATAAAAATTCCAGCAAATAAACTTTTATAAACACGGAATTGTTCGTTCGGTAGTTCTTGAAATATTTGTTAAATATTCATAACAGATCGAAACGATATTACAATCTCAAGTGTTTACAAGTATCTCCATCGCTGCAGGGTGCTCCGAAACGACGCGACTTTGAATGATTGAAATTTTGAAATATTGATATCATCCCAGATATAACAAATTACTTAGTTTGCTATTTATTTTAAAAATAATCGGCCTCGCTTTTTTGCCAAGAATGATTTTTTTTGTATTGCCAATGTTTTTCTAGATATCGCGGTGTGAATACAAAAATCTTTGAAAAGTAATTACCAGTTTTTACTGAATGGTGCGTAATTATTAGCACTATTTTATGATGAGCTTAACTAGAAAATATTAATTTGTGCCGTTACGGACCCGACGATTTTTTGACTACAAACGGGGTAAGTAACTATAGGACAAAGTGCAAACCTTTTTGGCCCTAAAGTGCCTTCTACTATTATTTAAAGATAGAAGTTCGGGGTCCATAGAATTGTTCCGAGCTTGGCTAAAATTAACTTTTTTTTTCTTCTGTGTGACTATACTTATCCACTGTGTGATTAGACATCTAAATACTGGAAAACAACTATTAGGTAAGATAGAGTTTTAAAATTGACTAAGTTTCCATTAACAAACATAGTTTAAAGTATAATAAATAAACAATATATTTGGTTAGTAATTTCCACTAATTTATTTCCTTTTGACAGCTGTTTCGACTCACTGTGCTTTTTCAAAAACCAACTTAAAACTGATACTAGAACAAGATTTTAACAGTAATAAAAGAATTTACTTACCTAACCCAACAGATTTTAGCTACAAAGATTTAACAGAGCCAAAAGAATAAGTAATAATTCACTGGCCGACAAGATTTTTCTAACACAGGCCAGCTCATTATTTTCACAACGGAAATATCCTCCCAATAATAAAAAAAATATTCGGAAAGCCCTAATACGTACCATTTTTAATAGCCTAATTAGAACCTTTTATATTGGCAGCTAAACAATTTTATTGTGGGACGGCTAAAATGGGTCCATTTTTTAACGGAAAAATTACCTAGACTGAGTTGTTTACAACATTAGACATAAAATAAACGTTAAACATCACTCTTCTGTTGAGTTTAGATTTGAGTGGTTCTTTGTATATCGATAAGCAAGTGTATGTGAAGACGAGAATGTCGAGTCAAACGCGCCGAAGTTGCAAAATTTCTCCCGAAAAATTTTTCTAATATTTGTGGAGAATTTCTGGTGAAATCACAAGCCAGGCCATTTTCCGAAAATGTAAAAAAAGCCAACTTTAAATATTTTGGTGTGTTAATTGGGGATCAAGATAAGCGGTGGGCGCCCCATGTGTGCTGTGTTAGTTGTAGTGTATCATTGGCGCAGTGGATGAAGGGAAAGAGAAAAAGTATACCTTTTCCGGTTCCAATAGTATGGCGAGAACCCAACAATCATTCTGACGATTAATATTTTTACCAGACAAAGACTGAAGATTATTCCAAAAAGGGAAAGCACAATATAGAACATCCAAATTTGCAATCTGCCATACGACCTGTTCCTCATAATGCAAATTTGCCAGTGTCGATTGCGCCTTTAAATTGGCAAGCTATTGATTTGGGAGATAACGGAAATAACGCATCATCAGGCAGCTCAGAAGAACAGTGCACCAATCCCACTTTTACCACAGGACCCACTTCCGGCAAGCCACATTTGATTGTTCAAAGTGAATTAAATGATTTAGTACGTGATTTGGGGTTATCCAAGCAACAGTCAGAACTTATGGGTCCCGTCTTAAGGAATGGAACCTATTAGCCAAAGAAACAAAAATTACGAATTTCAGAAAAAGAAATGCTATGTTTTCTGAATTCTACAGTATGGAAAATTCGTTGTGCGAGTGTACTGATATAGACAGTTTAATGCAGGAACTTGATACTAAACATTCTCCCCGTGAGTGGCGCTTATTCATAGACTCTTCTAAATATAGCTTAAAAGCTGTGTTATTGCATAATGGAATAAGCGCACGATTTTGGATAAAATAAACTACAATAGGTATAAATGGCAGATATGTGGGGACTTAAAAGTTATAGCGGTTTTAGTGGGACTTCAGGTGGATTTACAAAATATTGCTGTTTATGGGACAGTCGTGCAATAAATCAGCATTATGTAACAAAAATTTGGCCAGAAAGAAGCGAATTTCAACCGGGATCTCAAAATGTTAAATTTATACCTCTCGTTGAGCCCAAAAATGTCATTTTGCTTCCTCTTCACATTAAACTTGGGCTGATGAAAAACTTTGTGAAGGCTTTGAATAAAGAAGAGAAGGTGATGGATTTAAATACCTAAGACAAGTCTTTCCCCAGTTAAGAGATGCTAAATTAAAAGAAGGTATTTTTATTGAGCCACAAATTAGAAAATTTCTGGAGGATGTCAATTTTACGGAAAAGCTTACCAGGCAGGAACTCAGAGCATGAAATTCATTTGTTAATATAGTAAGAGGATTTTTAGACAACAATATGGATGAAAATTATGAACAATTAGTAAATGAACTCTTAAATGCCTATAAAGCGCTTGGTGCCAGAATGTCATTAAAAATTCACTTTCTCCATTCCCATCTGTCATTTTTTCCAAAAAAATTGCTGAAGGTTTCACCAAGATATCAGAACAATGGAAATTCGGTACCAAGGACGATAGGATCCAGCCATGATGGGTTTTTGAAGAGAGAGGATAGGACACCTCAGAAACGGAAAAAATAAAGTTTAATTAGTGTTTTAAGTTAATATTTTTCTCGTTTGCTTTTCTCTTAGATGTATGGTATGTTTAATAGGCGTAACTGTAAACCTAGTCGGTAAACAGGGTTAAGAATTTTCTCAAATCATTTTATCTATAGATATTAAGTATCGTAACATTCGATATGGTTCTACAACTCTAACAAGAAAACCTTACGTGCTACAAATTTCTATTTGTCATTTTCGTATTTGGATAGGTCCATTCTATTAGATTATGCTATTCTGATTTGTGTTACAACAAATTTTTTTTTGTCGGCCAGTGTTATTCTTGTGACAGTGGGGAACCGTTCCTTTTATTCATTTCTAGACTTTTCAAGTAATTTAACTTGTAACTTTTATTGGCTGAATGAACCGTTTTAAATTCATTACTAAAATTATGATTTATTTCTAATAAATGTTTTGCATAATTAGAATTAGTTTTTAGTTTAATATATTATGTTTTGTGTCCTTTAGTACGTTTATAAAAAGATCTACCCATTTGACCAATACATAATTTTTTCGCAAGAACCGCATTTTAATTCATATACCCCTGATTTTTGGTCCTTATTGGTATTAGAGTTGTTATTCTTAATATATCTACCTAAAGTATTATTGGTACAAAAAGCTACTTTATGATTTGTTTTTTTAAGGTACTTCTCTACTTCAGTGCTAATTTTTCCAGTATATGTTAATGTGTTAAACTTAATATTGTCTTTTGTATTGAAATTAGAATAAACGAAATTAAGTGCTTTTTTATATTGTTTTTTATTTACGATTTTGTTGATTATGGTTGCGTAATAACCACATTACTAATTGCAATGAGTTTTATAATATTAAGTTCCTTGTTAACATTTTCTGTTGACAAAGGTACATTAATTAAACCATGTACAAAACTATGTAAAGCTGCCATCTTATGTATCAATGGGTGGTTTGATGTATTATGTATAGTTATATCTGTATAGGATGGTTTATGATAAATTTCAAAATCGTATTTATTATTAATGTTCCTGAATTTTAAATCTAAAAAGTTTATCGACTTGTTTTCTTCTAGTTCTAAAGTAAATTTTATATTTTATGTAATTTATTAATAGAATTTAGAAAGAAGTTAAGTTGTCTCTCTGTGCCTCTGAAATAAGCCAAAATATCGTCAATATATCCGAACCAATAAATAAACTTGTCTCGTATAGGATGATTATCTATTATTTGTTCTAAATTATCAAGAAATATTTCAGCTAAAATAGGACTTAACGGGTTACCCATTATTAAACCTTATTTACTTAAATAGATCGAGCCATTAAATTCAAAATAATTTTGATTAAGGCACACTGCCATTCAATCTAATATGTCATTCTTAACAGTAGGGTTGACTTTGTTTTTTAATAGCAAATTATTTACTAAGTTCATAGCTTCAATAGGGGGGATACTAGGAAATAGGTTTTGCACATCCAAAGAAATTAAAATAGTGTTATTTGGAATTGTTATATCTTTGATATTATTAATTAATTCAAGGCTGTTTTCATACTATATTTAGGCTTGAAGTTACAAAATTTCAGTTTTGTAATATATTAAAAACATTATCCGAGAATGGAAATATTTCTGAAAATATGTTCAACACATAATTAAAATTAAAATCTCCTTTAAAACAGTCCAAAAACCCTCTAGAACTATTTATTGCTTCTGAGTCCCACGTTTCATTATTTTCTATTATATTCTCAAATAGTTCAATCAGTGATTCACGATTTTCAGATACTATTAACACAAGTCTTCCATTATAGTTCCATCTAGTTGAAGCTACTTTGGGCAATCGTTTGTGGACAATGGAGTCTAAAGCTTGTGTACGTTTTGTTGACTTGGAAAAAAAAGCAGCCATGCCACTTAAAATAACGAAAAATACTTTACACTCCTTAATGTGATTGATGGACTGGGATAAAACTAAACTTAATTTAGCAAAACAATGGACAAACACAGCACTTGGGAATGTTTCTCGAACTTTAGCTTGCAGACCCTCTAATTGACCTACCATCACTGCAGCTCCATCATAGCTTTAAGCAACTAATTTTTTCTCTCCATTAATTTCTTTAGTAACGTTATAAACTGCGATATATAATGCATCTGCTGTACGATTTTCGGACACATTCTTAAAACCTAAAAATCGCTCTTGAATACTTCCGTCTGTTTTAACGTAGCGTATTACTATATATAATTGGCTAAAATTACTGATATCAGTTGTTTCGTCCAGAACAATAGCAATGAACCGCGCCTCGCCAATCTCCTGCTTAATTCTTTTTGGAATAATGGTTGCAACAGCGGAAATTAAATCATTCTGGATTCGATCCGACGTTCCGCGAAAAACGCTAGACTGCTTTAAATGATTTTTTAAGCAATCATCATATTTAGCCATTAAACTAAGTAAATCTTGAAAATTTCCTCTATTTGAAGAAACCCTTGTTTCGTCATGACCTCTAAATCCCAATTCGTGATGACCGAGAAAACGAACAACATCGATAAGTCTTCTTAATATTTGTTTATTATCGACTAGTTCATTGTGTTGGAGGTGACTAATTTCCAACTGTTTATTAAGGGCGTGTTTAATTCTGGTTTTGCCGAAAACTTTTTCTTTTATCACGGCCTGTAAATACGCTTTGGACATAATGTGTCTGTTTACAGCTTTATGGAAATTGTTTAAATCGGAAAAAACAGTTTTATTCCAGAGACCTTTTTCATTTTCAAAAAATAAACATGGCCAACAAAATAATTTACTTATATTTTCACACCCTGTTGGCCATTTAAATTGTTCGTATTGTTTTTCCGGATAAAATTGTCTAATACAGTTTTTCATTTTTGTAGTTAAATTTTTCATAGGCGGTTTTGCCCTTCCTTTGGAAATTATTTTAAGCTTATCAGCGAAGTTTAATGTTGAAAATCCCTTTATTATTAAGACACACACCACACATTCACACACACACACACTAAATTCTCCAACATTTTCAACGTTATTAAATTGACGGTATTTGCATATCCACGTCCGTATTATTGTCATATCGCACCATGTACGACGCGACGGACGTATCACACAACACACGGATAGCCGTTCAAACAAAGAACCTACTCCAACGATAGCTTCCGCCTCCACTTAAAGCACGCGATTGAAATGCAAAAATTGCAAACAGCCGGTGGAAAGTTCAATAACCTCTGGCTCGATTCACAGGGAATCAAGCATTAAGGACTTGGCTGCAGAGAAGCTAGCGGCCCGCGTAGGTTCTATTCGATATTCTATTGTGGCTAGGAGTCACGGCCGCATTTATTATGGGCTTGATAATTAAGATAATACTTTAGCATTTTTAATATAAACTAAATTAATGGTTTCCTATTTCAAAAATTACATTTTAGAAGATGTTTTGTAATTTTTTTTGGGGAAGAACTGCTTCCCTTGCTTCCATGGATTGCACGCCTCTGAGTTTGTTTATTTATTATACTAGTGATAATGAATTTCCATCAAGTAACGGCTAACTCAATAAATTAAAATAGAGTTTTAAAATTGACTTAGTTTCCATTAAGTTAGTAAATCAATAACTTTGTATTTAGAGTAGAAAACATACTTTAAAGTATCTGTTAAGCCCTTTAACATAGAACAGGGTACACCTGTAATTTTTTTAACTGACAAGAGGTGTCAAGTCGTCACTGTCATATATATTTTTCAGTCATTGTAAATCGTAAAATAGAGAAAACATAGGAAAAATGGTTGTTTTCGTCAGCAGAATATCAACGTAACGAAATTGTTTGTATCCAGAGTCCAGGAGGCAAAGGACAGACATTAAACAGTATCTTTAAATAAATGGACGTCATATAAAATTATTTTTGTTCGTATGTAAACGGGTTTATGTGTTTTTCCGATAATTAATGTATATACATTCAATTTTTTATTATTATATTTAACTAATTTAATTTAAATTGAACTAAATTGTAAAATGGCATTGTTAAAATATGGGTAATAATATTTCATTTTGTTAAATAGATATTTCAGTTATCTATTACCACAGTTTTGTTGATCTATTCAGAATATATTTGGATTATTTGTTATCAAAATGCATATTTTCCTAGCTCCGTGACTTATGTAATTATTAATTAGTCAAAATCCCAAAAAATCCAAGATAAGTATAGGACAATATTATATGTATTATGAAAAGAAATACAGGGTTTCTTTTAAAAGCCCAACTCTTTGGGAGTCCAATTTTTCTTAAACAAACAACATTTTTGATAGACCCGTCTTAAATTCCCAAAATTTTCAGTTCACTATCATTATCCAAGATAAATCATAGGATTGTTTACTTCTTATAAAAAAAATACTTTTTAATTTAGAGCAAACTAGACTTATTTTGTTTTTTTTTATGAAGTGAAAATACTTCTTAAAATTTATTTGGAATAAATCCTTGAATCCGAAAATGTGTCAATATACAGAGTATTTCCGGGCATTTAATTAAAAATTATCAAGGTTGCTCACATTTTAAATTAAACTTGCCAATACTGCATTTGTCAAAATATTTGAAAAAGAAGCGATTTAAGCTTATAATCCCTCTTATCCAATTTGAAACGTTTCAGTAAACCGATTTCGAGACACATATTGGACCGCCTAAATGAATTCCCCTGTATATATTTCGTGCATCTTGTATTTTAAGCTCTTTAGTGATGGACAAGAAAATAGACAGGAGTTATAAATACTTTTAATTTTTTAGTTCCCACGTAAAAGGGAAATACTGTAATCGTGAAAAAATCACTCTCCGATAATTTCAGATCTTTACGTTTCAGGGTCCCTAGATGACGAAAACATATTTTCTTAATTCTGTCGGTCTGCCTGTCTGTCTGTCTATTCGCGGCGTAGGTAAAAAACTACTTTGGTCAAAAATTACTTACTACGTTGGTCCGCAGATATTTTCCAGATATTAAGTTTCTAAATGGTTTTCGTTAACAATCCTATTGTTGTTATGTTATAGTGGGTATTATTTGGCGTTAGTATCCAGTAAAAAAAAAACAAAAGTCTATTTGTAAATGGCCGACGTCTCGCAACTTTATTGTTGCATCTTCTGGACAAATGTTCTATATCCGGCATGAAACCCATATTATCAGTCTTTACGTATTTCGTTTTTCCGCAGATGTTTCCAGATATTAAGTTTCTAAATGGTTGTCGTTAACGATCTTCTTGTTTTTATGTTAGAGTGATATATTATTGGGGGTTAAGATCCAGTAAAAAAAACATAAGTTTTTTTTAAATCGTCGACGTTTTGCATATTTATTGTTGCATCCTCAGGACACAAATAAATTTTATATCCTACACGATACCCATATTATCAATCATTACTTATTCGGTTTGTTCGCAGATACTTTCCAGATATTAAGTTTCTAAATGATTTTTGTTAACGATCTTCTCGTTGTTATGTTAGAGTGGTGTATTTTTTGGGGTTAGAAAATATGTGCGGATCAACGAAGTAGGTAAATGCTAATATGGGTTTCATGCAGGATATAAAATCTATGTGTTCTGAAGATGCAACAATAAATTGGCGGAACGTTGACAATTTAAAAAAGGGCTTTTGTGTTTTTTACTAGATCCTAACCTCAAATAATACACGACTCTGATATATCAACAAGAGGATCGTTAATGAAAAGCATTTAGAAACTTAATATCTGGGCTATCTGCGGACCAACGGAGTAAGTAAAGACTGGTAATATGGGTTTCAATTTAAGATGGTGAAATGGGATACTTATTAAATTTGTTTTAAATTATGCCCAAAAGTCAAGTGTGGCATAGGTAGGAAGGAAATGGTAAACATATTGGTAGGAACCCAATACGATGGAACAAAATGGCGCTCAATACAACTTAAGAGACGGTTATGTAACACATATATATTGTGACTTTGTACTGAACTAAACTTCACTCTTCCTAATAAAAGTAATAATTGATAACGAGGGAAGTTCCGGGTAAAGAAAATTTACCGATTTTTTTAAAATGTGTTTTACTTTTGCAGTGAGTTATTTGTAAACGAAATTTAATGGAATACAACTACAGTTACAGAGATAAAGTGCGGGACACGAAAGAAAATCGGGCGGTCGTTAAAATAAAGGTTCATAGTTTTAAGCAAGCGGAAAAGTAAAATTTGTATACGCAAATAAATTTTATGTTATTTTATTTGATGTAATAGTTTGCCGCTTCACCTGTAAAGTGCGCCAGTTAAGCGGTACGGAAAATTAATTGACGATTTAGTAAATTTCGCACTGATCCACTTGTAATTGGGATGTGCCTAGAGTCTCCATGCACTTGCCGCTAAAAGGTTCTAGCTATTTCCAGTGGCGCCTATACATTTCGGGCATTTATGTTTTCATTTCTATATAAATGCGTTGCGTTGAATTTTAATTATTATTTCGAAGTAACGATGCACGTGAAGTTATTGCGAGCGTTATAGAGGTCTGTACTAGAGAAGCTGAAAATAATAGTTTGACTATTCCAATTCAAAATCAAACAGAACGCGCTGCATTTTACACTGGTGTTTCGGAAAGTAGCGTAAGAAAAATTCAAAGAGAACGTAATGATCGCTCATGTTCTACTTCACCTTTAAAATCTCCTGGTAACAAAAGTCTCCAATTATCACACAAAGATAAAATTGACGATGGTGATTTTCAAGTAATTCGACGAATAATAGAGGATTTTCATATAAACTTGAAGAAGATCCGACCTGCAAACCCCTACTTCGTGCTGTAAAGAACAAAATAGATTTTCCGTACGGGTATAAAACCTTAAATCGGCTTTAACGATCAAATGGTTTTGTTTGGCGCAAGTGCCAAAATGAACGAAAATTGCTCATTGAGAAACAAATATTTTTCACTGGCTGGTGAAAATCAACTGTAAGGCAATATATGCAAGAAGGACGCAATATTGTGTATCTAGACGAAACCTGGGTAGATAATGAAATGACAGTGAACAAATGCTGGCAAAGTGAAAGCGTTACAAGTGTTGTTCAGGGAATCCGCTCTAGTAGTCGCTTTATTATAGTTTATGCTGGTTCAGAAGTCGGATTTGTTCCAGGTGCTGCTTTAGTTTTTCACTTGGGACTAACAACTGGAGACTATCATGGACAGATGAATAGAGATAATTTTGAAAAGTGGTTGCTCGAGGAGCTTCTACCTAACATTCCTCCCAAATTAGTCGTGGTAATGGATAATGCGTCTTATTATTCTCACGTAAAAAATAAAGTGCAAACTAAATACTCTACAAGAACTCATATGATATCGTGGCATAAAACGAACAATCTTGTATGTGATCCAACATGGAGAAAATACAATTATATGTATAGTAATATCAGCCAACAAGCCTAGAGAAAAAAAGTATAAAATTGACGGTTTTTTATGTAACCTACGTACTACATACACCTTTAAGGCTGCCTCCATATATGTGCTACCTCAACCCTACTGAACTTGCATGGGCAGGAGTAAAAAAAATATATTCGAGAGCGCAACACCGGTGAACTTTAAATTAAAGATTTAAATAAAATAACATTAGAAGCCATTGACTCAATATCGGCAGAAAATTGGAAATCGTATGTTAAACATGTTCGTTCTATTGAAGATGGGGAGTAGATAGCAAATTTGAAAGGGTTATTGAAGATTTAGTTATTACACTGGAATCTTCAAGTAGTGACGACGAAACCTCATCATTTTCAGAGAAAGACAACGATTTAGAAGGAATTGAATCATTAGAATCACAGCCGTCAACCTCCAAAATGGCTTAGTTTTTTTTCATATATTTTGTAAAATTGTTCATAAAGTAGCTGTCAATGAATTGCTTCAAAATAATTAATTTTCTGTTCAATACCGTGTGTCAAAAATATCTAATACTGCAATTAATATTTGAAAAACTACAGAACTCATATTTTTCCAAAATTAACACATCAACGCAGTTATAGTAGGGGAGCCAGCACTAATTCCAGTGAACAAGATTTATCAAAATTTTAACTCATGCAGTTCGACTTTGGGCTATCTGGGGACCCTTTTAAGAAAAAAGTTTAAAATGAACCTTAAAGTCTTAACTTTGGAGATACAGGGTTTTAAAAATAAAAACATTTTTTAAATCCCAATTCTGATGTTATTATAGATAAATAACTGTGTGAAATTTGATTCACGTCTTTTATGCATAAAAGGGCATTTTTTATTAAAAATCAATTTTTGAAATTTCTACTAGTGGCGTGCATATGTAATTAACCTGGGTAAATCCGTATTCTCCAGTTAATGCCTAGAATAGCATCAAATTTCATGCAAAAAAATGTTTTCTTTTTAAACTTTACCAGCCTGTAACTCAAAAGTTAAGACTTTTAGGACATAAAAACACCCCCTTTAACATCAGCACGCAATTGGGAAACGCCCTGTATAGTACTTCATAACGACGGCCCCTGTATATAGTCAAAAAGGAGTGCTATATTATTTAAAGAACAACGGGATACCACTGGTTTAAAGAGATTTCTTGGCCGACCTTCCTAAACCGATTGACTCCGCCCGGTTTTCTTTCGTGTCCCGCACTTTACAATTTGGTTTTTCTGTCTTTTGTACTTACCAAGTCAGTTAACACATATTGTGCAGCTAATGGTGCTACTATAGCAGCACCTTGACCCGTTGCGTTCAGAATTCCATAAATAACTCCACAAAATCTCGGGGACAGATCCAGATGATTGATGTTACTACCTACTTGAACGAATGCCGTTAGGCTAGTTCCTAATGTCAGTACTAGTACAGATATGTTAGCTTGGGATTTGGACAGGAAAGACAACCATACGAGACAAATCGCTTGTCCGAACGATCCTAAAACATTAAGAAAACTTATAGATTCGCTGAATAACACGTCTAAATTATTATTATTTTTTTTATTATGATACTAAATTACCCAGTCGTTTCGTTACATATTTTCATTTTTGGATGAATTTTAGAGTTTGGTTTATTCAATTGAAATTGAATTTAGAGAAACATTGTATGAAACAAATGCTCATTTAAAAAAAAATTAATCAAAAAATATATCGGATTACTTTTCCTTCCTCTAAGAGTATAGCTCAGTTTTCAGAGACAAAACACCAAGCTAAATATAACAAAACTAAGAATAGGGAGATTTATTTAGGTGCAATTTAAGAGATTCTCAAAACATATTTTGTGGTTCTCTTAATTTACACCTAAATAAATTCCTTAATCCGTAAACATCTTTTTTTCTAATTGTGTATGGTTTCATAACTCTGAAATCTTGCCGACTAAAGTTTATACGAAGTCAATTGAAATTGCTCAAAAATCGGGGTACGATCAATTTACCACAAAACACATTTAAAGAAAATAGCATTATTTTTATTGACAGTTCCTCATATTCGTCCTCCTCGGGTCAACGTGGACTTGATGTGTGCCTGTCAGCGAATTATTCAACTCGACGCAATCAATTGGTCAATGACAGGTTTTCATTGGTTCCGAATTACTAGGATGCATTTATTTTCTGCGGTATGGGCGATAACTGATAAAATTTAACACGATATTTTCATAGGCTCGTAAATTTTTACGTATTTTGTATTCTTAAATTGCACAAGGGTAAAAAGGATTAAATCTCGCTGATTTATTTCGTTCCATGGTGCCAGTTGTTTATTCGGAAATGCCATTTGCAGGCTCCGGGCGTAGATTTGAAATATTGTCAAAAATTAACTTTGGTTTAATGTTATTGTTTTTATTATCTATCTTTACTAATATATAAAATCCTTATTAACTTACTGATTAAACACGTTCCTGCTCAAACCGCTTTACATAAGAAGCTGAATTTTGGCACATAGATTGATTTCCCGATGTAGAAGTTCTATAAGAAGATATTTTTCGGATCTCAAATTCCAAGGGGGTGAAACCGCCTACTTAAATATCACAATATTTTATATCTAAAAAATGGTTAGTTTTTCTATCTTATCAGATCTTATTTTGTTTATTTATTTTATTTTAAAACTTCAAAACTGTTATACAGGGTGTTTTAAAAAATCGGGTAGCTGATTAATCACGATCTTGTTCAAACGCTTGCCGTAAAAAACGGAATTTTAGTACACGGATCAACTGCAAGGTGTAGAGGTTCGGAAAGAAGGGATTTTTCAAAACTGAAGTTACAAGGTGATGAAACCACCCGTTGAATAATACAATATATTTTATTTAAAAATCTGTTAGTTTTTGGAAAAACGTTTGAATAGGTGTTATTTATTTTTATTTTTTACACATTTAAAGATATTTAAAAAATGAATACAGGGTGTTTAAAAAATCGGTTCCCTCTTGACATAAAATGCTGAATTTTGATATAGAGGTTGATTGTACGGTGTAAAGGTTTGATAAGACGGGGTTTTTGTAAAAACTTGTGAAAAAAACGCTTGAATAAGAGCATTTTTGAAACCAGGTTCCCCTTAAGTATTAAATTATTTTTATTAAAAAAAAACGCTTAGAATTTCGGGTATTTTTTATTTTCATACTTTACATATTATAAGATTTTTTAAAAAATTGTTCAGGGTGGTTTAATATTGAGCCATTGATTAATCACAATCCCACTCAAATCTCTTGACGTAAAAAGCTGAATTTTGGCTGAGAGGTTGAATGTATGATGTAAAGATTTGATAAAAGGGGATTTTCCGAACCTCAAATTTCTAGGGGTAAAACCGCCCGGCCCCTACAATATTACACTTCTTATTATTAACAAAACAGTTATTTTTTCAAAACAAAAAGCTTTAACAAGTGTATTTTATTTTATTTTTAACATATTTTAATTTTTTTTTAATGTATACAGGGTATCTTAAGAGGTACTTAAATAAGACGATTTAAGTACCTTTTTCTACCCCTTTCATTGTCGACACGAACGAAGTCGCGGGTACCCACTAGTAGTTATATATGTAAAATAATCAATGTACCCTCAAAGTCCATTAAATGTTCTTCAGTAAACTAGAGATATGTACATAATATTATTTATTTTATTATCACGAATTGTTTTTTTAAACATTATTTATTTTCCTTTTGCAATATACAAAAATCGGTAAAGTGGCTTTACCCGGAACTTTCCTTGTAAGTTAATTGGAAATAAGTTTTTAAACGTTATATTATTGTTAACATGTGTCACCTTTCTTCATAAAAATAAGTATGTATACTCGTATATGACCCATATATTTACTTTTTGATACAGGATTATTCACGGTGAATGTCTTATTAGAAGTATTTGGAGAACCAATAAATCGACTATCTTGAACATTTGGCTCTGGCCATAGGTAAACATAAACTCTATTTTTAAAATATTTTAAATTATGCGGTACTGCAGCTTCTAACTGAAAACGATATCGACATCCGTTTTCTAAATGGAAGGCCCTGTATTGCAGTTTTATATTGGCCTGAAAATTCTAAATATTTGTTTGATGTTTCCTATATCTAAATTCATATTTCGAGAAAATGGAGGATGAAACTTGACATTTTTGACGTTTTAAAGCTCTATAGCTTCTAAACGACTTAATTTGCAACAAAATGGATTTCAATTTCCGATTTTGCTTTTTAGTTGCCTATCTTCTGATACCAATTTTAAATTTGACAGAAGCTGTCAAAATTTGACATTTCCTGTCGAAGTTAAAATTGGTATCAGATGATAGGTAACTAGAAACTGGAAAGTGCAATCTGTTTTGCTGTAAGTTGAGGAGTTTTGGAGCTACAGAGCTTTAAACAGTAGAACCTCTCAATTTTTAGGTGCCATTTTCTCAAAGTCAATTGAATTTAAGTATAGAAAATACCATGCAAAAGTGTTTAAAATTTTCTAGACATTACAAAAATGCAATATTATACAGGGCATTTCATTAAAAATAGATATTGCCATCGGTTTGGGTCAAAAGCGGCAACACTGCAAAAATTTAAGATATTTTAAAAAGAGAGTTTATATTCAATTATGTGTAGAGGCAAGGTTTCAAAGTACTGTGTTTATTGATTCTCCAGATACTTCTAATTGGGCACTCACCGTGAATAACCCTGTATATATATATATATATATATATATATATATATATATATATATATATATATATATACAATATAACTTTATCGATATATATATATATATATATATATATATATATATATATATATATATATATATATATACATACATAAAATAATGCATTTATCACCCCTATTTAAATGAAACCACGGCTAGGATAATCCAGTATAACATTTTTTAAATATTGTTTATATTTGCTAATTTATTTTTATATATATATATATATATATATATATATATATATATATATATATATATATATATATATACACTATACAAGACAAGATATTCAACACCATAATATTGTATCGTCATTATGTTTATGGATATATACCTAATTCCTAAAACGGAAACTTTTTTGAACTTATTAGCAATATTTTGTAAGCACCCTGTATAAGATATTCATGATTGGACAACATATTGTTATTGTCTGAATTTCAGTCACTTCCGATAAAGGGAACAGCTTCAAAATAAGTTGCAAGATTTGACCCAAATATTTTATGAGGCCGTTTGGTTATGCTATCTTGGATTGGTACCAAAATGTTACTAGTCCATCCCCATGTCACAATTAATTTTTCTGCAAAATTTTAGGTAAATTGGATAAGTAATTTTTCAGCAATATTTTTTTAAACATTTAACTACGTCGCCATTTTGTTCAGCTATATTGGATTTTTTCCAAAATATTACCAGGTCATCTCTATATGACTTTTAATTTTGGACCAAAATTTGAAGTCAATCAGATAAGTAGTTCTTTAGCTATTTGTAATATTTGAAAAATATCTGAAAAAATCTCGGAGGGCACAGGATTACATATTTAAATAATTTTGTAGAACATGAGTGCCGTTGGTAAATCGGCGGAAGCAACGTTTTTTTGCCACGCCCAAAAGACTTTCATTGAACTATCAAACATACATACTTATATTGTAACTTACCTCTCTGAGTACATCGGTCTACAATAATTGTTTTTATAATTTACAAATACGTTTTGTATTGAAAATGAAGTCTTCTACATTCTTCAATAACCAATTCATTAAAATTTGGAATTTCTTGAATCATTTGTTTCTCAATAGATAACATTGCGAGAGCAGTTAGTCTATTCTGGCCCATTGTACTTCTAAGAAAAGTTTTTATACGATTCAATGTGGAAAAACGACGTTCCGCTTATATGTTTATGTAACAATATAACACTAAAAATGTTTCTGAGAAATCTATTTGCAAATTATTTTCAATTAAAAATTTAAGCAAGTGGACTGCTACTTCTCTAAAATCTGCTCTTCTGTATATTATTTCTAATTCTGTCTTTAATTTATTTTTATTTAAAAATGGAAAGTTTTGAATTGCTGAATTAAGCAATAGGAAAATTGAATATGTTTCAAAATTTTCCACCGAAAATAAGTGAGCTATTTCCAAATGGCCTGTGAACGAAAACCTTCTTTTATTTCTGCAATTATGGGTCACACACTTCAGCTTGCACATTAAGAATTTCTCTCATCCGTCTTCCTTCTTTTTCTAGCTTGACTTTCATCAATGTCTACTAACCCGGTTTCTCTAATAGTATGTATGTTATCTCTCTCCTTTTGAATATTGTTTTCGAACTCAGTAATACATCGTTTTACAGTAATATAAAATATCAACATGGGGCATTACAGGATGAAACACTGTCAACCAAAAAAAGAGTCATTCAATAATCTGAAAATAGCACCCGCCTTTCTTGTTTGGATGTGGATGTGGATTGTATTTTTTCCATACACTCTAAAAGTGCTTCTCTGTTTTCGTATACAGTGTTAACTGTTCTAATTTTAAAATTCCATCTTGTAGCAGATGCTCTAGGAACCCTATTTCCAACCACTTCATCTAATATTGCAACTCTTTGTGGAGAATTCGAAAAAAAATTGGTAAGGTCACTCAAATCGGAAAAAAATATGCGTACACTTGTATTTATGCTTGTTGCCTGCGACATTATCAAATTTAGTTGATGAGCATAACAATGGATATAATGCGGATATTTAAATTTATCTTTAATACGTTTTTGCACACCACCATGGGCGCCACTCATGACACTTGCTCCGTCATAACTTTGGGAAATCAATTGTTCAGAATTTTTTAAAACAATTAAATTTTTGCAGCCAGCTAAGGCAACAGCATCATGTTCATTTGGTTTTACAAATGTCCAAAATCGTTCAACGGGGGTTCCGTTTGCTAAAGTATAACGGTAAACTATAAATTTTTTCGAAATGTCACTTGTTTCGTCACTCATAACAGACAAAAAATTTGCAGCGGCAATTTCTTTTTTTATATGTGCCTGACTCACGGAAAGCATACATTCTAATAAATCATTTTGAATGTCTTTTGACGTGCCTTTAAACACGGTAGCTTGCTGCAAATGATCCCTTGCTAAATCCAATTCGGCAGAAAAATTTATGAGGCCTCTAAATATACCAGGGTTTAATGAATCCTGTTGTTCATCTGTCCACGGAGAGCAAGCTCAAATGCGCCACAAAATTTAATACAATTTATAATTTTAGATAATACATACCTATTATTCTTTACTTCGTCATTATGTTTTTGAATGCTTAATCGGTATTCACTATTTAATTGTTGCCGAATATCTTGTTTACCTAATAAATTAAATCCTAATTTAGCAGATAGATGTGACTTTGAATTTTGATGCTTTTTCATTTTTTCGGATAAATGTATAAATCTTTAACCCCGGATTTTGTCCATTCTGATGCCTCACCGCTTTCAAATAATAAACACGGAAAACAGTAAAGACTATTACTAATACTACACCCGCACAACCACTCGGTTTTTTCGTAAGTTTCTATTTTAAAAGTTCGTTTATAATCACGACTTTTGCATTTAGTTACACTCGTAATTAACAAATTTGGTTTTGGACGACCGACACTTTTAATTTTTCGTTTAAAGATAACGAGGAAAATTTAATTGTCTTTAAATATTGCACGCTAATGCAATCAAGGTTTGATAATTCCGTCATTCTTGCAATCGCGAAATGAAAACAACCTTATCATACCGCAAAGCGCTAATTCTAATGTGCAAAAAATCGCCTGATTGTCGCGGGGAGTGCGGGGGCAGGTTTCCACCAATTAGATTTAATATTCGGGCGAGCAGTGAACGAAGTCGCTGCGGCAGGATATGGATCCGATTTCGATATTTAATACGTACGCATAGGCGTCCAGGTCCAGCGTCAAAGTCTACAGAAATTTTTATTCTGCAAACTTTGGTTTTGTTTAGTGCTTATTATTGATGATTCATGACATTGCCGCTAGTTAAGAAATTCGTCGATCAATTTACATCGCATATTTTAATGTCTGGTCTTTGGGTCATGTTCTTTGACGGCATGGTTTTTAAATTATTATTTTATGATAATATTGTTTAAAGAAAATTAACATTTAAATATGTTTGTTTAAAAAATTTGGGAGTGCACGTGCACATGTGCACTTATTGAAGAGCCGCCACTGCTTTCCTTTGAGGAAAGTAATACAAATCCCATTAATTTCAAAAACTAATAACGAATGACTGCATGACATTTTGAAAATATTTTATCGGTTATTGACTAAAAACGTATTATTTGTTAAATAAGTATATTTGGCGGGACGTACAGTATTTAAGTATTAATAAAAGTACCTACATATATTCATTAAGAATTACTTAATATTTCTAATATTACATTAAATTTCAAAATATATTTTTACTTTTTTCTGAGAACCTGAGATATTATTGATCATCATTTTACATTTGTATTTTGCAAACCAACTAACCATAATTTTAGAATATATTTTTATTTGTTGAAAAAGAAATATTAGTTGTAATAAATAATGAAGTCGGCTCCACCACTGCGCGAAGTTGGCGGTATCCCGATACAAAGAATTTCTGTTCCAAATGTTTTTTTAACGATTTCAATTGAGATCGTATTATATACTTTACCACCGAATATTAACAAAACAAGAAGGAGCTCAGGTCTTACATATTTTCAGGTTTCAGCGTCCCTAGATAGCAAAAAAAATGTTTCATCAATGCCGTCGGTCTGTCAGTTTGTCTGTCGGTCTGCCATACACAGATTGACTTCCATTTTAGGCAAAAATTAAGTCATATGGAGATGGCCTGGTCATATTTTGGTAAAAATCCAATATGATGGAACAAAATGGTGGACTAGTGAAACGTTAAAAAAAAACTATTACTAAAACACTAATTATCCAATTTCCTCAAATTTTGCACAAAGATCATGTGTTAGGAATAAACTGGTAACATTTTGATATGAATAAAAGATAGCAAAACAGAATGGTGGCCTAATAAAATATATAAAAGTCGGCCGGAAAAAACTACTTATTAGATTAAATTCAAATGTTGTGCAAGCATTAAATGTGATATAGAGATAAAGTGGTAAAGTTGTGGCACGAATTCAAGATGATGGAACAAAATGGCGGCCAATATTTTTTTTTAAATCGACTTAATTATTCAATTATTTTTTCTGCAAAATTTAAAGAATTTTGCCGAAAAAATAAATGTGATATAAAGATAAATCTCCAGATAAACTGGAAGAATTCAACATGACGATGACGTAACAAAACGGCGGTGTTTGTCGATGTAAAAAGTACTAAATGAATTTATTTTTAATTATGCCCAAACATAAAGTGTGGCATAGTTAGAAACTACTAAAATATTGTTAGGAATATGATGGAAAAAAATGGCACCCAATAAAAATGTTTAAATGATAGTAATGACTACTATATTGAAATAAATTGGGCCACTCTTCACTATTCCTAATAAAAAAAAATCATAATCAAATAAGTTCCGGGTAAAGAAAATCTACCGGTTTTTTAATAGATAGTCAATAATGAAATCACTACAGCATTGCCATCTGTACTTAAAAAATTTATATAGTCTCATGCAAACATTTTTAAAGAACTATTTTTTGTCATTATTGGTACATAGATAATTTTATATTTTTCGGTCGTATCAGCAGTTACATTAAGCAAAACTTTATTAATATCTTGGATAGAATTTGCACCTTCAACCTCATTAAGATATTTTTAATTAATAATTTCTTGAATGGCGTATAAAATTGTATTGGGGTTGGATTTCTCGAATTTCCGCCACAATTTCTTATCAGTCCAAAAAAAAAAAAAAAATCTAGCAATCCTAATTAAGGTTTCTTGTTAAAAGAAATGAATAATTTTTGCGCCTTAAAGCTTCCCATAACAAGAGTTAATCGTAATTTTTCAGCCATTTACCAAACACAAAACACTAACTAAATTGGTAAATGCTTATTTTCATTAAAAAAAATAATAAAAAATTAGTCTCACGCCGCGCGGCGGCAAATATATAGACAATTGGTATATATTAATATTCGGTGGTATATTTCAATACTTTATTCTACGACGGACAACCGGTTTATGCATCTCGCCCGGCAGCGACTTAGAGTGATCGAAAAAGCATAGTATCCGATATTCGAGTGAGATAGGCATAACAAGGAGAGGAGCTGTTATGATTTAATAATTTTAGTATTTTGTATTAGCACTGGTAGTAAATGTAAACACTTCAACTTGTTTCAAATCTCTCTATTATCTTCTTCTTGTCTTATTAATGTTCGGACAATATGCTAGTACTAATGTATGCTTATTTTTTAGATTGAATGACGCTAATTGCGAAAATGTTTTTTGCATCCGTTGATAGAAATATTGAGAATATAGATACCTAATGCAATAAACGACCATTAAATTTAAATACACACTACTAATGAATATATAAATACTATCACAAATAAAATGACTATAAATAATGGGGTCACAACAGTCTTATTAATGTTCGGTGCTAGTACTGATGTATGCTTTTAGATTGAATGACGCTAATTGCGAAAATTGCATCCGTTAGAAAATTGAGATATAGAACCTAATGTTTAAATTTAAATACACACTACAATACTATTAGACATTTAAAGCAGCGCAAAAGACGCATCCGTAATCATATTAAATGACAGGTAAGCATGCGCGTTACGCAGTTACGCCGAACGCAGCGCTACGGGATCCCACAAGTGTTAAACGCATTTAACCGAAGATGAATTCGACGTAAATCAAGGGAACCTGAGAGGGGTTGCATTGAGTGAGGGGTAGCGTTTGTTTTGGTATCATGGTATTTTTGTTTTGTTAGATGTGATACATTTTACGACTTATTAGATTTAATTTTTAGTTGTAATTTATATTTTGTTCCCGTCATATAATTTGCTTTCATGTAGCTAGTGAATTTATAATTTTTTAAACAATGTATGCGATATGCTACTTAAATAAATATATTAAGTGATAAATAGTATATATATTTGTCTATAACATTCTTAAAACAAATAAGGGTGCGTCCTAATTACAATGGAATTATCTCAGAATCTATTTTTTGACGCATGTTTTGCTTTTATTCTATGAAGGCCATCGAGTAAAATATATTTTTATTTGAAAGAATATATTTTTATTTGAAAACTAAAAGGGCTGTATACACGTTCTAAAGTAATGAAGAATTGAAAATCACAAGTTAGCCTCAACAAAACTTTCATACTGATTCACACATGATTGTTTTCTACTTAGTATCGCTTATTATTAATTAATTATTGTTATGAAATTTACACCTCGTCACTCCTTGGGCAGTACTATATACTATCCACCTACCCTGTTCCTTTTCCTATTCGAACCCCCTCTTTTTCAAAATAGTATTTATCAATCCTCTCACTCAAAAAATAAATACAATATCGGGTTTGTGATATTCCTATTATCAAAAAATATTTGTTGATAATTAGTCAGTTTTTACAAAGATTACTGAAGCCCCTCTCCTTTTTATTTAAAGATTTCTATTATTATATTTAATTATAATTATTGACCCGAAGTGGCCTTGTATGAAAGATCAGTCAACCACCACATCATCAGACAATTTTGGCAGTAATTTTCAAACCTGTTGATCACAATTTACTAGCCAACATTCTTTCAAAATATTTTATTGACCTTTACTAATTTTATATAGGACACATTAAATTGTACCACAGTTCAGCTAGTTTCTTTGTCTACCTTCCCTCAAAGGCTTGTTTTGGTTTCTGATAGTTCTAGTTTTATTTGAATTTCACTTAAAATGTATGCTAGAGGTTGTCCCATTTCTCTGTTTCTAACTTGGTTAGCGAAACGCGCGTCCAGAACGTAACAAGTTGTGGTGTAGTGTGGTTAGAACTCTTGTATTTTGATCCCTACATAAACTAAGGCTGCTTTTTAAGCAATAAATAAAAACAATTTGAAATGTAATTTGGTGCTCGTCGACGTTTGTATTGTCTTTGTTACATGTAAAAAGTTTTAATTGCATTGATTTAGGACCATGTATCTTTCTGCCTGTTCACTGACGGGTGAATATCTCGTTTGATTCATCAACCTTTTTCTATTTTTCTCAGCTTTTTGGCCTTGTCTACCATCTTAATAATTGAAGGGTTTTATTATTCGATGTACTTATTTGTAGGTGGCATTGATGATGACTAGTTAGTCGAAAGCACTCTGTTATAATTTTGGATTCGAATAATATACATGTTATACAAACAAATCTTTTTGTTTTATTATTTTTGTATGTCCTTCTAACATATTAGAAAATATAAAGGGGGTAAATTTTTAGTACAAAAAGTTACAGCGCTAAACTTTCTCATCCAGTTATTCACGCTATTTTCTATATTAATAATAGTTAGGCATTCATTTCCTCTTTTAGGCGTATCGTAGCGTCACCGCATTCATACGTTTGTAACCATAATCAGATCTTTTTTATTACCAACTGATTTAAGTTCTTTTAAAATATTTTCTGTATATATGTGTTTAACTAAGTTGAATCTTTAGAGCATATTTTTTGTGCGTGTATTAGCTGGACAGCAGCAAAGTTTGTTCTTGATTAACGCGCGTATAAGATTATTGTGTGCAGAGACGTGCAGTCCACGGAAGCAAGAGAAGCAGTACTTCCCAAAAAAAAAATTACAAAACATCTTCTAAAATGTAATTTTTGAAATAGGAAACCATTAATTTAGTTTATATTAAAAATGCTAAAATATTATCTTAACTATCAAGCCCATAATAAATGCGGCCTTGACTCCAACCTAGCAATAGAATCGAATAGAACCTATGCGGGCAGCTAGCTTCTCTGCAGCCGAGTCCTGTATGCTTGATTTCCTGTGAATCGAGCCAGAGGTTATTGAACTTTCCACCGGCTGTTTGCAATTTTTGCATTTCAGTCGCGTGCTTTAAGTGGGGGCAAAAGCTATCGTTGAAGTAGGATCTCTGTTTGAACGGCTATCCGTGTGTTGTGTGATACGTACGTCGCGTCGTGCATGGTGCGATATGGAAGACAGTAAGTAATACGGACGTGGATATGCTAATACCGTCAACTTCGGCTGTCGGTAATAACGTTGAAAATGTTGGAGAATTTAGTAAGAAGAGTGTGTGTGAATGTGAGGTATGTGTCTTAATAATAAAGGGATTTTCAACATTAAACTTCGCTGATAAGCTTCAAATAATTTCCAAAAAAAGGGCAAAATCGCCTATGAAAAATTTTACCACAAATATGAAAAACTGTATTAGACATTTTTATCCGGAAAAACAATACGAACAACTTAAATGGCTAACAGGGTGTGAAAATATAAGTAAATTATTTTGTTGGCCATGCTTTTTGAAAATGAAAAAAGTCTCTGGAATAAAACTGGTTTTTCCGATTTAAACAATTTCCATAAAACTGTAAAAAGACACATTATGTCCAAAGCGCATTTGCAGGCCATCATAAAAGAAAAAGTCTTCGGCAAAACCGGAATTGAACACGCCCTTAATAAATAGTTGGAAATTAGTCACCGCCAACACAATGAACTAGTCGATAAAAATAGGCAAATATTAAGAAGACTTATCGATGTCTCGGACAGCACGAATTGGGATTTAGAGGTCATGACGAAACAAGGGTTTCTTCAAATAGAGGAAATTTTCAAGTTTTACTTAGTTTATGGCTAAATATGATGATTGCTTAAAAAATCATTTAAAGCAGTCTAGCGTTTTTCGCGGAACGTCGAATCGAATCCAGAACGATTTAATTCACGCTCTTGCGACTATTATTCTAAAAAGAATTAACCAGGAGATTGGCGAGGCGCGGTTTATTGCTCTGGACGAAGGAACTGATATCACTAATTTTAGCCAATTATCTATAGTAATACGCTACGTTAAAACAGACGGAAGTATTCAAGAGCGATTTTTAGGTTTTAAGAATGTATCCGAAGATCGTACAGCAGACGCATTATATACCGTGGTTTATAACGTTACTAAAGAAATTAATGGAGAGAAAAAATTAGTTGCTCAAAGCTATGATGGAGCTGCAGTGATAGCAGGACAATTAGGGGGTCTGCAAGCTAGAGTTCGAGAAACTTTCCCAAGTGCTGTGTTTTTCCATTGTTTTGCTCATAAATTAAATTTAGTTTTATCCCAGTCCATCAATCACATTAAAAAGTGTAAAGTATTTTTCGTTACTTTAAGTGGCATGGCTGCTTTTTTCCAAGTCAACAAAACGTACACAAGCTTTGGACTCCATTGTCCACAAAGGATTGTCCAAAGTAGCTCCTACTAGGTGGAACTATAATGGAAGACTTGCGTTAACAGTATCTGAAAATCGTGAACAGCTGATTGAACTATTTGAAAATATAATAGAAAATAATGAAACGTGGGACTCAGAAGCAATAAATAGTTCGAGGTGATTTTTGGACTGTTTGAAACGAGATTTTAATTTTAGTTATTTGTTGAACATATTTTCAGAAATATTTCCATTCTCGGACAATGTTTTTAATATATTACAAACTAAAACAAATGATATTGCTTTTTGCTTAAAAAAAGTGGATGATTTTAAGTCCATGTTAAGCCAAAAAAGAGATGGCTGAACTATTTTGGGAGAAAACGATGACATTAAAAGTAAAGCTACAAGCCAAGCGTCTTCGAACAGACAAGTAGGGAGATGTTCAAACATCATACAGATGCCTCTTTTATGAAATAATCGATCAAATTCAGCAACAAATAAACTATAGATTTAACGGCTTAAATGATTTTAAATTCCTCGAGTTCTGCAATTTTGATGCATTTAAAGGAAAAACTTTTCCAGAAGATGCGTTTAAATCTCTTCTTCTTTATTATGACCAGTTCTTCGACCTAGTGTTACTGCGATCTGAACTAAAAGTGATTTACCAAACTGATGACATTAGCGCAAAAAATAACGCTAAGTAACTAATGCAATTTTTAAAAGACAAGGAGCTGGAAGATGCCTACACCGAAGAGTCGAAATTGTGTGAATTAGTATTGACAATACCTGCCACAAGTTCATCAGTAGAACGCAATTTTTCAACACTTAAACGTATAAAAAATTTCGTGAGAAATTCAACTGGGCAGGAGAAACTTTCGCATACATCGCTGTTGTCCATTAAAAATAACCTTCTCCAAAATGTGTCGGAGCATCGACGTTTTTATGATGACGTCATTGACGAAGTTGCAAAAAATGATCGAATAATCGAATTACATTACAAATAGGTAACTTTCTAAAAATTGCTTCCCTTTCTTAAAATTTCACCGCACGCCTGATTGTACGGCACAGGGATCTACCCCTGTAAAATGAATTTAAAGAATGCGAACAATCAATGAACATTTAAATACGATGTTGGCAAGTTAAATATATATTTTTACGTTAAAAATAATAGAAATAAATTCTGAAAAACTTATGCCTGCTCCAATCAAGTAATACCTTATGTAAAATTAAAATTCAACTCCCTTTTTTTAAAATTGTACATAAGTTTAAAACATTTCATTATAAATTATTTCATATACTCCGCATATAAAAAAATTCTTTTTGCTAAAATTCCTAACATGTCAAACCAGACACTTGAATATTACCTAACAGGTGGCTGAATGACAACTGATTGGTTAAAGTAAAGAAACAGGGAGGAGTCACGCTTTTAAAGCGCTATCAGCGCTCGGCCGGTGTTTACCAGTGTCGCAGTAACCCTTGTATCGAAGCGAGTAATTAGTATTTGTTTAATGTTTATAATGAATTCGTATAGAAGGGAAAAAACTCTTCATTGTCAGGCTAGGGAGGTAGCAGCGAATGTATATCAAGTTTGTGAAGAAGGCAACTGTAATTTTGTGTGGTTCCCTTTAAAACGAAAAATCGATCGGGCTGCTGTTTATAGGGGAGTTAGTGCAGGTAAAAAAAAATAGTAAGGAAGATGAGGTAAGAAGAGGAGAACACCAAGACCAAATGCCTTTATCTCCTGGAAAAAAGGAGCTCGTCCCTCGATTGAGTATAAAGTTGATGATGCGGATTTTGGAATTATTAGACGTACCATACAAAAGTTTTATTTAGAAATGAAAATTATACCTACTACAAGAAAGTGGTTGCAAAAATTGCGAGAAGACATGGATCTTCCGTATAGCAAAGATACCTTAAGGCGACTGCTAAAGGCTAATGGGTTTTATTTTCGCAAATGCCAAAATAAAAGAAGGCTTTTACTGGAAAAATGAAATGTGCTTCATTGGAGCTACAAATATATCCGAGAGATAAAGAAATAACGACAAATACGCCCAAATCCAGTATATATTGACGAAACATGGGTCGACAATGATTTGACGGTTAGAAAGTGCTGGCAAAGCAATGACATATTTGGTATAATCAGTAATTTAAGTTCAACGGGTAAGTTTTATATCTATTACCTTTAATTTAAAATTATCGTCAACAAAATAACATTTTTGATAAAGATAGTGTAACCATATGCTGCATTACACTACATGTTTTTTCTAGGGCGCCTTATTTTTATCTGTGCCGGTTCAGATAAGGGTTTTATTCCAAATCCATCCTTAGTATTTAAAGTTGTTCAAAGTACTGGAGATTACCACGGTCAAATGAATAAAGAACATTTTATAAAATGTCTAGAAGACAAGCTGCTATCAAAAATTCCGCAATCGTATTTGATAATGCTCCATATCATTTGGTCCAGGAAAATACAATATCAACAAAATCATCCTTAAAAACGTATACGATCTCCTGGCTATCAAAAAAGGTAAATTTCGCTATAAAATAGTAGTACCTATGTTACAGCTTATAAATTTATATTGTATGGTCATATTGAAAAGTCTTTTCTGTAGACATTTAATTTCGAAATATTGCTAAGCAAATAAGCACAAATGCGAAAAGTATTATATTTTAAGCACCAGTACGAAAATTAAAATAGTAAACAATTAAGTTAGGCATGAAAACCCTTTAAAATTCTACCATTTGTTTGTTTTAGTAATTTCCTAAGTAGTTAATTTAAAATGTCAATTTTTCTATGTTAAACTAGTAGTCAATCCTTTTTTTGACTGGCGGCCTTGTGTTTTATTTCGCTTAAACGTCATAACTTTTATCGTATACAGGGTTATTTATGCTTAATGGCATATTAGAAGCATCTGAAAAACCAGTGAATAGATTACTCTAAAAATTTGGATTTGGCTATAGTTAAACATAAACTCTCTTTTGAGAATATTTTGAAATGTGCGTTGGTGTCTCCGCATCTAATTTAAAGCGGTGGCAACATCCATTTTCTAAATAACATATCCTTAATATGATTGAATTTTTGGAAACTACTTAACTCGCAGCGAAACTATTTTCACTTTTCTATCTTAGTTTTTAGTTATCTATCTGCTGAAACAAATTTCTATTTCGTCAGAAAATGTCAAATATTTGCACCTCCTGTCAAACCATAAATTGATGTGGGGAAAAAATAACTAAAAACTAACCCAAGTAGCACAAATTAGCTGATGAGCTTTTTTGCCTAACAGTAAGCCAAAAAACACAAATAAAAACCAGAGATAGTTTTCTAGCCATAAAAGCTCGTTTCGAATTAGATTTTTTGGCTTCAAAAGTAGCAGTTTTTAATGTAGATAGGCTATAGCGTAATTTCTTGGCCAAAAAATATCTTTTATTGGGTAATTAAACCTCTAACTTTTTTTTGTAATATTGAATGGCCAAAAAGTAGAAATATCTGTCAATTTCGTTGCTACAACATAACCAGATATATTCTAGTAAGTATTAAACTTAAGTTATAGTAAGCATAGCTGATCAATAGAAATCGAGGTCAAAATATGATCAATAAGTAGGCATTTTTTCCAAATGCCAACCACACATATTTTAGCAAGTATTTAAGTTTAATTATAGTAATAATAGCTATATAAGAATGTCAGATTATGACATTTTAAGGCAACGAAAATTGAGAGGAAAAATATGGCTTTTATTATCATATTTTTGTTTCAAAATTAAACTAAAATTGGGTAGTTTTATTTCACTTGTTTTTTCTATAATATTGCCAAAAAATGCCATATTTTCAAATTAACGTTTATAACCTATAAAACTATACTTAACCAAACTGAAGAAAAACGAAATATAAATTATTTACCATACAAAATGTCTAATAAAAAGATTAAATATTCCAACACATATTACAGAAAAACGCCGACTTGGAGTAACGGTTATTTAATTTTGTTACGCTGGCTCCTGGGTCTTAAATTAGCCATTTTTTAGCGAATACTAAAGGCAAACCAAGTAGGCATTTTTATCGGCAAAATTTTAGTAAACGTTGCTACATTTGAAAATTATTGCCATTTTATAAATATTTGCTAATTGCAAAGTGGCCAATTTCAAGGAATATCTGCTTAAAAAATAACCCACATCTTTTTATGATCCGCCATGATTGAAACTAAAATTAAATTAATTGCCTAGCAGCCATTACTTAAGCATTTTAAACAAATATATTATTTCTACCTATAAAAACGTATTTCCAAGCATGTTTTTTTTTTGTTATGAACTTTTTTAGTAAAATATATTTACAAACTAAACAAAAAAAAAATTTTTAAAAGGGGCGCGTGTTTTAAATGCCTATCTTAGATTCTTTTAATAGTAAAAGTTCCTGCGCAGTGTTTTTTGTCCCTACCAAATCTCAAACTTAAAATATTTTACACAGTAAGTTATAGTGTGCGTATTTTTACGACACCATGATTTGTTATTTTTGCATTTCCTCTTGGCTCATAAATTCTTACATTGATTGGCTCTGTTAATACTATTTCTACACAATTTGAAACAATTGATGATTTATTATATAAATGAAGAAAAGGCAAAAAATGAGAAATTATTTAGGCAAATTTCGGCTAAAAACAATTCAGCTAAAAAAGCTCGATTTTAAAGTTAAAACGTAGGTAATAAACCCAACCATAAAATAAAAAGAGAGGGGTCGTATAATTGTCAATTGGCCATTTTTACGCCATTATCACCAAATTATTATCCCCCACTTTAGCCATATTTCCGTCTTTATACTGTAATAGAACAGTTATTTTGGCTAACAATTTTAGCTAATTAGCCAGGGATATTAACCTATATCACAGCATTTTAGCCCATATATGATTATGTGTGCTACTTAGGAAGGTAGGAAAGTGAAATTCATTTCGATGCAAGTTAAGTCGTTTAAGAGTTATAGAGCTTCAAAGGGCCAAAAATGTCAATTTTGTAGCACATAAACAACACAATATAAATAACGAATGTGTATAGAATCTTCACGACAATACAAAAATGTAATAATATATATTACTAACATTCTATTGAGCTTGAATAAATCTGTATACACAGATATTCTGAACAGGTATTCTGAACTATAGACAACATCTAAAGAGCTATTTTTATTTTAGGCATAGAACATGATCCAAAGTTGAGAAAATGGGAATTATTCGAAATAGTCCAGTTGCACAAGCCTGTAAGTGATTAAAAAAATTACATTATGGATGGAATTATTAGATCACATAATCATATTCCATTAAGAACTCCTCAATACGTGTGCGAACTAAATCCAATTGAATTAGAATGGGATCAATTAAAACATTATACTAGAAACCAAAACACTACACAGCAATTCACGATTCAATTTTTGAAGTAATTAGTTACAATTAGTAATATCGAGTCAATATCACAGGCTGACTCGGAAAGACGGAACCACGTTATTGACATTGAAAACAAATTTTGGGAAAACGATAATGATAGCACTGACAGTGAAAATCAGCCACCAACACAATCAAACCTGTTCAAATATTTGTTTTATTTTAACACATAACTGTATTTAATTCTTTTTTTTTTTAATATATATACTTGATATTGAAAAATTATTGCGTACGGCTATGATTTCAAATTAAGCACCACAATTTCCACGATATTATACCCCCTTGTGCCCCAGACGTGTTTTAATGAACATCGGTTGTCTTATTAGAGCGTTATATAAATAGCAGATGGCTCTTTAGTACTTATGTCTATTTAATAGTTTTAATTTTGCAAATATTCTTAGCATATTTGCATGAAAAATAATTGAATATCTTTACACAAACCTACCTATTACATGAAAAATCCTTCGGGAATTAAAGATTGACAAATAGTTATTAGTTATTATCCAATCTGACAGAGGTCCTGTTATAAGACTGCATATTAATGAAAATCCAGTCGGAAGGGCGTTAATAACAGCATTCTAAAATATAAAATTTTGGTTGATGTTAATATTCTGGCACACAGTTTATTTTTTCTTCTCCACGAAATGCAAACTTAATGATAAAAGTAATTTTTAAAAAAATGTAGAATAGTGTTTTTTGATCAAGACAATGGTTTAAGAGATTTCTGCCTTTGAAACGAAAAAAAAAATGCAATTTTTGAAAGCTCCTATTTCCTAAAGCTAATGACTTATTTTGTAAAAATCTGTTATAAGGGGGTTCTTAATGCTGAGAAAGAATAAAAAAAATTGACAGGAAATATAGATTGCTCATTTTCATTATGAATTGTTTTTGAAGCTAACATTTTTTTGTAAATTTAAATTTTAGTAAGTTTAACTATAAAAAAAAACAAATGGTGCAGACTGGTCACCTATAATATACAGGGTGGTTCTTTTAAAGTGTTACAAAGCGATATTGAGAAAACGGCTGATGAAAATGAATGAAATTTCTAGGGATGCAATGGGTCATTGGGGGACATTTTTTGACGGAGAAAGTAATGTTTTAGCCCTTTCCACTGTTTAGGGGTTGGGGTAACTTTTAAATGTTAAATGGAAAGGTGCAATTTTTTTCCAGGTTCGTAATCTCCAGAAAAAACTACGTCCTAATTAATGAATAATTTAATGTCAATGTCAATGTCACTTCACTAAATTCAACAAAATTAAAAAGAAAATCAACAGAAGAAAAAACTGATATTAGGTACATGATTTTATTTTATCAGATGTTCAAAATGACGGCCATGTTATTCTAAACATTTATCAACTCTCTTTCGAAAAGAATTCCGCACTTTGAATAACATATCTGGGGTGATTTCACAAACTGCACGCGTAATCCTTTCCCTCATGTCATCGGCTGTAGTTGGAGCAGTCACCATGACTTTTTCTTTGACAAAACCCCACAAGAAAAAATCAAGGGGGTCTGGCGATGCGCCGTCTTGTTGGAACCAAATTGCTTCACGTTGTTGCTCTGGAATATTTGGCATCAATCTTTGCAAGTCATTTCGAAAGAAATCGCAGTATCGCTGTCCATTAAGATTACCATCGAAAAAATGAGGTCCAATAACAACATCGCCAAATATCCCACACTAAGTATTTATCGACCAAGGGTGTTGATTAGCGACTGTTCGCATCCAGTGTGGATTTTCTTCAGCCCAATAATGCAAATTGTGACGATTGACTTGACCATGGTTAGTGAACGTTGCTTCGTCGGAAAATATTATGTTTTCCAGTGAGTTGTTTTCATTGATCCATAGTCGAAACCACCGGCAAAATTGCACCCGTCTCTCGAAGTCCTCTCCATACAATTCTTGATGTAAGGTAATATGGTAAGGATGACATTTAAAATTGTGCAAAATCCTGAGAAAGGATGTTTTACAAATCCCGGCGTCTTTGGATAGTTCTCGGGAACCAATATGAGGGTTGAGAGCTACTGTTCCCAAAACTCCTACCGTCATGTCGTCGTTCGTTTTGGTTTTCCTCCTGCTGCGTTTTCTGAGTGAGAGTTGATCGTTCTGGCGACTCCTAGTCTCTAATCGTTTAAACGCCATGTGAGATTTTGGTGATAAGAGGAAAAATCTTACCGCCCAAAGTTCAGAAACATTGCGATAGTTTTTTCTACATTCTCCGAGAATTAATAACATGTCAACTTGGCAGCCGAATTCATTCATTTTAAGGATAGGTAGTTAAAATCTCAACTAAGGTTGTTAAATACGAACAGAAATAACACAGCTAAATAATAAACGAACAGAACTTAAAAAAAAAACAATAAGCGAACACAATGAACACTTATTTTAACAAGATGCCTAAACTAAAGACTTTAAACTCGAAGATAATTTAAGAAAATTACTGGCAATATCATAACATGTCAAGTCGTTCGTCTTCATGATAACTGCAATAGTGGCGGCTGGTGAATCATCGCTGCATTTTTTTACCCAGTCGACATGGTAATTCTCGGAGGATGTAGAAAAAACAACGACAATGCTTCTTAACAAAATGGTTGTCATTTCGAACACCTATTATAATAAAATCATGTACCTAATATCAGTTTTTTTCTTCTGTTGAATTTCTTTCTAATTTTTGACATTAAATTATTCATTGATTATAACGTAGTTTTTTCTGGAGAATAAGAATCTGAAAAAAAACTGCACCTTTCCATTTAACATTTAAAAGTTACCCACCACCCCTAAAAAGTGGTGACTGCTCCAACTACAGCCGAAGACATGAGAGAAAGGATTACGCGTGCAGTTCGTGAAATCATCCCAGATATATTATTCAGAGTGCGGAATTCTTTTCGAAAGAGAGTTGTTAAATGTTTAGAACAAAATAGCCGTCATTTTAAACATCTGATAAAATCACGTAGCTAATATCAGTTTTTTCTTCTGTTGATTTTCTTTTTAATTTTGTTGAATTTAGCGTAGTGACATTGACATTGACTTTAAATTATTCATTAATTATAACGTTGTTTTTTTCTGGAGATTACGAATCTGGAAAAAAAACTGCACCGTTCCATTTAACATTTAAAAGTTACCCCCGACTCCTAAACAGTTGAAAGGGTTAAAACATTACTTACTCCGTCAAAAAATGTCCCCCAACGACCCATTGCATCCCTAGAAATTTCATTTATTTTCAATCAGCCGTTTTCTCAATATCGCTTTGTAACACTTTAAAAGGACCACCCTGTATAGATAGTGGTAGATATTAATAATTTAAATAGAGCATTTTAGTCGATATGTCACTGTAAAAAAAGTGGCTTTCTGATTTTGTTTTTGAAAAAAAAACGTAAATTTTGCTCCTAATTGCAAACTTAGAAGCTATTACCAGAGCTGCTGGTGTATGTAATTATAATTTTTCTTACCGATTTAACAGAAAAATCCATAACTTGGGACAAGTATGTCGGAGTTTCAGTAGTCAATATAGCATATCCCCATATATTTCCAATATAAGCAAAGACTAATGCATAGATTGGTACACAAGTAAAAATCTTTTTCCATGGCGTTGGTAAGTGCTGAAAATAAAAAAAAAATTAAAAGTTATAACAAAATTAAAAATCATTACATTTTCAGGTGTTTCGCTTTTTATCTTGGTCCGTTAAGTATATCTACTATTAAAAGAATGAAACAATGGTTGACAATTAAAATCATTAATAAATAAAGCAAAACCAATTGAAGCACATTCGATAATATACTGAATTACTATTTGATTTTATATTATTGGCGTACGTACAATATCATCATCTCCCTGCTTTAATGACCTTTGAATATATCTCTTTTCTTCCATCGTAATTCTCGGATGGGAGGATGGGGAATTTTGCCCAAAAAAAGCCCACAGTATACACCATAAAATGCCCAGGGAAGCTAGCATATAGAACGAATATGGCCAGCCCAACCAGCTGGCCGAAACGTATCCAGTCAATATAGAGGCATATGTAAAACCAATTTGTACACCTAAAAGAAGGAGTATAACATCATATAATATTATTAAATATATTGGTCCCATAGACGAATATTTTCTACATACAGTATGGGCCATTTAAACATCTCTATAATATTTTTAATACATCGTCCGATTTTAATATTCATTTTGCCAATTTTAGAGTGCTATAAATAGTATTTACCCAACATCTACTATGTTTTGTCTCTTTGTGAATTCTCTTATAAATTCATTTAGCGAAATTATTAGAGTCCTAGAGGTTCTAGGAAACAGAGCTATATTTTAGGGTAAGAAAGTTAGTAACCAGGCTATATTTTTTTAATTTTGAGACTCTTTGAGTGCTCTTTTGAACTAGCTAAAGTTAACTCTATTTATGTTAAAAAATGCTATGAACATGCAAAATTTCATGATTTTGCCAATATCTGATGAAATATTGTAGAGAGGGAAATTACATAAACAAAGAATAAAGATATGGATATCCTGTACAAAAATGATTATATTGTACGTAAATATTATAGCTTCTGAGATAAATCGATCGGAATCTATAATTACTTTTTTCTCACTGGCATTTTGTTTGAATTTGAAATTTATTGCTACAATATATGAGATTTTTTTAAGGTTAATTGAAATGCAATGTAGTTTTGGTTTTAACACCAAAGCATTGGCTTTAAATATCCAATGACCAAACTCTCCGATCGTTGAAAATACTACTCCCACTTCCAAAGGGTTGGGATGACGCATCGCCAAAACCGATGTATCGTTAGTTGTGATAACTACACTGGCCCAATACTGAGTATATTCTTCGAACACTACCTGCACTTCTTCCGCATTTTCAATTGCAACACCAACATTTTCTGTGTCGTATACAAAGTCACTACCATCTATTATTGGACATCGTTAAGGTTAGCAAAGCCACGGTCACGTAATTTGTAGTACTGCGTAAAAGAAATAATAATAATAATATTATATTACGCAATTAAAAGCTAGTATACAAAGTTTACAAAATTCACAGTAAAATAAATAACAAAATTTTAGTTAGTAAAATGTATAATAAACTAATCAAGCTCCACACTATGCACTTCATCTCGTGATAAGTTTTGTAAAATGTTGAAGCAATAGTTTGTCACCTTGATTAAAACCCAAAGGACTGTACTGTATATGTTAGCCCTCTAACGAGACAAAGTAATTATATCTTATACTAGTTAAAAATAACATAGTAATAGCATGGATACAATAATAGGAACGACAATAATAATACTAACAACGATAAAAATAATAGTAATAGTAATAATAATTAACAAAGGAGTAAAAATTCCCACCCGCAATCAAAGAAACAAAGAAACACAAAAGATAGTAAACAAAATCACTTTAGATACTAAACATACAATTGTATTAAGTTACGTTTTCTATCAGCTGCCTGTGTTCTAGTACCCATGTTCGTATTCTTTTTTTAAAAACATCTATAGACCCACTGTTACGAATTTCCTGTTGAAGAAGATTAAAAAGACGTGGACCTATATAGCTGAAACTTTTCTGCTCGTTTTTATTTTCATTCTGTCTGTGTCGTAATTATGTTCAATTGGATTTAAATTTCATTCAATATTCTTATAACTATGTATAAGATCTTTTTTTGTGAATATTTGCCTTGGACTACATATTTGTACAAGTGTCACTTTTTATATTGTCATAACCTGGTGCTTTTTTATTTTTTAGGTTTATGATAAATGTTTTTATTTCATTTGAAGTAACAGGCGTCAGAAATATAGAATCTTTTAAATAAACATCATTAAATTTATATTGCAAATTTGATTTTTCTTGTCATCTTAGGACCGATTTCCGAAAAAAAAAGGAATTGAACTTGTCTGCTATTTTTTTTTATTTTTTGCCCATTTTTATCGATACTATTTTTAACGTGGTTTGACTTATTTTGGTGTTTGTTTGCTATTTCATTATTTACTTTCCACAAAGTACGTGAATTTGCATTATTTTCCACAATAATCTTATTGAAGTAGCTGTGTTTTGCTTATCTTACTATGCTGTTAACACTATTTCTATACCTATTGTGCGTACCAAAATGTCCCTATCTTTACGAGGTTCTTGGTACATTTTATCACGATTAGTTATGGAAGTCATAGTTCTTTCGGCCATTCAATAATTTCTCTTTATTGTTTGTTGTTGTACTTAACGTCAGTACTTGTTTCTATATAAGTTTGCAGCTTTAGTATAAATTTGTTATAAGCGTCTTGAACACAGACAGTGTTATAATATCACCCCATGACTGTTTTTTAATAATTTCTATAAGCTTTTGTTGGTTTAATACCGCTTGATATTTTCTTGGGTTAGTGTTGTTTTTTGTTTAAATATTTTTTATCGCAATACTTACCATTGTTGCGTAATGGTCTGCTATATTAGAGCAGAGTATGGTCGGAATAATTTTCTCAAAAAAGTCTTTCATAAATTTATTACATTTTATCCTATAAATATTGAGTAATCGTTTCATACTGTATTTGTGTTTGAGAGAACGTTATTTAGGGATTCCAGACAAATATTGTTATCTGTAGAAGGGGGTCTATAAATTGCTATAATTGATATTTTTGTTCCATTTTTTTAAGATCTATAAAAATAAATTTAAATTCGCGATAATATTAAAATTCTGTAATAAGTTTGTTTTTACAAATACCATAATTTTTGTTACTTCTGCTGTTATTATAGATAGACGTATACCCATCAATATAAATATCATCCTCATTAGCCACTTTTCTTGTTGCCGATAAAACAATGCAGTCCATATTCACAGGCAAGTGGTTCAAATATAGCGAGAGTTGATCGATATTTTTATGGATACTTCTTATGTTTAACTGAAATATACTTGAACTATTGTTATTATAAACAACTTTAAAATCCTCAATTTGAGATATTACATTTATTTCTACTATGTTATTTTTGTAATCTCTTATAAATTGTTCCATTTTCAATTTTATTTGTTTCTAATCGTACCACAAAACTCTGGCAGTTGCCACTTTTTTAAACAAGGGTGTTTAAGAAGAAGACAATTTACCATAACAATATATTCTCGAAAAAATGTCAAAACAAAATCAGACTTTTTGATAGGAAAAAAAAACAGAACCTGTGTCTAATTACTAGAACATAATAAACATATAATGTTCTTTTCTAACACTATATCCTACACAGTTTTTTAATATTACACATTTAAATATTTTCCTCGAGTATAATAATACTATTTCTTATCTCAAAGTACGATAGGATTGCAAGCACTTCTAAAATACCAGTCCGATGACCAATACTATTATCAATGCAACCCAAATAAGTTTAAATTATTACTTGTAATGCCAATATATAGTTATACCTTTATAAACATTATTTGCCCGCTGTAAGTATGAGAACTGTTTGCACCAGAGGCTATACATTAAATTAATTTGTTCTAGTAGTAGATCGTAAGTTTATGTTCAATTTTGCCTATAATCCATCAAATCGGGTCTTACAGACTTCTCATCCCAATCGTCATCAAGGAAGAACACAGCTGCCATCCAACGTTAGATGTCAATAGGGAAAAGTAATCCACCATACTGCACCGAGAGTTGATCGAAAATAGCCGTCAATGCACTGTATGTCAGATGTGTATAAAGAAAAGCCTGCTTGGATAGTCGATTATTTCCTTAACGAAGATTTGTAAGTCATCAACTGATTCCCCTTTGCCGCGATTGTCGACTATCTTTGGGTGCAGTACAGTGAGCGGTGAGTGATTACCGTAGCTTTACTGTTGCCGGTTGACGTCTAATGATGGATGATGATGATGATGATGACCGTGACCGCTCGAAAAGCTTAGAGTAGGGAAATGATAATGTTGGTACAGCACGTGGTTTGACGTGGACACGCCTCCGATCTATCAATCGGTCTATTTACGGGAGCTAATTGGCTCCCAATTCAAGCCAGCGCGGTAGCTTACCGCAGGTTTCTCATTTCTTTTAATTGAGTTTTATACTTTGCGTTGGTGGAATTGTATGTTTTTGTGTTTTGTGTTTTCTACAGAGATATTTCTTAAAAAAATTAGGTAAGTGTAATGTATTTTTTGTTCAGTATTTTATTTATAGAAAGGTTTTAGCTAAATTGTTTCGGAACACTCTGTGTAACATTCTATTACGTGGCAATAATATTGGCGGCAACAGGAATCAGTAAAATGACCCTTCGAGTTATTAGAAAAGAAGGCAACAATGGTTATGCAAATTTGGTCACCTCATCTTTTTCTAACCCCAAGAAGAGCCGATAAAGGGAGAAAAAGTTTCACCAAAACCCTAATCTCAAATATGAGATAAAGAATATGATTTATAATTTTTACATTAGCGAGAAACGATCGCCCACGGTCCAAGGTAAGTGTTTTTACGCAGAGAAAATATATTAAGGTCAAATTAGCCAAGATTTATAATTTTCTCGAAAATATATTTTTTAATAGCAGACATTTTTAACTTTGTTCTGCTTTACTGAGGAAAATGCAGGAACAACAACTTGACTTCATAGGTTCAAGAGAGACGTTGAGGAAGCTCATAATATCTCTAAGATTCGGGTATGCGTATGTTAAATGTTATTTAAAAAAATATATCATATGATTACATATCTAGGATTTTCTTAATTTTATCATTAATGTAGATGATTACTAATTATTACAAACATGGACAGTATTATTGGGTTTGGAATGTTTTATTGGTATTAAAGTAATATTAATAAAATACTGTACTAGAATCGAATTAGCACTAAAGTTTAAAACATCGTAATAAAATATATCGATTAAATTAATTAAGTAATTAAAAGAGTCGACTTGAAGATCGTTGCCAGAATACGAGACTTCGAAATTAAAATCCGTGATTGCAGTGTAATAGAGGATCAGAAGTTGCAATAAAAATAAAAATTTTTTTTCAAATAGTTTTGTTAACTTTTTAACTTTAACTTAGCTCCCGTTTCACCAATTTTCTATCTTTTACGTTTCGGAGATCCCAATGTTTGAAACTCTAATTTGTATTATTAAAATATCTCTAAAACCTATCTATCAACTTACCAGCAAGGACAAAATTATTTAATGTCGATCTTTCTTCGAAGGGCACCCAGGTACCCAACATTACCTGTACTGAGGGGTACAGGAAACCTTGGGATAGTCCTTGAATTAATCTACATAGAATTACGCCTCCAGACCCCATTGTGGCGGCTGCCATAGGTATGGCTGCGCATGCGCAACAGTTAATCAGATATGTCCCAAGAAGGAAATATTTGGGACCGTATTTTTTCCCAAGGTATCCGGCTAGTACCTGCATCGTCACGTAACTCCAGAAGAAAGACGATAATAATATACTGGTGTTATTCCAGTTATATGTCTGAAATGTAAAAAATGATTTGTGAAAGGCGACAATAGTGGAGGATATCGTTTTGTATTTTTGGTTTATCTGGTAGCTGACAGACGTCAGAACGTAATCCTTACTTCCCAAAAATTACATATAACTGGAACCTGTGGTGGAAGATAGATCAAAAGATAAGACTTCTAACCAAACTACACCACAACTTGTTAGTTGATTAAAAAAGTATCTAATAATAGATTATTGGATGCATTTGAGAGTATAGAAAAAGTTAAACGTGGTAAGAAAGCACTAAATAAAGACAGAGTGCCTATTCCCTATAGTCCCCTCTATTGTTTACTTGACAACGGTGTAGTCGGGTTTCAACCAAGTGTGACCACATTTACCTATAAATATTCTCGGTTAGGATAAGTTACTTTAGTTTATATCATCTGCTGATGATTCTAACTTGGTTAGCGAAACGCGCGTCCAGAACGTAACAAGTTGTGGTGTAGTGTGGTTAGAACTCTTGTATTTTGATATATAATTTGGAATTGCTAATTTCAAAGAAAATTATCTGCCATAGGGTTTTTTTACAGTTCAATGAAAATAACTGGAGCTAATTTTAGGGCAAACCAGGGCAAAAATTCGCCCTAACATTTAAAGCATCGTATTTGACACCCACCGCAAGGTACAAACTTGATCTTTTGCACAAATATAGCTTAAACTAATGTTTGTATTTGTTGAGTTATTGGTATTTTATAAACAAGTTTTTTTAACTGTTTTTCTTTCTATGTAGCAGGTATTTTTTGTCTTTATATATGATGGCTATTTAACCTTATATGTGCCGTCAAGCGTTATGGACACGTTTCCTTCCTCAAAACTACAATACGAAATACAAATCACTGTAGATTTAAATGAAATAAAATCAAATTTGAATTTGTTTTTAAACGAACAAATTGCATCGTACAATATGGGCATTACATAAAATAAAAATATTGAACATAAAGTTTTTACTAACGATTGAAATTTGAACTATTAAAAAATAATATTTTGGTATATAAAATGATTTAAAAATATTTAAAATTTTAACCTATAACACATGTCAGGTAAAACTGCAACAAGTAATAATTTAAAAAATTAAAAATACCAGGAAACATCCTTACCTAGTGAAAATACCAATAATATGGGTCTAGGCCACAAGTACACATTTTTAGAGAACATGTATTTTGTTCATTGAACATAAATTTTCAAATTACCACGCAAATTACTCCTCAACGAACATCTGAATTTAACATTAACTATTATTGGAAAAGAATCAGAACAAACCGATCGATATCCGACGTTGTTAATATGTTAAGAGAATAAGTATTGCTTGCTATGTTTTGAAGAATTTTATTTTATTATATTTTAGTTTTCGATATGATATCGGTGTAAATATGACTGAGGTTCTCACTGTCACTTTTCTTATTAATCGGATTTAAATCTATTTTAATACAAATCATTTCACTAATTAGTCTCTTCGAATAGTCTGACTATCCAATATTTTAAATGAAGTAAAATCAGAGTTGTGACACGAAAAAAATGATGTCTTGCTAAGACGATGTTAAAACAATTTTATTTGTATCACTAGTTAAAACTGTTTTAAGTTGTTCTGAGACATACGAAATTTTAGTGTACTTAATTTCTAATTCGAGTATATTATTTAGGTTTGATTTGTTTACATTATTGACGAAATTTAACTTTACTGTTGGTTATTATATTAATTCGTTTTTTGGGGATAACCATACGATGGAGTTTTTCTATAAAAGTATTAAGGTTTTTTTTTTGTATGAAACTGCATTTCACATAACTGTAGAATTCTATTTTTCTGTGCTTTCATAATTGACATCTTCGGAATGAGTGGATGGTTAGAAAAATAATTTAAAAGTCATCCTGAGTGTATGGATTTTTTTATTTTGATTATTTCTTATTAGTTGCAAATCTAAAAATGGAAGTCTACCATCTACCTCAGCTTCGAGGGTGAACTTCATTTTAGGGTGGTAGCTATTAAAGTAGTCAACAATATGTGGGATTTTATTTTTGGGGATCGCCATCACTGTGTCATCTACTTAAATTTTAAGAAATGGAATATCAAATGATATACTCATAGTTACAAAATACACCATCCTTTATTTCTAGTTATTTGATAGAAAGAAAAAATAGCTTGAGTAAAAGCAATAAAACAAAATTTCTAAAGATAGATTTAATAAAAGATTAGTCCATTGCCTGATATAATCCCACTCTTCAGTTAAATTTACCACAATGTTCCTAGGAATATTTGTAAATAAACTAACAACGTCTTGGCTCACTACCACATAATCCGGAAACAAAAACATATTCTTAAGAGTATCAAGAAGTTCGTGAGATTTTTTTAAACAATACTGAAAGGTTGTATTTATATGATTAAGAATATTGCAAATATTTTTCCACCCACCTAGAGAGTTTATTTGAATAGATACGGAAATGTCGTAAATACAAAAGTTGTTGGGTTTTCTATGAAGATTTAGAATATTATATCATTAGTGCGAAAATATTATTGGAAATGACAAATTTTGAGAGGTTGTCAGTTTTTTTTAATAAAACACCCTGTATATTAAATCATATTCTTGAAGATCTTTTTTTTCTAATTTCAAGTATATATATACTTTTAATATATTCTGTCTATTAGTTTTGAAAATATAAGCGTTTAAACATTAAAGAAATGGTAACGTAATTTGCGCTAAAACATAGTGAGCCATGGTCAAGACAATTGCAATGAACCACGCCTTTTTGACGTAGAAGTATCTATTTACGAGCATTTTTAATATTTAATATGCTGGACGATGGGTTATTCGGAAGAAGAGAAACTCGACATGATAGAATTATTTTATTTACATGATAAAAATGCATCGATCGAACATAACGGATGTCATAGACGGTTTTCAGATATACCAATAGTGACTCGTAGTATAATATTAAACATCCTTAAACAATTAAATGAAAGAAAAACACTTAAGCGAAAAGTTAGAATAGTGGAAAGAAACAATACCATAAAAAATCAATAATATAAAGTAGGTAAATAATAATATTAGCTTAAAGAACTAAGTTTTGGTTTTCTATATAGTCTCCTTGGTTTATAATGCATTTCTGAATATTTCTTCTAAATTTTCTGTGCATGGATGCGTAGATAAAATAAGGTGATTGGGTGTTTAAATCGTCGATTGTTTGAACTATATTTTACTCTAAAGCTTGGATGGTTCTTGGCCTGTTGTAGTATATCTTGTTTTTCAGATAACCCTACAAAAATATGTCTAATGGAGAGAGATCGGGACTGTTTGCTGGACATCTTAATGGTTTATGTCTTCCAATCCAAAATGGATACCTGTCATTAAAAAATTGGTGACAGACTGGTCATTATGAGGAGGGGCACCATCTTGTTGTCATATCAAATTAAGATATGAATTAATCGGTAGTTGTTCTAAATGCTCCTGGATTTCGTTTTCTAATAACTCCTGATACCTTTGTCCGGTTAAATTCCCATTTAAAAATAGAGGTCCAATAACATGGTTCTTAAGAAGGCCACACCAAACATGTAGGGATCTTCTTCTCTGAATTTTGACCGCCTGAAGAGCTCGCGGGTTTTCTTTTGACCAAATTGCTTATTTTTCCTGTTAAACATGCCTCCAGTGGTAAATGTTGCCTCGTCAGTGAAAATTATGTTTGACAGATTTAGTTGGTTCATCATAATACGTCTTTCTATTTCTTGGCAGAAGTGTAATCGGTCTATTTTATTTTGATCGGTTAATTCTTGGGTAGGTAAAAACGTATATGGCTTATATTTGTAATGTTTTAAAACTGAGTGGATTTTATGCCATGATTTCTTAAAAAAAATGGCTGCATCGGGAATTGAGCGCTCAGGATTTTCTAAAACAAGAATATATAAGATAAATAAATTATTTTAATACAAAAGTTTCAAAATTACCTTCAAAATATAATAAAATATCGAAAGCTTCTTCAGCGTTTCTTTCCACTATTCTAACTTTTCGCTTAAGTGTTTTTCTTTCATTCAATTGTTTAGCAATGTTTAATATTGTCCTACAAGTCGGTGTTGGTCTATCTGGAAACCGTCTATGATATTCGTTACGAGCTATCGATGCATTTTTACCATGTAAATAAAATAATTCTATCATGTCGAGTTTCTCTTCTTCCGAATAATCCATCGTCCAGCGTATTAAATATTAAAGATGCTCGTAAATAGATACTTCTGACCGGTAAACGTCAAAAAGGCGTCGTTCATTGCAATTGTCTTGACCATGGCTCACTATGTTTTAGCGCAAATTACCTTACCATTTCTTTAATCTTTAAACGCTTATATTTCCAAAACTAATTAACAGAATATATCAAAAGTATATATATTTGAAATTAGAAAAAAAAGATCTTCAAGAATATGATTTAATATACAGGGTGTTTCATTTAAAAAAACTGACAACTTGTCAAAATTTGACATTTCTAATAATATTTTCGCACTTATGATACAATATTATAAATCTTCATAAAAAACCCAACAACTTTTGAATTTACGACATTTCCGTATCTACTCAAATAAACTCTCCAGGTGGGTGGAAAAATATATAGGAAAACCCTGTACAACCGTACAGTAGACAGTACAGACGTAGGTTATTATTTATGTGAACTTTAATTAACTGATAAATTTTAGATGGTTGGCTATTATATGTTTTTAATTCTTTAGCTCCTAATTCGCTAATATATCCCTGCTTTTTTAGTTTTGTTATTTACTCGTTACCCCTATTCTGAAATTTTAAAGTTGGATCTTTATTCAAAGCTTCATAAATTTCATTATCAGATAACAATTCGTTAATTTATAAAAACTCTTAATTTTTTTCCGAAATAACTGTGGAATTCCCTTTGTCAGCTCTAATTACAAATATTTCGGGATTTGGGGTTGTTGAGGTGTATTTTGTATGGTTGGCAAGAATGTGTATTTGTGACTTCTATAATTGATGTTTTCACTAGGTAAGGACGCCTCCTCGTATTTTTCATTTTTTCAATTATTATTTGTCTTAGAGGTTAACGTTTTAAACATTTTTAGGTAATTTTATATCCCAACATTTTATTTTTTAATAGTTTTTAATTTTTTATTTTATCTCAATTAAATCTACAGTACTTTGTAGTTCTTATTGTAGCCCTGCGGAAGTTCTTAAAATAAGGCCTTTTGTTACCTTTAAAAACCAACAAAACTTCTTCTGTAATAAAATAAAACATTTTATATTTTATTTTTACTAAACGTGTCCACAATGCTTGACGGCACATAAAAGTCATAATAGTCATAATATATAAAGACTGTTGTTGTTTGGCCACATAAGATATTCTTGCCCGATCTTCCCTATTTATTGTTAAGGGGAAAAAACTTTTGGGTTTACCTCTATAATGGTGCTGCTATTGATTGCTGTTGATAGTAAATTATTAAAGGGTCATTTCTACGGCTATATAAAAAGCAATTTAAGTTCAACATTTATTTAATTTGATACATTATTTTCTGTTTATAGTGATAATAAAATGACGTCTATTTTAATTATTCAGTTTTGTGACACTTCATTGTTTTGACAGTCGGCTACTTGACAAAATTAAAAAATAAACTATGTGTTTTTATCATCAGTTTGGAGCGAATATTGATTATTTACAGCTAGTAGTAAATAATGTATGTATGTTAGGGGTTTGACTACAAATATTTTAACACATGATAGTATGGAACTATTTTGATTAAAAAATGCTTAAATAACATAGGGTCAATTCCTTACCATTTTTGAGAAAAACGGCCTTAAAGTTGTCTTTTGTTTAATTATTTCTTAAACACATCGTTATTATTAATTTTATTATGCAAAACAATTAATTATATGATTTTCTACAAAAAGCCTACAATTTTCTTCTTAGTAAAATATCTGAACGAATTAAAAAATAAAAAACGAATAAATTGTCTTATTTAACTATGGAATGCTTATTTGAAAACGGCAACACTGCTCACCGTAGAGAAACGGGCAAGCTTCAACGAACATAATAATTTGCAAACATATCAGTTGCAGTTGGCTTGTTTTTGATTCTTTCACCTTAATTTTTTGCCGAATAAGGCAGTTCTATACCGTTTTAATACGAAGCCAGGATTAAAAAATGTATACGAATATTGAATATGCAGACATGTTACTTATTTATGGAGAGTGTAGACAGAATGCTCATTTGGCGTCCCAAACATACCGGGAAAGATATCCTAACAGGAGGTGTCCTAATGACAGAACATTTGTGGCGGTTTTACAAAGAGTTTGCGATAAGGGAAATATAAACGTCCGTCAAACTAATAGGGGGCTAAAACGCAAAGACACCCGAAAACGAGGAACATATTCTAGCCCTAGTGGAGGCAAACCCTGGTAATTTCGCGACAAGTTGGATTTTGCAGCAAGTACAGGCTTTGACTTTAGAGGACTTACCCCGAAGAAGAAAATTTTTGCCGGTTTTCTCCGAAAAAATTAAGAACACGAAAATTTTAATTTAAACATACTGACAACCGATGAATGTTGTTTTACGAGAGGCCGATTTTCAATAAATATTTGGGCTGGAATAATCCACAATCGGAGCTTTTGAACTTCCAAGACGTTTAACAGGACAAAATGAAAGCATTAATGTATAATAGGGTTGAAATTGAAAATGAAGACTCCTTAGAAACCCTATTTTTGCTGCAGCGGAACAAATTAGACAAAGAAACCTTGAATCTGTTCAAGAAAATCGCCATTTTGCTGCAGCGTCATTTTCAGCAACAAGTTTTTAAAATACTTTTTTTAGTGTGTGAATTACCTACCTAGTGCTATAAACTAATATGCTTGGTAAGTTCATATTCTTTATTAATTTTTGGAAACTAATAAACTTAATTAGGGTTGCGCAGTTAAAAACTATACAAATAAATAATCTAAAAGGTTTTTTCTATTTTTTTACACGCCGGTATTATGCTAACAAACCACAATTTATTAAAACATTTGGTTCATACATTTCAAAAAAATAATCAATATTCAAAAAAAATGTGTAAACGTGTTTTTTGATTAAACAACTTAAGAAAAAAGTAAACTTAAACTTACGGGTACGCCCGGGTTAGGACTGCTGGTATTATCAGTCATAGCTACAATAGCTACTGATATGTTTGTTCGTGTACCAATTCCAAACACTAACCCTAAGCATAACAGAATAGCTTGAACATGCCTACATCCGAATCTTGGCCCTAAAATTATTAAATTTAGTAAACAATATTAGTTTTAAAATAAAACTATGGTTACTCAAATCACTAAAAAAAATTGTGTTTGGTAACCTGTTAATATAGTAATTAGTAAAATTACTAAATTTTATATATTTGCTTATTTTGGTATGACGTAATAATTTGACGACTAATCAAGCTGGAGTTGTTTTTTTTTTGTATAGTTGCACACATTTAAACAATTAAATATTTATTGTCACAATTTTTTTTTAATTAGAGGAAAGTCAGATTGCATCGGACATTATAAATATATATATATATATATATATATATATATATATATATATATATATATATATATATTGTATTCTGTGGTGGATTGAATTTACGTGAGTCAGAAATTTTTCGAGCTCAGCATGACCATGTTGCCATATAATAAATATGTCATCCACATAACGAATCCATAATTTGGGTTTTAAACTTGCTTTCTCAAGAGCTTCTTTCTCGAAGTATATCATAAATAAATTCGCGACTACACAGACGAGACAAAACGAACTTAAGGTAATATCTAGTGCTTTAAAGAAAAATGGCTACACAAATCGCACCATAGAGAAAGCTATTAATGCACAGGTTTCCCGAACAACGAACAACAAAGCAACGAGTAGTCTTACCATATGTAAAAGGCACAACAGGTAGAATCGGAAGAATTCTGAGGAAACACAACATACAAACAATATACAAACCACAAACAACTATAGGTAAACTACTCGGAAACCCAAAAGATAAAATCAAACTGGAAAACCACGGAGTGTACAGTAATCCGTGCCAGGACTGTGAAAAGTTGTACGTAGGGCAAACTAACAGGCGAATATCAGCAAGAGTGGAAGAGCATAAACTCAGCATCAGAAATAAACAAACAACCTCACCTTTATTCCTACATCATCAGGAAACCGGCCATAAAATAAATTTCGATGGGTGTAGGGAGATTGCCAATATAGAACATTATAAGACCAGAATAATCCGAGAAGCCATAGAAATTGAAAAACAAGGTGATTTGAATAAAAGGGACGAATCATTAAAACTACCAACAGTATGGAAGACAATAATCGACAGATCTAAAATCGCAAAAATTCAAGCGCAATTAGCGCAACAACAGCACCATCCGGAAAACATAAATAACGACCAACGCCTGCGCAGATATAACCTTCGGTCCCGAGTGGGGGTATAAAAAGGAAGCGTCGCAGTCACCAACACTTCAGTCTCTATTCGGACGCGAGAAAGAAAGCTTCGAAAATGCCAAATGTGATTTTGGCGAAACGTCGGCAAAACTGTTCTTTTCAGAACGACAGTATTGAACGAATGTACACCCGGAATAAAAACACATTGTATTTTTCCATCCGTGAAGGAGTAAAAATCAACAACATATATATATACAATAGGTTAGGTAGAATGGTCTAGCGTAATAATCACTAACGTTTTTCCTTAGGAAGTTTTCGTAGACAAAAAGTTTGAAGATTGGCTTGATGAGGCCGGTTTTAGTAGAAATGGAATATTCAATTTTCACAACAACCACATATGAGCGGATGAGAATTCTCATGCTACAGTACAGAGAAGACATCAGCAATAGTTTAGCTTCAATGTGTGGGCGGTAATTATCGATGAGTATTTACAAGGGACCGTATTTTTACCGCAAAGGTTAAATGGACAAAATTACCTCAATTATTGGAAAACCTGCCATTTCAATTACGAGCACAAATGTGGTTTATGCACGATAACGCCCCCCTCATTTTAGCATTATCGCTAGAGGATACGTCGTTGGGGTCCAGTACCCTGATCTAAATCCACTTGAATTTTATTTATGGAGGACAATTGAAACAACCAGTTTATTCCCGGCCAATAATGTTGAGGTTTTGAGACAGAGAAAGGATGCAAGAAGGTTTTCAGACAATTAGAAACAACCCAAGGAACCTACTATGTGTGCATCGCAATTTAAGAAAAAGATTAATAGCTTGTCGTGATGCTAAGGGCAATAATTTTAAACATTTCCTGTAAGTTGTTAATAAAATGGTAATATAAAGTGTGTTCTATTTATGGTAGGTTAGCACAGGTTGTCCCGTTTTGGGTAATTTTGCAGGGTATCTCCTTTACTTTTATAGATAGAAAGTTGAGGTTTTCGCGACAGTGTACTACTTTTTCGTAAAACTAAAGATGCCGTTAATATAATTTTCATAGCCCTTTTGAGTTTGTAAGATACAGGACTAAATTAAAAATGTTGCATTTTAAAATTTAAAATTAAGAAGTTATTTAATAAATAAAATATCCTGAAAAAGGAGAGAGTATGTGAGCTAAATAAAACACACTCTAAAACAATAAAATCTATTTAATAATTTTTTTTTGGAAAAAAACCTGTACAAAAAATACACTAATATGAAACAAAAAAGTTCACCACTGGTCCCAGCGTGATAGGTCACTGCAACCGGTGGAAGGTGTATCAGTAGACAGGACCTTAGTAGTTATAGGGCGGAACGTTGCTCGTTTATGTCAAAGTGAGTCTTAAAGCCCCGTACTAAGACCCTAAGAAAACAAAAGGTTTTCTAGTTTTTTTTTTTAAATAATTACATAAAAATTAAGAATAAAATATAACCCAAATAAAAGTCAATTAATAAAAATATTAACTTTTAATTTTACGTAAAGAAAATAATCTAAAAAAAAATTACCCTCATCCCAAATGAATCAAAATGAAATAATAAAATTTCAAAGCATTAATTAATTTTGAAATTCCTTCTTAAGGCCTCGAAATCTTTCATTTTCACTAAATTTTCGTATCACCGAGGGAAGCCCGAATACAATAAAATATTATGTATTTTAAAGAAAACAGTCAAAACGTATGTTCAATAAACACTACTTAATCAAAATGAAAACAAAAATATAAATTAGCGCAAACTATACAAAGAGTGCTTCCTATCCTGATAAATACCAAAATTCACTCGAAACGTCCTGTAAAAAATTCAGCATAATATTAAATGCGAATTGCAATAAAGGGTATTAAAGAAATTAAATTTAATTAAAAAAAAATCAACCATTAGAAAAAAAAATATTAAACAACAATTTACATAGTAATTATGTACCTGAAGAATACCCAATATTCAAGCGAAACGTTGTAAAAATTAACTTTAAAAATTAATTCAGAATAATAACGGTATGAAATACAAAAACTGCAAAAATATATTTAAACCCCAATATAACAAACTTGCATAATAAAGTTTTCTTTCAACAAAATATTTTCAGACGACCCCAAACTTAAAAATACAAAATACTATAAATTAAAACAAGCTACGTCATATTAAATTACTGAACAGCTAGGCAAGATATTTTAATTAATAATCCAATTTATAAAAAAAACAATTGCAACTATTAATTTAATTCAGCTCTGTGAGCAACTACAAATGTTGCCTGATTTATACTAAAGGTGAAGGCATGAATCTCAAATTTAAATTAAAAAAAATTAACTAATATAACATAATGACCATCAAAAATTTAATTTAATTCTTTTTTTTGCAACCCTTTGTTCGGGAATTCAAAAGGAAATTTATTATAAAAATTAGCCCCAGTCCCCATACAAAAAAAAAATTATTATATGAGTAAATGTTAATTTCCATATATGACCAAAAATAACCAAATTACGTAATATAAAATCAAAAGTATTTAAAAGCAATATACACTTTTCAAAATAGATGAAATTTAATTACCTATTCAATAGGGTTTAGTTCGCCCCGGACAGGAAGACTTCTTCAGAACGTCGCAGGAAAATGGCGGCCTGGTCCAACTTTAGCACTAAAAATCCTCTCTCAGAGAGATTACTTGGAGGTTACAAAATACAATAAAATTCACAAATAGAAAACCCCAAGTAAATTTTTACGAAGCTGAGGAGAAATCCCCCTAACGGATTTACAAGAAAAACTTGGATTTTATTTTCCCCAGTTCGCGCTGAAGACCTTTCGATGTTACAGGAGCCAAGAAAAGTGAAGTGAAAAAGTAGCTCCTTCCTGGAACCAGCTCCGTTCTACCTTCTAGAATTTACTCAACTCGGATGCCGAACTATCATTGGTTAGATTGCACCAGGTGACATCAGTGTTGTCAAGAGGAACTCGGAATGATTTAAAATAGGGATTGCAGGGCAAGAAAAACGATCACTGATTAGTTTATAATTCAAACGGCAACCACCTGAGAATAAACTTGGCAACAGTTGGGATCTTAGTATGCGTCTACTGAATGAGAGCATATCGGATCGGATGCCAGTGTTACCAATTAGCGGATTAAAATCCGATTTGCGGATATTTTCAGAGTAAGTGGATTTTTTTCGGATTTTAAAATATTGCGGAGTTTTTTCGGATATTTTGGGTTCTAATATAGACTATGCAAAACAAATCCCTTGTTTTGCATAGTCTATATTAGAACCTAATAGGCAAATTTAATACAAATTTCGAAGACTGATTAGGTACAGACTGCGCAATATCTGTCGAGTCGATATATATGTATTCCCTTTTTTATTTAGGACTGTCATCCTTCTCTAACGCATTATTTAAATGGCAATACATAACAAATTAAAGACGACTGCGGGTCCACCAGAGTCCAGACCACTATTTTATTTGTTTGCTGATTTTAGAGTGTTTGAATGTTCGAAGCAAATAGCCAACACCTGTTATTCCTAGATTTTTTTTTATGTATAAAAAATACTATTTGTTCCTTGTTCTTTTATTCCTAGTTTTTGTATTCTACCTGTACTTACTTTTTTCAAGTACCTGATTATGACTGTACTAAATTTATATAAACCCAAGCGGCACGGAATACAATTGCTAATTTGATTGGTTAACTTCGGTCACGTTTCTAATAGGGACAAGTAAGATGCGGACACATTGAAGATTATTACAAGAACGCATAAATCCTGTGGTGCTGATGGCGGCATTTTGCGTAAGTTCGTTAAACTTTCCCCGTGGAACAGTGGCAAGGCATTCAACTTTGGATTCAATAGATCCCCGTCCCGTACAGTCCGTGACTTTTTTTTATAACTAAAATATATAGTAAAAAATACGTATTAGGTTAGGCTAATATTGGTTAGGTTTGCTGTAAAGAATTCCGAGTCTATATTATAGCAAGTATTTAATCATAATCATAAAATAATATGGCAACACTGTAAAATATAATAGATTTTAGCTTCTGATCATTTCGGTCAACGGTGATGGTTAAACTGGAATATTTTTCCGTAATTCCGAACAGCAAATTTAAAAAAACAATAGATACAGAATTTTGTATAGTTAATAAATGGTCTAAATATTTAACAGTATGAAAACTTTTTTTAAGGCATTCCTACCGATAATTTAATTTTATCGACAAGTTTTCAGCTAATTCATTTTCGTCCATCCCTATCTGGGAGGTTTTTGAACAAAAATAGGATTTTTTGAGAGGAATGGTGGATATTTTGCGTGTCGGAACATTGGTAACACTGTCGGATGCAGCGAGACACAGAGCATAGGAAGTGACACGTCCCATAACCCTAAATTATACTGTGAACTAGGCAAAACGAATAGTAAACAGACATCTATCTTCCAGCTTCCAAAACTTAGATAATTAGAATAATAGTTTAAAAGGCTATCCCGAAAAATCAACTTGCAACTAAAACAGAGAGCAAAACTATGGGGAATTGATTTCAAATGGGGAAGTGGAAAAACCTTGACAACAAAAAGGTACCTAGGCTTGATTTAAATTAGATTTTCACAACAATAAAACATAAATAAATTTATTATTTTACTATTAAAAGAAATTTATTTATACAGAAGACAAAAAATGGTCGGGTGATAATTCAGGACATAAAAGGGTCTAAATACTCATGCAATCAGAAGAAAATGATTGAAAAGGGAAATATTTTAGGAAGTAATTTGCCAATATGCAGCTGCTACTTAATCCAAGAAAAAAAAAGGTATGAATATTGATTTTAAATCGAAAAATTTTATATGTTTGTTATTTTATATGAATTTGTACTAATATTACCCTTATGTGTTAGATATCCAGAGCTAAAAGGGAATACAATTAACATAGGGTAAATTTAAAATAAAGTAACAGGCATGTATTGGCCTAAAAACAATCTTATATATATATATATATATCTAAAATAGAAATATTTATCAAAGTAACCGTGCTTCATAAACATAAATTCCTACATATGAGTATTACTACAAAATATCGATCTTATATGTAAATGCCAGTATTTATTATTTATAGCAACAGAAAAGATATGTTTGGGATCCAAAAATAGCGGTTTGAAGTCGAAAATGGAGCATCCTGACAACATTATCGGAAGGCCAAAACTTGCTTAAAGGAGGCAAAACGGGTTTTCAAGATTGCTAAAATTAAATTCTTAATTACTCTGTAATATTAAGAAATATATATCTTTAGATGCTATTTGGGTTTTTTTACAACGGGGTGGTGAACTACTTTAGTTTAAGAATACTGATAGTTGTTGATAATAGATGGCGCTATATATACCGATTAATTATAATATAATCCGGTATAACAAATGAAATCTTGGCTTGAGATATGGGTAATCTAACTAAACTATAAAACCAATATATAATTAATAATAATAATGAAGCGCACATATCAATTATTAAAAATTAACACTAAAAGAGTACATTATAAATGTTAAACTTAAAGATTAAACTATATAACAAAATTAGAGTGTTACATGCTGGTATACGGTTTTATACAGAGTAACGAAAATTCTGAAGTAGCCTCGGAATTATATTTCCAAAGGTAAGTGCTATTATGGCTATGAAAATCTGTATTATCATTATAAGTTTTTGCTTGTTAGATATCCAGAAAGAATGCAACTGTTTTTTGAAATATTTGCTCGTTTAAAAGCAAATTTAGTTCAGCACGGATCATTTGCTCACCCGCGTCCTATAACATACAACAAAGAAAACAGGGAAAGAAAAGAGAGATATGTTTTGGGATATATGGAAGCAACACCTTCGTCGTCATGTAGAAAAATTAAGAAGGAAATTGGTCTGCCAAAAACTGACGGTTAGAGGATCTTGTAGAAATATAAGTATCATCCATACAAATTTAATATAGTGCAACATTTGCATCCTGGCGAGGCCGAGCGCTAGGTACTGCTCTGTCAGTGGTATTTGCAAAAAATCGAAGCTAAGGATATTTGGCAGGCTTGTTATCTGGTCAGACGAATACTTTTTTTCAAGTGCGGGAATTTTTGATCGTCACAATTCCAGGAACTGGCATCATGAAAATCAGAATTTAATGTTTGAAAGGGCACAACAAGGATGCTTTGGAGTTGGGATGTCATGTTTTATTTTGGGCAGACATATAGTCTATAGGATTTTTGAAGGTCTTACAGCACGTAGATACCTAGAAATACTTGAGGAAGTTATTCCAGAACTGCTCGAAAATATTCCATTAGCCCAATATAATGCTGTTTACCTACAGCAAGATGGTGCCCCAAGTCGAAACTCTTAAGGGAATTTCTTGATAATAACTTTCGTCAAAGATGGAAAATGGCCTCCACATTCTCCAGATCTCTCAATTTTAGATTTTTTCTGCGGCTATATACAAAATGAAGTATATAAAACACGATATGGCGGCATAGCAGAACTTAGCGAGGCAATTCATTTAGTCTTTTGAAATCTGGGAGTGAGACCAATGGTTCTTTTTAACGCTATTCAAAGAACTACAAAAATGTGCCAATTTTGCATTAGAGAAAACGGTCGTCAATTTAAACATCACTTTAAAAACTTGTTTTTTCTTTTTCTTGATAATGCTTTTTTTTTTGTATTTTGTTATATTATTACATTATGCTTTAAAACTTCTGTTACAAACTTACTGTTATTAAAAAACTCTATAGGTATTTTTATATAAGAAGATACATATATGCAAGGTTTCATATATGTTTATTATTTTCATTCATGGCCTACTATTAAATTATACAATTAATTTCAGAAAATTATCATTTATTTGCGTGTTTCTGAGAAATAGTGCTTACTATTATATATTTTTGAAAAAGTAAAAAAAGACAAATTTTATAGTCTATAAATATACAGGGTGTTTAATTTAAAAAAATAAAGTAAAGTCCGATAACTTTTTGACCTGACCTGTATAATAATTCCGAAGGCCGAATGGAGTTCTACGGGAAAAGTCATATATGCATAAGAAACAGTTCTGACATTTTCGATAAGTTATCTGGTAGTTAGTATTTTAAAAACTAAAGAGGCTTTGATAATTTTGTTAACGGCATCTTTAGTTTTACGAAAAAGTAACAAACTGTCGCGAAAACCGCAACTTTGTGTCTAAAAAATAACGGAGATACCCCGCAAAAGTACCCAAAATGGAACACCCTGTACGTGGTGTTAAATGTTGAATGCTGAATTTTATTGAATAAACCTAGGAGAATTAGATCAATTTTCTCGTAAACGGTACACTCTATCGAATTGAACTTAGAGTACCTGTTTTACGTACAAAATTCTGAAATTTAATAATTTCTAAAAAGTCGCAATAAAATAAAGAGTAAAAAATAGGGTTGTTTTCAGTTTTAACCTTCCCGATATTCACCCTTAACCTTCCGTACCTATTTTACGTAAAAAAGTCTGAAATTTAATAATTTCTAATTAAAATCGCAATAAAATAAAGGCTAAAAAATAGGGTTGTTTTCACCCTTAACCTTCCCAGTATGTGACGACTCTGACAACCTGTACGAAAATCTAAATTCATGCTTCTGCGAATGGAGTAAATAGCCCTTTAAAGCAGGCACAATTAAATTACGAAACAAACATTTGATATCCAATCTTATCAACATTAAACAATAAAAATTTAATTTACTTTTTATTCGTAGATCATATGTTTATTTACTTAAAGGATATCAGTATTCAATTATGTATATTTTGCCATATATTAAGCCTTTTGGTTGGATATAACCACTTTTCGTTGCGAGATGGAGCAAAGACAGATTGAAACATTGGAAAAATAAAGGACAAATTTACCATCTACCAGCCTTTGGATCCATCCACAGATTTCCACGGACCCTAACTCATATCATGGCCAGTGTTGATAGTCCGCCGCGGCTCCGACTGGGTGGTTTAACTCAATTTATTTTTAAAAAAATATTATTATTTCATTAATAATTTACTGTTATTATAATTTAGATAATATAATATTTTAAAACAAATAAACCTAAACCGCGCTACTGGCAACCTGGCACCAGGTTTTGCTGTAGTGCGGTACACGGCACAGGCGCTAAATTACCAGTCGTATAAAATACTCTGATCATATTGGTTTTCGGCAGTTCTCGCTCCTGCTAAGCGTGCTGCAATACTCCAGATTAGATGAATACCAGATTAGCGAACAGGAAACTAACATAAAAATTGGCCTCATCTACTTTTGGTACATTTATAGCAACTGCAAGTGCCGAAAGAACTTTTCTGGAATAAAGTAAATTCGTGACCCCAGGCTGCCAGAAAGAAGCTAGCTAGATCTATTGAAAGAGACATTTGCCTTGGTCTTTCTTGTTTCCAGATCTAGCGTGTACGTTTAAAAGCCGGAGTCCCTTTGATGATTGTATTTGGCACTGGGATTAGGACATAATTAGTATTTTCTAATTAGTTTTTTTTTCCAGACTTTGAGATAAGTTTGTTTTATAACTTGTTTATTAGTGACAAGTGTTCTCAAACATGAGTGACCTTGATTGATAAGATTAGTTTAAATTTTGTACATATAGCATGTATTTATTTACTTATTTAAATATTTTAATTTTCTTTGAAGTCCAGGTTGTCGATAAACTAGGTCGGTGACACGGTCACTTTACGTATATGCAATCGGTGAAACCCGAGGGGGCCGATGCTTCACCTACCGGTCCTGTGGACACAAGGCCTACTTTTAGAGAGTCCGAAACTCAGAGCGGGTTAGACTTAAATTAGTGACCTCACTTCCTCAAGCGGGTTTGAAATTGGACTATGCAAGATATTTCTCCATTTGAGACCCCCCGAATTTCGTGTGTGTATGCGCTGTATGACTCTTCGGCTACCACCTTGGTACATGACATTCTTTGACGAGGTCTATGATATAGTTTTTCTAAAATTATGATGGCATCAAACCTAGTATATTGATAGTTAGTAAGAAGATACCCATTTGATAAATATATAATAAGCATGGTTTTCCTTATTATATACGCAATTTTGTTTTACAATGACTTTATTACCAATTGGCAAACAAAAATCTTTTTTGGCTTTTTCGCAATTGAATAAAAATATTTAACTTTCAATTAATTGAAGCAAATATTTGATAAAATTACATACCTCAACATGTAGACTAGTCTGTCTACGGAATGAGTCCCGATAGGATGAGAGTATTTGTACAACTACTATGTGTCCATAAAAACTTTAGGTAAATGATATAATTTCTCATGCTTGCTTAAATAATATTGTTTATATATGTATCGAAACATTCCGTAGACAGACTACTCTACATGTTGAGATATATAATTTTATTAAATATTTGCTTCAATTAATTCAAAGTTAAATATTTTTATTCAGTTACGAAAAAGCCAAAAAAGATTTCTGTTTGTCAATCTAAACGCAACAAATAATCTGAACACATTTAAAAACCACTTTATTACCAATTGTCTGTAATTAGTAATTTTTTTACTTTATCAATTTTTAAAAAATCCAGTAACTTTATATTTAACATTTTTGCGCTAGTTCTTTTACTTTTAGAAATAACTCACCATTTTCATGCATACAAGCGACCTTTTATATATTTTGTTCACAATTAATCTATTGTATAAGTGTTTTACCAATTTTTAACGAAAACAGCAAAGAATTTAATTTTTGTATAAAATTAAATACTTATATAATTACATTTTTACAAAACAAGAGGAAGAGAAGCAACTGATATCAACAAATATCATTAAAAAAAAGCAAAGTTTCAACCTCTCATATGAATTTTTACCAGTTCGGTGTTAGATATTAAATATTGTGGAAATACTTGAAAATAAAATAGTTTGTTTATCTTGTACCCGTATCTGAAGGATTATTATCCAAAATTCCTTTTTGCGCTTTCCATTCTTCTTTCTTTACCTCCACAACACTCACTTTTTTCATTCGTTTCTCTACCATTTTTGTTAATATTAGGCTTACACTGAAATTAACACCTAGACCTTGTTACGCGTATTAAGAAAATACCCCTTTAAAGGAAAATCACCTAGATTGTAAAACATACTTAATATTCATCTTATATCCAATCTTATCAACAGAAACTCATTATAATTTAGTAATATTTTAATTTTTAGATCGTATCATATTTACTTAAACGATATCAATATTCAATTATGTTTATTTTGCCATATATTAATACTTTGGTTTGGATTAGATATACGTACGTAAGGGCAATAGAATCAAAGGTAGGCGGCAATCTCCATTTTTCATGTTTTCAAATTTTGCAGCCATCACACTTTTATTCTTTATGGACTTGAATTAAAAGTTAGTATCCTAAATGGCAATAACTTTGGCTTCAAAAGCGGAATTATTCAATGTTTGATTAATATTAAACATGACAAACTCGGTTTTTACCAATAAGGTGGTCGCGTGGCCGTCACGTATCGCTGTAGATGACGAGCCTGAAGGAGATGCGAATCGTTTACAATAGTAATGCAAACTAATTTAAAGAAAATTATTTTAAATATATCGAAACACAGAGCTACGTAATAATAACGTTTGCTGTGAGTGGTCAAACTGGTAAAACTCTGTGGTATCGGGAAATTTGCTGAAGTTTAATATCCACGTAAATGTGCTAACGAAGTTTTTGAATAAATTTCTGCAGTTCTAGGCCTATTTATAGATTTTAGTTATTTCATAAATACTCCGGTATACCAGTCCCAAGCCTGGGGTCCCAATGATGGGAAAGGAGGAGGGGGAGGAGTAACAACCTCGTTAAAAAACCAGGGTTCATTTGGCCCGGATGATAGCACCCTGTAAGGGCTCCTGCCAGGATACGGAAGCTGCTGCCTTGTAGAAGGGTGTTGGTTCGCCAAAGGCTAAAGGAAGACAACCTTGAATAAAAACTACCTGGCCCTCCTGGTAGGGGGTTGAGGCAATGATACTCGGAAAAAATCCAAGTGTTAAAAGACCCAGTCAACAGCCTCGGAGCGGACCGAAAATATTCACGAACCAAGCTACGAAAAAGGATAACGAATTTTGGCACATGGAACGTACAAGGTATCTCCAATAAAACTAATGAAGTAATCTCAGAACTCAGAAGATCAAAAATTCAAATAGCAGTTGCAATAGCAAGAAAAAAGGACAAGGCTCGGAAAACCTAGGACACTACGACCACTTCTATAGTGGAGTTCTAAAAGAAAAAAGAGGGCAACAAGGAGTATCTATCCTCATTTCCAAGAATTTAAGAAAGTTTATAACATCATGGGAGCCTATAAACGAAAAAATAATAAAAATGAACATAACACTGTATAGGGTCAGGCTTACAATATTTGGGGTATATGCCATAAACGATGACGCCTTAATTAATAAAAAGGATGAGTTTTTTGAACAGCTATACCGAGAAATATCCAGCATTGGTAGATCCAGGGAAGTCATGATACTGGGGGACCTAAACGGAAGAACTGGAACAAGGCTGAGGAACAAAGTTGTAGGAGGATTTGGCGAGGACCACACAAACGACAACGGCCTGAGACTAATTCAAATGTGTGAGCAAAATGAATTAAAAATAATGAACAGATACTTTCAGCACCCATGGATACACAAATACACATGGACCCAAACCACTAGGAATCTGCGCTCCATCATAGATTACATTATTATAAAACAGTCAACAGGTATGAGAACACACGACGTCAGAGTACAGAGAAGCGCAACATGCGGCAGCGACCACCATCTGCTAAAGGCCAAGATACTGCTAGCACATAAAATGGATAAAAAACAAAATGAAGAAAGTATTCAAGAACAAAACCAATCTACTGAAATGAAACAACCAAAATTCAGGCTAGAAAGCTTAGACCATGAAAGCACTAAGCAACTATACAGAAAAAGACTTGACCAAAAACTACAACCGCAAAAATTCAAGAATAATACGGAACACTACGAATATATTAAGCATTGCATAAAGCAAGCAGCCGAAGAAGCTTTAGGATATCTAGAAGACAAACAATATTGTAAACCGTATTGGTGGGACGAAGACATCGAACAGGAAATCGAGGTTAAAAGACAGAAATACCAACGTTACTTAAGCAATAAAACAGATCAGAACAGAAGCATCTTCAAAGAAGCACAGGCTCAAGTAAGAAGAAAAATATCCCAGAAGAAAAACGCAACATGGGAGAAAAACTGTGATAGAATAAATACTTACCTTGGAGGGACAAAAAGTGCTGAAAGCTGGAGAGTGCTGAGGTCGCTGCGCCAAAATAACAAGAAAGACCTCTTATCCCCGATAACTGCAGCAAAATGGGACGGATACTTTAGCAAACTCTTAAAAGAAGACCGCGTACAATTTCTGGAAAGCAAAACATCCGCCCAAATACACGTTACAGCGTCACCGATCCGGATCACCGTGAAGGAAGTAAAAGACACCTGCCGGAACCTTAAGAATAAGAAAGCACCTGGACCGGGTAATATCCCAGCAGAATTAGTGAAATATGGATCTGATCTCCTATTCGACCATGTAACACAACTCTTCCAAAACTGTATCAGCAGCGGTGATATCCCGGACGAATGGAAAATATCATTCCTTACTCCCATCCATAAAAAGGGATCCAAAGAAAATTGTGACAACTACAGAGGCATTGCTGTAACAGGTACACTCAGTCGAATTTACGGGAAAATACTTAAGACCAAAATAGAACGCGAATACGCAGACAGCGAAGCAGAGCAACAGGCAAGATTTCGAGCAGGAAGATCTACAGTGGATCACTTATTTTGTGTTACACAACTGCTCGAGAAGATGTAAGCATTCAATCGAGAAGTACATCTCTTATTCGTGGATTTGAAAAAGGCGTACGACAGCATACCGCTATCAAAACTTTGGAAGGCATTGGAACGGACGAACCTAAACATGTACCTAATAAAAGCAGTGAAGGAACTATATAGGAGCTGCCACATAAAAGTAAAAGTCAGAGCTAAAATCTCCAACGGATTCACACCAAGTAAAGGCCTTAAACAAGGATGCTGTCTGTCACCCACCCTATTCAAAATCTATCTAGAACAAGCATTGAAGATATGGAAACAGAAATGTAGGAATATGGGAATCCCACTCAATAATACGAATCTGTATACCCTTAGTTTTGCGGATGACCAAATTATCATGGCGCAGGATTTCGAAGATATAGAGTATATGACGCGAAAGCTCATTGAAGAGGTACAGGCACTGGGGACTAGAAGTCAACATCTCGAAGACCGAATACATGTGCGTCGGTGGAACTCAACAAGATCTGGTACTAGAAAATGGCCAAATCATCAGATCCTGCCAAACATATAAATACCTAGGAACGAAGATATCGAATACCGGAACACTGGATGAGGCCATTAAGGACAGAAACATCCGAGGCAGAAATGCAATAGCTATGTTGAATAGCATCCTATGTGATCAAAAAATCACCAAACGAAACAAACATCTGATATACAACACCATCATAAAAAGCATAGTCACATACAGCAGCGAAGTATGGCAACTGAAAGAGAAGACTATACAAACATTAAACGCGACTGAGATGGACTTCTGGAGAAGAGCAGCAGGAAGATCACGATTCGAAAAAATCCCAAATGAGACGATCCGTAATAACATGAAAGTTAAACACACGTTAACCGACGATATACGAACAAAGCAACTGAGATGGTACGGACACGTCCAAAGAATGGAAGACCGACGACTCCCCAAGCAAATTTTCACCTGGACCCCAACAGGAAGAAGAAAAAGAGGAAGGCCGAGAAGGAGTGGGAGAGAGGGGCGAGACTCGGAGATCAGAGAGCGAGGACTAGAGGAGGATCTGTGGACCGACAGAGAACAATGGCGACTGGAAATCGGAAGACGTCGGAGAACGTTTTGAACCCGATATATATATATATATATATATATATATATATATATATATATATATATATATATATATATATATATACTAAACAACTACACTGCTGCAACTTCGAAGAGCACCAAGGAAATTTTTACTGGGAATTCAAAATGAAATATTTTCAATAAGGATGACGATTTTGAGGCCTTTGTTCGACCAATTCCTAGACTATGCAGCCCGATAGGGACAGCCTCAGGACGCTATCACAATCGTCTTATACAGGGTGTTATATAAGACCCTGCCATTTTTTGAAAAAAATATTTGACCAGAACTCTTACTGTGGAAGATTTCTTTTTCTCTTTGTACAACCAAAATAATCTAGATCTAGGTACGAAAAAACAATTTCCAGCGGCTTTTTAGAAAAATTGATTCTTTTTAAATGGCCTGCTAAACAAAGCCCACTTATGGCAATCAGATTCAGTATGCTCTATCAGATTATGAACAGGGTTGACACCCCTAAGTATTCCACTATCAAAATTTTACTTACAGTTCACAAAAACTCTTCCGATTCTAAATTTTAACAATTTTGAATTTCTGCTCCGCGAAGTAGGTAGTATTCCAGACGTTTGTTACCCACTGTATTTTTGGGACATATTCTCAGTTAATTCGCAATTATGGGTAAACAGTGTAAGTAAGTCTGTATAAATAAAAATAACATGTGGATAAAAATGTCCTTCATTATTACTAAAACTAGCATTGGAAGCAACATCGAATTCCAGATTGCCAAAAAAACCAAACCCAACAAACCACAATTTTACGCCCACGTCTTAGTTTTTGATGAATCCTGTATACAATATTTATGTTGTAAAATTTAAGGGTACCAATCTTGTTCATAATCTAATAGATATACCTTTGATTACCACAATTGCGCTTTATTCAGCTTTGTCATTTTAAAAAATCAATTTTTCGAAAAATCCCCGTGTATCGGAAACGAAGAAAGAATTTCAAAATCGCTAGAAATTGTTTTTTCGTACCGGGCTCTAGATTATTTGGGTTGCATAAGGACGAAAAGAAATCTTTCATAGTAAGAATTCTGGTCGAACAAACTATTAAAAAAATGACAGGCGTTTCTAGGAAGGTGTAAAAATGAAAAACTACTATTTTATTAGCTAAGTTTCGGTTTATTATCTTTAAACCTTCTTCGGAGCTAAAACGTAAAAAAATATGTAACAAGCTTAAGATAGAAAAGATACAGATGAATTGAATTATAAGAAAATGATTGCAATGCGCAGAATACTTATCTATGAAAAGAGAGTAATTAAATCTAATTTCTTTAGAGACACTAAAATGGTAGTGCGTATTTTCCCCTAAACTACACCGGCCCAAACAGTTAGTGGACCGAAACTTCACTGGCCCTAACAGTCGAAATCCCGACAGATTGGAATGTGCGGAATGCGGCGCTAGCCCGACACTTTAAATAGCGAATTGGCGAGCTACGCTACTGGCTAAAAATTCTTTAAATGGGCCTGCTGTGTTGTCAAGTTTTATTGATAAAAATAAATATATTCTTTATTCATTGTTAATCAAAACTACATTATGAAAAAATGATGTTAGCGTATTTGCCTGCATTCTAACTTTGAAGTGAAAATATTTTGACTGTTTTTTTTTTGTTTATTATAAAGTATTTGTTTGTCACAGGATAATTTCTATTTAATGGATTAATGGAGATTGAATATTGAAAAAAAAATTGTTGGAAAGCCCAGGAAGAGGTTATTACTTGTTTGCATTCAGATGATTTTAAACCTTCTACTTTTAAACTGGGTATGTAAGTTAATCTTATTTGTTACTATATAGGATTGAGTCCCCATCTGTTATTAATGTGGATGTTGTTCCCTACCTAAAGATAAAATAAAGTTTTACTCAAAAGATCATATAAAAATCCATAAAAGCCTTGAAGCTTGAACATATATCTTTTAACTAATTGGTTTTGTGAGCTTTTTGAGACACACAATTTCAACTTTTTTTAGGGTTTAATTTTTTATCCTGATCCTAAGCAAACACCTATCTAAAAATCAGTTTTTATCAGTCACATATTGATTAGTGTTTTATAAGATTGTTAATGATTTTGCCTAAGCTTGTTATTCATGCAGGTACTTTATTAATTGTAATTTGTTTTAGGACCAATGCAAGTCTTCTCTATGTTTCATATAGGTGATAGTGACGTGTATATTATAGTCATACTTCAGTACTCTTTGTTGCCCTGTTTGCATAGGAAGAAAGAAAAGACTTTAGTTATGTGTATTGATCCGAGTGTCATATAGCCCCAATTATAGCCCATTCCATCAATGTAATAATTGGCCCTCTTTACTATATGGAAGCTTCAAATTCTGCACCTTTAAATTTACTGAATATGCTTGTCACATAAAGTGGTTCATTTATAATTACTGTTGCTGAGAAAATGTGTAGTTTGAGAATTAAAAAAGATGCACAATATGATGACTGTAGTGTCAACTTTATTTTTAATTCTATGTTGAATAAATTTTTTTATTGCTGTAAAGTGTATCACATATTTTGTATATTGATTAAAGATATATAGCTAAAGTTTAGAAATTTGAATAATTTTTCCCCATATTTTAAAAATATTAACTGTGGCCTATTTATATATTTTCTCGAGTTGGTATGCACAATTCAGTAATAAGTTAATTTAGTAAGTTTGCCAGATATCGCACATCACACCTTCAATATTTTTTTAAATCTAAGTATGGTTTAGGAAAAAGTTAGGTACATGATATAATTATAAATGACAAGTCTTCCGAAGATATCCTCAATTAATTTCATGCTTTCAGATTCTTAGGTTTAATAACTGGTATAAAGTAGTTTAGATCTTGTAAATTATTTTATCAATTAACTTTTAAAATACAAACTTTTATAGCCTAATCTTATAGAATTTCCTAAAAATATCTTATCGTTGACTTTACCATATGTTGGGAACTGGCCACCAAACTTATAAGACTGCGTGTTGTTAAAAAAAATTATGGTGTATCTTTTAGAATCTTTATTCAAGTAAATGTTAAGTTTTCTAAATAAATAGTTCCAAACCAGTAAAAAGGTATCCTACAGTAGCTTTATATATATATATATAGATTCCGGCATATCACAATTATCACATACATAGTATACACAGTACATATAAGTTATCATATTATAAGGCTAATAATACCTAAGGTTGAGACAGTGTTTCAAGAGGGATAGACATTGACTAAAAGCATTATCCCTTATAATACCTGTAGTGCTTTGTTTAATGTCCGACTAAGCAAAATAATTTTTAATTGAGAAAAATCTAGTTTAAACAATATCTTATTTAACTAACTTTGGCATAATGTCATTATTTGTCAAAATTGTGCCAAGGATATATAACCAAATCCCATTGGCATTTAAGAACAAATCATATTATATAATTATACAAAAATCTTGAATACTTCAAAATGAAGTAATCGTTTTATGATTGCATACGAATTTTGATTGATCATAAATTAAACCTCCATTTAACTTTTTTGTTGAAAGGGATAGAAAAAAATTGGTAAACGCAGAAGTTGTAGATTTTTAATCCATTATTTTCTATGTATACTGGGTGTTTTTTCAAATTCTGAAAAGATTAACGAGATAGATTGTCTTGTTTTTAAAATACAGACAACTGTATTTTTGCTATGATAACTTTAATTAAGTTTATGTAGAGTTTGTATGAATTTTTTCTGAGCCCAGTCTGGAGTTAGCCTAACCCTGGATGTAATAATAATAGCTATATTTTAAAAAATGATATACTTTAAATCATTTTGTGTATTTGATCACAAATATTTGTAAAAGTTATACATCTGTGTAAGTTTCTAATTATTGTGAGGCATTTGACACAATCCTTCAGGCTATGCCACTGGACGTTGTGGATAGCTATATGATGTGGAGGATCCATGTTGAATGTTTTCAAAATGTATCTAATTATGTTAAAGTAGGAGCTTTGAGTCAGGTTAAAGAAATCAAAATTGGAGTACCATAAGGTACAGTGCTGTGTCCTGTGCTTTTAAACATATATATCAACACTCTTTGTATTCTTGGCACAAGGGGGTAAAGTGGTTGCCTATGCTGATGACTCCATTTTGATTTTCCCCAGTAATATATGGGAAGAAGTGTAGGATTTATTAATTAAGGACATAAATAAGGTTAAATGGTTTTTGGATAATTTTAAACTGATTCTTAATATAAAGAAAACTAATTTATTCAATTACATCAATTAATCATCCAAATTTTAATTAAATTAGCATAGATTATTTGAGTGTACTATTACAGCTAGGAAATAAAGTAATAAAAAATTTAAAGAAATAAAAAGTTTTAAGAAGTAAAAGTCTATTCATAAATAAGTCCAACACATTGTAAATGCATAAATAAAACCTACTTCACAAAATGGTGAATGAGTCCTTATATAGCTTATTTTCAGAATAAATCTAAATCTAAGATTATATTAAACATAAATTTTATTTTAAACACAATACAGCAAATATTATCTTCTTATGATGTAATCAGTTTTCTCAACTCACAAAGGGGTTGTTTTCACTTGCCTCACCCCTAGCAATAACTGAATCGGTGTAGTTGGTAAGAAGGCCAGATTTTAACCAATGACACAGTCCAAGATGATATCATTTTCTTACTTTCTAGAGCTTAGATCTTGTTGGTGATCTTATTACATAATGGTCATCCTTGGGCATACTAAAAATAAAGAAAATTCCTAATTACTTTCAAAAACATTTACACTTATTAAAAAAAAAGAAATGAATGAAATAGATATGGCACTACTTCGAAAAATAACCAGGACTGGTGAACTTACGCTATTTGAATTTTAAAAAGAAAACGAAAAAAAACTACATATTATATTTAAATAATGAGCCCATATAATTTCAAAAAAATTATGAAACTAAATGCTTAATTGTGGATGTATATTCCAGCTTTATCTTACACATGTTATAAATATATCAGAAATTATGCCATCTATGCATTTTTACATTCCGATAAAACTTTAAATTCTATGAATGTCAGTTTTTAAATATTTACAATTGGACAAAAAATGGTGGATCTACAGGCATTTCCTTTATTTTGTTTAGCTTGCCATGTCACAAATATTAATGCAACTTTTAACCGACTTCAAAAAGGGAGGTTATCAATTTCACCCTATGCATTTTTTTTATGTATGTACAACGATTACTCTGCGATGGTTTCAACAATTTCGATGAACTTTTCAGGGAATATTCGGAATATTGCCCGAGTGGTCCCACAGCTAGCATATTGTAAAAAAGTATGACGCTATATTAAATATTTATTCATGGTAAAAAAGCGTTCACCATTTTATCAGGAATTTACATAGATTATTTGTTAAATATGACTTTTAAAATAAAACTCATATAAATAGAACTAAAATGGATGAAATAAAAAAATGTATAAAAAAATAAAACCGACTTCAAAAAATGCACCTAAAATTGGAAAATAATATTATATTCCATCTGGAAAATTTTAGTCACCAAAGAATAGAGATAGTAAAACAAAACACTCATTACATTAATATATTTTTGTGATTAGGTAATTAAGAATAAGTTTGGTTTTGACTTCACAGACACAGGGTATGGGATTCGCTTCTGGGAAGTTACTTCACAATATCTACTTCAGAAAGCGTTGTTATCCAAACAGAATTTTTTATAAAAAATAGAACGGACTTAAAAAAAACACTAAAAAGTAGAAATTTGATATTTTATTCCACATTGAAAATTTGACTTTATGAAGTCATCTTCAAACTAATTCTTAATAACTTAATCATAAACAGACATTTATATAATGAGTACCTACATACCTGGAATAAAATATTATTGTTTACTTTTTGTTGTTTATTATATTGATTTAGTAATTTTTATTTTTTTATTTCATCCTTGTTAGTTTTCTTTATACAAAGTTTCAAGTTATAAGGCCTAAACTTGGGTTAAAATTTTAGACTCCCTGGGTCCATTGCATATGAAATTTTGCCAGAATCACCATGTTAAAATGCATACTTTTTTCCTGGCAATATGGTGAACGCGATATAGATTCTCTTTCGCGCTCGTGTATATGTGTATGGCATCATTCCGATATATTTAATGTTTGCTGTGGGACCACTCCAGTAACATCCTGAATATTCCCTATTTCATCCAAACTGGTCATACAAGGCAATCACATACCATTGCTATTTCCATTCATTTAACATCTTAATTGAACTCATATTTTTACTTATATAAGCAAATTTAATTCAATATCTAAATCAGATTTGTCAATAAGATAGAATTCTTAGACAATAAAGAAGAATTTAATAAAATTTCAATTATATTTGTGCCATAAATAAATTCTTATGCATCTCATAGAAAACTTTGTAGAGTGTAGGGGAAAATTTAAATGATTTTAATTATCATAACACTTCCTTTTTGTTTGTGTATTTTTTTCTGTTTTTGTAAGAAACAATGTTTGCTTTTTTTCAAATAAATAAAAATAGATGAACAGAAAATAGCCATTAACATTTTTAGACTTGACAAATTACAAAATCAAAGTGCAACCTATCAAATTCTGTGGAACTTAGTCTGAAATAATGGCTCCTGTCTTGTTGATCTGACAGAAACATGAAAGTTTATTTTACATAAGAGAGAAGGTGACTTAATAAAATTGTTAAGAATTTTAAATAAATTACACATGTCCAGATGGCACAGTATAAAATATTCTATTAGAACATACACATTGCTGAAAGGTCAAAGACATCTTAAAATAAAGCCTAATAGTTTTATTGCCCTATTCGTGATATTATCTGTGTTTGGCAAAAGTAAATTTGGAATTAAATAGCACTCCTAAGTCTTCAACAGTATCAACTCTTTTCAAGATTCGGAAACAACAACGGAAACTTAATTTCTAGAAAACAGGGATATCTCCAATAATATCAACACAGGCGAAGGAATGATTTGGTTATGACACTTCACCAAATTTCTTTATTTCATAAGGGTCCTCTAGTCGGATGTATAAAATTATATATATTACCATTAAAAATAAAATGTATTCAAAGCATAAAAGTAAACCAAAAAATTCTTATTGAAAGAGAATTCTGTTCCCCAGATGATTATGTTAACTTTTATATACAGATTACGTCCTGCTTATGTGTAGAGCCTAGTATGAATGAACTGTTCATTTAAATCACTCAAGAAATAGAGATCAAAATATCTTAGGGTTTCCGAGGGGTATTCCAACATCGAAGACACAAGTGTTTAAAATGTTGTAAACATTAAGAAAATAGGTTGCCTTTTTTGAAAATACTGACCCAAATAGATTTGTCCCAGGCCAAGTCTAGGGTAAGCACGGCTCTGTATGAGAGTAATAGTTATCTTTTTAAAAATGATAAGTATATGGATCTCTTCATGTGAAATAAATCTTCAAAGCACTTTATTTTGCTACCTATTTAACAAATTTTTCTAAAAGTTATCTTTGTAAGAAGAAAATATTTTGAAAAGGAAAAATGCCTCATTATTAAAATATCTAATTATTGGGACATGAATTACCTCAGCAGTTCTATATTTATTCTCAGATGGACCATGGAACCATTCCTCACTGCTATGTCTGTCTACTCATAATTTTATATGCAAAGCCGATTTTCATTTTTTATTGTTGCCTGAGATTCATATGCCGATTTGCCAAGATGGAGCCCATTGTGGATGATACATCCATGAATTTACTTGGTTTTCCTAAACATGCAAACACAACTATATATCATAATCATGTTATCAACCAAATACAAATGTTTTTTTCGAGGTTTTTCTTTTAACTAACAGTTAGTGTGCACTATACATTAAAAAACCGATATATTGTAGAAAATCCGAAGAGGAACATTTAAGAAAATAGATGTATATGCAAAAAAAGAATCTAGGTGGCTTACCAATAGGAAATTTGTACATTACAATATACTTTCTGCTGTCCTAATATTGATAGTCCCTTTAAATTGCAGAATCTAACTTTCTAGTAATCTCGTTCTTGAAAATGCATTTAAATGGGCGAAAAACTGAGAATTCAAGACATATCGGGAACACAGTAAAAGCTTGCATATTATTTCTGCACGTTTCACGACCGAACCAACTAACAATTTACAGGCATTTTTCATCATGTTAGTAAAACGTATTTTATTGTATCCTAACACTGATAGGTCGCAGTAGAATTAATACGTAGCTATTTGTTATTTTTATAAACTAGGTAATTCTTTGAGAATATTTAAAACTTATTATTCAGGAATATTAATAACACGTTACCAAACATAAATAAAAAAACAATATTTCTAATATTGTCGGAAATATGAACAATAATACACTTTGGCAACAGTGACTGAAGTTTCTAACGTCATTGGCGTGCATGTTTATGTATTTCGACGTTTAAGGCCAACGACGAATTCCATGCATTCCAATGTGTCGGGATTTCGACTGTTAGCGCCAGTGACGGTTATGTGTAATGTAGGTTTGGGCAAGTGAAGTTTAGGGCCAAATACATCGAACCACTAAAATAGTATTCGCCATATACAAAGTTAGTAAAAAGAACCGGAACGCTCAAATATCTTCAAAACTGCTAAAGTTGTGCTTACAAAATTTGGTATTTAGGAGTTTCTAGACATGCGGAATTGAAAAATTGTATCGGCGCAGTTGCAAGATTTCCCAGTTTTGCGATACATGCAGTCATTTTCTTTTCTTAAATAGAATGCCTTATTTATTGTTATTGCATTAAATTGGCCGTCTCATATTTAGCAATATCCCAAATTTTCAAAATTGAATCTATACTAGTTGTTGTGATATGACAACATCGCATTTACAGTAAAAAGTACGGGAGCCCTTAAATATCATCAAAATTGCTAAAGTTGTGCTTACAAAATTCGGAATTTGAAGGTTTTTGGGCATGTGAAAATGAAAAAAATTATGAGCACTGTTGCCAGACTTCTCAGTTTTGCGGAACAAGTGGTCATTTTTTTATCTTAAATGTATGTCCTATTTATTTTTATTGCATTAAATTGGCCGTCACAAATTTAGTACTATTCCAATTTTTCAAAATTGTATCTGCACTGGTTGCTGAGATATGACAATGCCGTATTTACAGTTAAAAGTATCGGCACGCCTAAATATCTTTTAAACTGTTAAAGTTGTGCTTACAAAATTCGAATGCCCTGTTTATTTTTATTGAAGTGAATGACTTCGCAAGTTATTTTTTTATCAGGTGATTTTGGCGGCTTTCCCTCACATTTTATCCACTGGGACTGGTCTAAGTTAGACCAGTAGCAGATACTTAAAGCGTGTTTAAAAGCCAACGGGCGAAACAATAACGACAAAATAACAATAACGCTAGGATAAGAAGGATAATAATAATAATAATAATAATAATAATAAGTAAATGCAAGCTACTTCATATCAACAAGGGACAGTGGAAAGACCACCCTACGAGGGAAACAATCAACAATGAAACTATAGATAACACGCTCAAAGAAGAAACATACAGATACCTAGGCTTCCATCAAAGCACCAAAATTAACCACACTCATATCAAATCAGAGCCCAAGACGGAATTTAAAACCAGACTCACAAAGCTACTAAAAACAAAACTGAATTCCAGAAATTTAACGAAAGCTATTAACACCTTCGCAATACCTATTCTTACGTATTCGTTCGGTATCATTAAATGGTCACACATAGACATAGAAAACATTCACATTCTCATACGCTCTGAATTCACTAAAAACAGGAAGTTACATCCCAACGCATGCAAGGAAAGGCTCACCATCGAGAGAAAAGAAGGAGGGAGGGGAATTATAGATATACAGTCGCTAAATAAAAAACAAATTTACGAACTCAGAAAATTCTTCCACAACAAACAAACTAACCTCCACAAGGCAATAGTGAAGGCAGACAAGAATTATATACCGCTCGACCTGTCTCAAACGAGCCACGCAGCAGACGCACACACAGTCACATCCAATCACGACTAGAAAAGATGAACGCCTGGTCTGAAAAAACACTTCACGGAAGACACAGATACCACATAAAGCAAGACTACATACATAAAAAGCTTTCATATACGTGGTTACAAGAAGGGCAGCTGTTCCCCGAAACAGAAGGCTTCCTGCTTGCCATCCAGAACAAAGTCATAGCAACCAGAAACTACCGAAAGCACATCATCAAGGACACAACCATTGAAGACGAGAGATGTAGGAGATCGGTCATTTTGAAAACATGTAGCAGATCATTTCTTAATACGCAATAGTTGTTTTTTTTCCATTTTTTTTTATTTTTATTTTTTGTGCTGACTTGGTATAATCCGGTCAGTATAAAATACAACCACAGGAATACTGTGAGACAACAAGTCATGATAATAATAATAATAATATTTTTGAAAGTTAACGGACTAAAACAACAATAACCTAACACAATACTTATTTTAAAGACACTATTTTTTAATTATTAAATGATGAAAGTGGTTCCCATTATTTGCCAGACAATACCCAAGTCGATCATAAAACTCTCAGTGTATTGCTCAACATATTCTATTCTTTCGCGAAGTTCGTCTAAATTTTCTGGATGATTCCAGTGAAGTCATATCAGGGGATCGAGGTGGCCACTCTAATCCACCACGTCTTCCAATCAGCCTCCTCGGGAATTTAAATAATGCGGTGGAGCACCTTCATGTTGGTACCAGATTTCAACCACATTTCCAATTTCTAGAACGACAGGAACTATATGTTCTCTGAGGACCTTTAAATATCTCTGTCCAGTTAATACACCTTCTATGAAATAAAAGCCTATAATATTGTTACCCAGTATCCCCGCCCAGACATTAATGTTCTGAGGATGTTGGGTATGAAGTTCTTCCATCCAATGAGGATTATCTCTAGACCAAATTCGACAAGTGTGCATATTAACTTGGCCGTTTGAGCAAAAAGTAGCCTCGTCGCTGAATATAATTTTGTGCGCAAAATAAGGATCATGGTTAATATTTTCCATCATGATTTTGGCGAATTCAGTGCGTCAGATCATCATCTAAAAGCTCTTGGGTATAATGGATCTTGTACGGCCTCAATTTGTTTTCCTTTAAGATAGTCCTTACAAATTTTGACAATTTCTGCATATATTGCTAACTGGTTGGTGCTTACTTTTGAACTTTCCTCTATTTGTAATAAAACGTTTAATTTATTTTCCTCACTTTTAGCAGTTTTTGGGCGTCCAGTTTTAGGTAAAGATTTTATAGACCCTGTTTTCTGGTAGCGTCGACAAGTTCTGTGGACGGTTGATTTTTGTATTGGTTTGTTAGGATAGCGGTCATTAAACAAGTCACAAACTGCTTGGTATGTTCTGGTTTTATTTCCATATCCGCTGAAAATCAAAATATCAATACGTTGAGTCTGTGTCAGAACAAAAGTCGTAACTAAACTTGTAATTTTATAATTAATACAATATTGAGCTGCTTAATTGACAGTGATAATGCGTTTAATTTATCATTGTTGTAGCATGGCAACGGCAAGTACTTCAAAAACAACTGTTGCAGCGCCTACTTGTTACAATAGCTGCACGGGGCTATTATTAGGATACGCGCATTTTTCTGTCTGGATCAGAAAATCTTGAAGTTCGTTTTTTTAACCTTCTACACCTTTCAGCCCGATAACGCTACGTCGCGCGTCGGGGGAATAAGCTTCAATGTAGTCGATCTTTGAGGATGAATACATTTAAATAAATCAAGTAAATACACAATGTAACGTCTACATCTTGTCTAAGACTGATGTAAAACTCAAATGATGAGAGTGAATTTTGAAACTTTAAACAAATATTATCCGCGTATTAACTAGATTATCTTATAAGGTGAAATGTAATTTTTTATAAATAAAATACATATGTTTATTATGCAAGTTGTAGAAAAATTAGGTACTATTAGGACATTAAGAAGAAAGAAGGGGCGCCATTTAATTATAATTTTTATTCACGTATGGCAAAGATTAATACTTCAAGGTAAAATGTAATTTTTTAGTAATTCAATATTTTATACCGGTTGTAAATAAAAAAATTCAAAAACGTAAATAAATTATTAAAGAGTGATGTTGTCCAGGGTTAACAAAAATTAACGTATGGGTAAAATTTATTTATTAAGAATGTAGGTTCGATTTTTAATAATCGGATATATTGCACAGGGTGTACAAAAACCAATTACAAATGGCACAATTTACATTATATTTATTACTTACGGATGATAGAGATTGATTTATTAAGAATTTAGCGTCTATAATCAATGGTGTGAATATTTAAAGTACCTTCGTTTATTTATTTTTTATTTAATAAGGGATTTCTCCCTTTTAGGTAATAATAAGCTATGTTTTCTTCTTCCAGAATGAACGGCTGGTAATGTAGGTTCGAAATAATTGCTTTTTTCAATGTATGCAAGACTAAGAAGTAATTATGCTTTTATTTTTGTAGCAAGCCACCAATATCACTTAACAAGAAAAACAGCTTAACAACTCAAAAGGCATTCATGTCAATAAAATAAATGGGGCATTAGATTTAAGATTAGAAAATGTCTACATGTAGCGCAAAACTGAGAAATCTGGCAATGGTGCCGTTTTTCAATTCCGCATGCCCACAAACTCTTAAATGCCAAATTTTGCAAGCACAACTTTAGGGGTTTTGAAGATATTTAAGCGTTCTGGTTCTTTTTTACTAACCCTGTATATTCTTAAAACGAATCAAAATTGGTACATGAATATAACAACCACAACAATTAGTATTATTAAATACGTTTGTAGTTTAAGGGCTAAAAGCGAACTGATACCTTTGATCTTTACTTTTAACATTCGTTAAATAGTTTCTCCCATATTTTATAGACATTTACTATATTCTAAGTTGTATAGGGTGACCCAACATAATCTATGGAGCCATAGTTTTGCAATCATCTCATGAAATTTGCTAAGGCATAAGGAAAGTTCTAGGATTGAAATCCCAATCCCAAATCCAGTTTATAGGATTGTTTTAAGTCGCTTTTCAATTCATAATAACGAACAATTAATTGACACAAAATATACTATGAAATAAATACATTTTTTTAATTTCTATCGTAATGGATCTTTCCTTTTACTAGGCATATTGAAGTGTTCCGCATATAGTCATCTAGAAGTACATTGTATAGGGTGGTCCTTTTAAAGCGTTACAGAGCGATATTGAGAAAACGGCTGACTGAAAATAAATGAAATTTCTAGGGATGTAATGGGTCGTTGGGGAACATTTTTTGACGGAGTAAGTAATTTTCTAACCCTTTCCACTGTTTAGGGGTGGGGGTAACTTTTAAATGTTAAATGGAAAGGTGCAGTTTTTTTTTCCAGATTCGTAATATCCAGAAAAAACTACGTTATAATCAATGAATAATTTAATGTCAATGTCAATGTTACTACGCTAAATTCAACAAAATTAAAAAGAAAATCAACAGAAAAAAAAATTGATATTAGATACATGATTTTATTTTATCAGATGTTCAAAATGACGGCCATTTTGTTCTAAACATTTATCAACTCTCTTTCGAAAAGAATTCCGCACTCTGAATAACATCTGGGGTGATTTCACGAACTGCAAGCGTGTTTTGTAATTACTTACTCCGTCAAAAAATATCCCTCAACGACCTATTGCATCCCATGCATGAAATTTCATTTATTTTCAAACAGCCGTTTTCTCAATATCGCTTTGTAATGCTTTAAAAGGACCACCCTGTATATACTGTCTTTTCTTCAAACATTTTTATTGGGCCCCGCTTTGTTACATTATGGCATGGATTCGATACATACCAATATTTCACCAGTTTCTACCTATGGTATACTTCATTTTAAGTTATAATTTAAAATAAATTGGATAATTAGTTTTTTTATCCTGGTTTTTAAACATTTAATTATACCGCCATTTTGTTCTGTCGTATCGAATTTGTACCGAAATTTTACAAATTTATCTGTGTCATATACCAAAGTTTTTTACGTTGATTTTTTAAATATTTAATTTAAACGCCATTTTGTTCCTTCCGACATCTTGAATTCATACCACAATTTTACCAGTTTATCTCTATATCACACATAATTCTTGTTCAAAACTTGAAGTCAATATAATAACTAGTTTTCTTACCCTGAATTTAAAAACATTTTATTAAGCCGTCATTTTGGATTACCTTCCAAAATTTTAGCAGTTCATTTTCACGCAGTACTTGATTTTGGTGCAAAATTTAAAGTAAATTGGAAATAGTAGTTTACCTAACAAATGCGGACAGAGCTACTTTTCCGCACGCAATTGAAGTTGCAAAGTTTAATGAATAAAAATATAAGTTGCAGCACTTGAACACGTGACTCGATTTACCTATTCCTCGCGTCCCGCCCCGGTTGGTACATTCTGGGTATCGGTCGGATCTCCGGCATATACACAGTTGGTCAAGGTCCGTGATGCCGCCAGTTTGTTTTTGTGCTATATAGTGAGACAAAAAAAAATATTTCTTTGACAAATATGAGCCATTATGTCTATTACATATTGCTCTGTAGATGGTTGTAAAAAACATGTTTTATCAATTATGTTGTTTCGTCTGTCGGTCTGTCTATTAGTTCCCGATATAGCTTAAATACTGCTTACCCGATTAACTCCAAATTTTGGCCAAAAATTAAAGGTCGTATGAGGATGACCTAGTAATGTGTTAACAAAAATTGTGTTGTATTATTTGGGGGTTAAGATTGTGTGAGTGGTGTATTATTTGGGGTTAAGATCCAGTAAAAAAAAGCAAGTCTTTTTGTTTCGTTTGTCGATGTTTCCCAACTTTATTGTTGCATCCTCAGAACACATATATTCTATATCCTGCATGAAACCCATATTATCAGTCTTTACCTACTCCATTGGCCTGCAGATATTTCCCAGATATTAACTGCCTAAATGGTTTTCGTTAACGATCCTTTTGTTGTTATGTTAGAGTGGTGTATTATTTGGGGTTGCGATCCAGTAAAAAACAACAGAATTTTTTAAACTGTCGACGTTTCGCTATTTTATTTTTGCATGCTCAGGACACATATAAATTCTATATCCTGCATGAAACCCACATTATCAGTCTTTACCTACTACGCTGGTCCGCAGATATTTCCCAGATATTAAGTTTCTAAATGATTTTTCTTAACGATCCTCTTGTTGTTATGTTAAAGTGGTGTATTATTTGGGGTTGGGATCCAGTAAAAAACCAATAGACTTTTTTAAACTCTCGACGTTTCGCTATTTTATGGTTGCATCCTCAGGATACGTAAATTCTATATCCTGCACGAAACACGTATTATCAGTCTTTATCTACTACGTTGGTTCGCAGATATTTGCCAGATATTAAGTTTCTAAATGGTTTTCATTAACGGTCTTCTTGTTGTAATGTTAAAGTGGTGTATTATTTGGGGTTAGGAAATATCTGCTCACCAACGGAGTACGTAAAGACTGATAATATGGGTTTCAATTTAAGATGGCGGAACGAAATGGCAGCCAAATAAATTTTTTAAAAAATCATCGTAAAAAAAATGTCTTCAATTGACTCTAAATTTTGCAGGAAAATTAAATGTGCAAAAGGGATAAACTGGTACGAATTCAACATTACGTAACAAAATGGCGGTATGTGTCAATGTAAAAACTATTTATTGAATTTTTTTTTAAATTATGCCCAAAAGATAAATGTGACATAGGTAGAAAGACAATGGTAAAATATTGGTAAGAATCTAATATCATCACACAAAATGGCGCGCAATAAAAATAAGTACGTATAACACTTATATACTGTGACTCTGCACTGTGTAAAATGAGTCACACTTCACTCTTCCGAACAAATGGTAAAAAATCATACGAGGGAAGTTCCGGGTAAAGGAAATTTACCGATTTTTATATTTATATAATAGAAATATTGTATTCTTAAATTCGACTAGCAGGTAATTAACGAGTTAATATTAAATTCACTATATCTAAATAACATTTAAAACTGTAATTGTAAAATATTAAACTAGTCCGACGACAAAATTCAACTCAATAATTTTTGTCTAAAGTTACTATTTATACTTTTGAATTTCCCTGGTAGATAAAAATTCGTAGCGCGAAGCCAAACTACTTTTAAAAAGCTCGGTAACGCGAGCCAGTGTCGATCGGGTTTGAAATTTCTGCGATTTTCAAAATACGGACAGTCCAGTGCGTCAACTTATATTTTGATTCAGTAAACTTTGGTTCAGCCATCAATCGCGTGCGTAAAAGTCACTTTACGCACGTGTAAGGTACGCTATTTTTTCCACAAGCGTGCAAAAAAACCAAAAAGTTAAAAGAATCATTTATTTATAAAGTGCGGGACACGAAAGAAAACCGTGCGGTCCTTAAAATAAAGGTTCATAGTCTTAAGCAAGCGGAAAAGTAAAATTTGTGTACGCAAATAAATTTTATGTTATTTTATTTGTTGTAATAGTTTGCCGCTTCACCTGTAAAGTGCGCCCGCTAAGCGGTACGGAAAATTAATCGAGTAAATTTCGCACTGGTCCAATGGTAATTGGGATATGCCTAGAGTCTCCATGCACTTGCCGCTAAAAGGTTCTAGCTATTTCCAGTGGCGCCTATACATTTCGAACATTTGTTTTCATTTCTATATAAATGCGTTGCGTTGATTTTGAATTATTATTTCAAAGTAATGATGGCGAGCAAAAGAGGAAAAACAATTCGAAGCGGTGCACGTGAAGTTATTGCGAGCGTTATAGAGGTCTGTACTAGAGAAGCTGAAAATAATAGTTTGAGTATTCCAATTCAAAATCGAACAAAACGCCCTGCATTTTACACTGGTGTTTCAGAAAGTAGTGTAAGAAAAATTCAAAGAGAACGTAATGATCTCTCATGTTCTACTTCACCTTTAAAATATCCTGGTAAAAAAAGACCCCGATTATCATACAACGATAAAATTGACGATGGTGATTTTCAAGTAATTCGACGAATAATATAGGATTTTTATATAAACTTGAAGAAGGTTCCGACCTGCAAACCCCTACTTCGTACTGTAAAGAACAAAATAGATTTTCCGTACGGGTATAAAACCTTAAATCGGGTTTTACGATCAAATGGTTTTGTTTGGCGCAAGTGCCAAAATAAACAAAAATTGCTCATGGAGAGACCAAATATTTTCAACTGGCGGGTGAAATATCTATCAACTGTGAGGCAATATAGGCAAGAAGGATGCAATATTGTGTATCTAGACGAAGCCTGGGTAGATAATGATATGACAGTGAACAAATGCTGGCAACGTGAAAGTGTTACAGGTGTTGTTCAGGGAATCCGCTCTAGTAGTCGCTTTAGTATAGTTCATGCTGGTTCAGTTTAGTTTAGTTTTTAGCTTTTAGCTAAAAGCTTCTTAGTTTTTAGCTCAGGGCTAACAACTTGAGACTATCGTGGACAGATGAATAGAGTTAATTTTGAAAAGTGGTTGCTCAAGAAGCTTCTACCTAAAATTCCTCCCAAATCAGTCGTGGTAATGGATAATGCGTCTTATCATTTTCACGTAGAAGATAAAGTGCCAACTAAATACTCTACAAAAGCTTATATGATATCGTTGCTTAAATCGAACAATCTTGCATGTGATCCAACATGGAGAAAATATCAAATATATGAAGTAATATCAGCCAACAAGCCTAGAGAAAAAAAGTATAAAATTGACGGTCTTTTACGTAAAGTCGGTCATACACCTTTAAGGCTGCCTCCATACATGTGCGACCTCAACCCTATTGAACTTGCATGGGCAGGAGTAAAAAAATATATTTGAGACTCAATATCGGCTGAAAATTGGATATCGTATGTTAAACATGTTCGTTCTATTGAAGATAAATACTGGGAAGGAGATGGCAAAATTGAAACGGTTATTGATGATTTAGTTATCACACTGAGATCTTCAAGTAGTGACGACGAAACCTCATCATTTTCAGAGGAAGACAACGATTTAGAAGGAATCGAACCATTAAAATCACAGCCGTCATCCTCAAAAAGTGCTTAGTTTTTTTCATTAATTTCTGCTTCAAAATAATTAGTTTTCTGTTCAATACCGGGTGTCAAATAATATCTAATATTGCAATTAATATTTAAAAAACTACAGAACCCACATTTTTCCAAAATTAACACATCAATGTAGTTATAGTAGGGGAGCCAGCAGTGATTCCAGTGAACAAGGTTTATCAAAATTTTAACTTATGCAGTTCGACTTTGGACTATTCGGGTATGCCAAAAGTGACCGTTTGTCTCCGTCTGTCATATTACTTTGTACAGGGGGCGTCATTGTGGAGTACTATATAGGGCGTTTCCTAATTGCGTGCTAATGTTAAAGGGGGGTGATTCTTGGAGCTTTTAAAGAAAAAAGTTTAATATGAACCTAAAAGTCTTAACTTTGGGGATACAGGGTTTTAAAAAAACATTTTTTTTTTAATCCTAATTCTGATGCTATTATATATAAATAACTGTGTGAAATTTTATGCACGTCTTTTATGCATAAAAAGGCATTTTTTATTAACAATCAATTTTTTCAAATTTCTACCAACGGCCTGCATATGTAATTAATCTGGGTAAATCCGTATGCTCCTTAATGCATAGAAGACGTGTATCAAATTTCATGCAATTATCTACAATAGCATTAGAATTGGGATGAAAGAAATTGTTTTCTTTTTAAACTTTACCATCCTGTATCTTAAAAGTTAAGACTTTTAGGCCATAAAGACACCCCCTTTAACATCAGCACGCAATTAGGAAACAACACAAAAGAGATATAGAAGTGAGGTACACGAAAGAAAACAGACAAATATAGATAAAGGTTCATTAAGCATAGTAATATTTTTTTATTATCTGAACTACGTATAGTCAAAAAGGAGTGTCATATTATTTAAAGAACGACGGGACACCACTGGTTTAAAAAGATTTCTTGGCCGACCTTCCTAAACCGATTGACTCCGCCCGGTTTTCTTTCGTGTCCCGCACTATATTAAACACATAATCACAAATTAATTGTTATTAACAACAGGAATAGTAAAAGTGCAGCTTGTAGCATTTTGTAAATTAATTGCAGAGGCTAGATTTTTTTCCAAGGAATTCGGGGGCTTGTGGGTTGGGTTTGAATTTTCCAGTTTTCTTTCGCGAGTACTCATTGTTGTAACCGTCGCCGAGGGGGTAAGTTTTTGGTCTGCCACGGTTAAAGATTTCCAACCTCCGAGGAGTTTGATATTTGCTATTCCTTCTCCGGAATCTGCAAGCATTGTGGCGGTTGAACGTCGGAAACTGTGGCCTGTATATAGTTCAGGAATTGGGAGCTTCAGATAACTTGCAATACTTGATGGCATTTTTCCTATCAAGGTGTTTGTTATGATGCATTGTACTGTGCAAGCTCCTTTCTTGTAGTTTACAAAAAAACGCCTATGTGGGCTTTCTGGCTTTCTTAAAATCGCATATTTTCTGACCAATTTTAAATATTCTCCGCTTTTAGCTTGAACAGATAGTACAAGGCTTCTAGAACGGTAGTTTTTTGTGTCTGGAATATTTAATAATAAAATATTTCCTTTGTCTTCAATATGATCCAATGACATTTTTGTTGGTTCTTCTAGGCGACACGCGCCCGCCAAATCAAATATAATAGCTACTTCAATATGGAGATAAATTTCGTCAGGCGCTTTATATATAAATTTACAAATATCATTTTTTCAAAAAATTTTCGCTTTGCCTAAATCCATGTTTTCATTGAGTTGGATCATACTTTTTAACATTAAGTATCTGGACCAAAGCGTGTTTGGAAAGTTCGGCGAAATATGCCAGAAAAACGGGTTCATTCAAAGTTTTGATGCCTTTTGTTTTGGCAACAGGTTTTAAACAGAATATATTCTTTCTCATACCTATGACGGGATTTTGATGGTAGCAGATTGAAATTTGCAGTTCTATCTACTTCCAACACTGGCTCTGGCAAATCTTCGTCTGATGAATCCATTAAAAACACTTTTACTCAATTTTTACTACGACAAAAATCAGCGACAGCAAAATTGGTTTAGATGGACAATGAATGACAGGCGTATTTTTACTTTGTGTCTATGGTGATTCAAACTGCCAAATAAAAAAAACAGGTGTTTATTATTGCTTAACATTGATTTTTATAAGACATAATACAAGAGCCATTAATCAATTTCTTAAAACACGTTTTATATATTTTTTACTGTTTTGTTGAAAATTATAGTAGGAATCTAGCAAATTTATGTTCTTAAATCATTTTGCTAACTATCAGCGTATCAATATATTTTTATATATTTAAAATCAATAAGTATATTTGAAAAAAATGGTTTTAGTTTGGAAAAGTAGCTTTATCCAAACTAAAATGAGTGCGGAAAAGTGAAGGTTTCCGCACGCTTGTAGACAAAAATAGTTTTTAAATAAGCATTTTTTAACATTTTATTAGGGCACTCTATTGGATTTTTACCTAAAGATTTCAATTTTATCCCCAAGCGAACCTTAATTCTTGATAAAATTTAAAGTTAATCGGATAAGTAGTTTCTTAGCTATGTCACCAACATACAAACAGACAGACAGACCGACGGGATTGATAAAACATACAAATCTCGGAGCTTGATTTTTTTACGATCCAGTACTTCCCTCCTTTTTAAAATTACAGTTCAATGTATGATTTGGCTATTTTGGGCAAGCTTTTACTCACTGTTAAGAGCCATCTTTTATTAACAGGAAGCTTGGTAAGTGTCAGTGGCATATATAAGGGAGGTTTGGGAGTTATCCCCCTCCCCCAGAGACAGTTTCACTTAAACTAAAATGAAATAATAAGTACAGAGTAGTTTTAAGGCAAATATAGTTATTTTATGTGCAATTTTATAGAAATAATTTACACCCCCCCCCCCCAGCAGCCGCAACGTTATTTTTTTCTAGCGGTCCAAGCTAGGTCCTTTTTTTCGGTTGTTGAAATTTCTCATCATCGTAGATTAGTGCAATTTCTGACAATTTTTAATAAAATATGTAATAATTTCATGTCAATTAAAAAAACCCCCAGAAGCATTGTTTATGTGCGCCGCTAATAAGTACTGTCAAATAATTTTATCATTAATTTACGTCAGAGTTTTAAGAGGATAAATCTAAATGATTGACTATCGTCGTGAAGTATTTAGAATCCTGCTTTATCTTGCCACGTAAGTTATAGGCCAATAAAATGGGGTATGAAATAGATACGATTACATACTTCTATAGCTATAGATACTTTTTCTTACGACCCATAAACTGGAACAATAAAGCACTTAACTTGGCTAGAAAGTACCTTATATCAGTCGAGGAGCAGGTATTTATGCTGCGAAAATTCGACCACTACAACTATTATGATAACTCCAGTTTATTTGTGGTAATAATATTTTGTACACCCTTTAATTACAATAAACTAACAGGCAAATTATATCCGTTATACATTTGTTTTCTGTGGCTATACAAATTAGTTTTCATATATAATTATTCATTTCTCCATTAGAATACATTGTATAACCGTGGCATATTTAGGGGAGTCTAAGGGGTCTGGACCCCACATATGATGATATCTTCTTAGATTTTTCTTTATTCCGGGAATCTGGACCCCTCCGGGTTCTTTATTATACACCGTGTAACAGTGTAATTTAATGAAAATTTGTATACTTAGGTATGAAATTATTGCTGCCAGTGCCAAGTTTAGCGTTTTTCTATTATAAAAAGAAAATTTATACATCTTATGTTATAATTTTTTTAAAATCTGCGTAAAATTCTCATTACTTTTTATTAAGAGCACTTTTTATGGAACAGTTTGTAGGAAAATAACGATCATAATTTAATGTATTAACTTTTATTAAAATACCTGCACACAAAAGGTTATCTGATATGTTTCACAATGTCAATTTTGTTGATTTACAAAAATGGATCATTTAGCTGAAACCTAAAATTCAAATTCAAAAGTATTTATTGTCTAACAGGAACAATCCCAATACAAAGACAATAATAAATTAAATTACCACATAGTAGAGGATAAATTTAGATTTGATACACATAAATAACTACAAGATCCACATCAAATCACTAAGAAAGAAATAACAAATAACATAAATAACAAAATAGTCAGACTGCATTGACACTTGAGAGTATGCTTTTCTTAAAACTACTTAGACTTAAATTAAACATATCAGTTTCATTAACTAAATTTACTGAATTTAAATATTTATTTATTTATTTATTTCTTTATTCCATACAAGATCTTACAATATAAGACATACAGTTCGTCATAAAAATAAAATAAAAGTTAACATAAATCTAGACTAAACTACAAATACACTCATTCAACAGGTAATATATAAATTAAGACAATGTAAAATTAATCTCGCACACACCCAAGCATACATACATAAAAAGCAGATACAATCAGCAATAATTTCTAAGATGAAAGAAAAATATTAAGAATAATGCCCTCAATATGCTTACGAAGAGAAACTGCAGCAGAAATATTCATTCAGACTGTAAAACGAATGTTGCAATAATAAATTTTTCAATTTATTTTTAAATGTTGTTTTATTTTTTATTTGTCTTAATTCTATAGACAGGTGGTTAAAAATTTTTATAGGAGCAATAACACAGCTGTTAGCAGTCCTAGTCATTCTGTGCTGGGGCAGTCTAAGTTCCTCCCCGTTCCGCAGGACATAATCAGTGAGCATCCCTAGCATATGTAAACCTAAATATATTAGTGTGCACATATATGGCACATTGCAAAATATATATAGAAACCACTGTCAGCACCTTTAGTTCCTTAAAAAGATTACGGCAAGAGTGTGTCGGTCCCTTAAAACATATTGTTCGTATAATCTTTTTTTGAGCTATCATTATCTTATTAATTCTTGTCGCATTTCCCCAGCTGACAACTGCATAGCTAAGCAGGGAATGTGTATATGCGAAGTAATGTGACATAAGGATCTTTCTGTTTGTACAATGGCGGAGCCTCCAAAGTACAAATGTATTCAAAGACAATTTCTTAAGCATTGAGTCAATGTGTGCGCCCCATGAGACACAAGAGTCCAGATGAACACCCAAGAATTTTGTTGCGTAATTTTGCTGAATGCTTTTACCATCAATGTTTATTAAAAGAGAATAGTCAACAGTGCGTGTTGCAAACACCATTAACTCAGTTTTCATTTTATTTAAAGTCAGTCCATTAGCTAGACTATAGTCATTAGTGAATTTGGCACAAGTTCTCACATCATCACACAGAGCAGGCACATTGTCAGCTGCGGAAATCGACGTCATATCATCTGCAAAAAGGGTAACAATCCCACCAGGATTATTCAGTGTGACATCTCCAATAAAGACAAGAAACAGAAAAGGTCCCAAGATACTGCCCTGGGGAACACCTGCCTTTATGGTCAGATGGTCTGAGAAGGACTCCTGCCCCCTCACTCCCAATTTCACTATTTGTTTACGGTTACTCAGATATCCAGCTTAAAGGCGGTCCCCTCACTCCACAGCGTTCTAATTTTTCAAGAAGCAAATCATGGTTTACAAGGTTAAATGCACGGCTATAATCAAAAAAGAGCCCTGCTACAAGTTTCTTCTGATCCAACATACTTATTACATAGTTTACAGTTGCCAGCACAGCATCCGCAGTAGACCTACCCTTACGGAAACCATACTGGCTATCTGGAAGAAGTTTATGTTTATCAAAAAAATTTAAAATTCCGATATAAAATGCCTTTTCAAATATTTTTGAGAACGCCGGGAGCAACGCCACCGCCCTGTAGTTTTCTATCCTCTCCTTATTATTCTTTTTATAAATAAGTGTTATTATGGCACACTTGAGTTTTGATGGAAAAATACTTTCCAAAAAAGATATATTTATTAGGTCTGCAAGGACTGGGGCAATAATTTCAGCGATTGATTTTAGGAGTGAGCAGGGGATCCCATCCCATTCAGCAGCATTCGTATTAGAAACATCATATATAATATCCACTACCTCACTATGTGTCACTGGTAAAAGCAGCATAGAGACACAGTTGATAGGACCATTCAATTTAGCCCCTGCTGTATTAGTTATCTTTAAGTTGTCAATAGAATTTACGAAGTAACTATTAAAAGCTTGTGCAGCAGTTTTGTGGTCTGACAGAATACTTCCATCAGTATTTTCAAATACATTAGGATAGTTGTGGAATGGTTTCAGATTTACTTCCCTATTTATTATTTGCCAAGTGCACTTTGATTTATTATTAGAATTTAAATACAAGTCATCACAAAAAGCTCTTTTGGTAGAACTCACCGTGTCTCTATGCTTCTTCAATCTAGTTCTATAGGACTGCTTCAACCTATCATCACTTGCAGACTTAACTATGCCATACAAATCCTTCAGCAACCTACTTTCATTAATAATATTTGCCGTTATCCAAGGTTTAGTGAGACTCTCAGAACTATTATCCAACTTAATTACCTCTAATGGAAAAGCTACATTTACTATTTCAGTAAATCTACTTAAAAATAATTCAGATTTAAAATTTATATTTCTATCCGTATATAAAACATGATGCCAATTCTGTTGGTGTAATAAATTCCCAAATGATACTATATTAGCCTCCTTCTTAAATTTACGGAGATGAGTGAAGTTACTGTCCCTTGTTGCAGATATAATTGTTTGAATACTAACAATTTGCATACTGTGATCAGATAATGGGCTGTCAACAGTACTCATTTTAACATTACTGAGATTATAATTAAGAAATATATTATCAATCAAAGATTGTTGATCACCCTGTATGCGACTATTTTGAGAAGCACAGGAATGCAATCCATAAGAAGCAAATAAATTACAAAGAACATTTGCATTTTGGTCACTGACAGCAGGATTAAAATTTAAATTAAAATCACCACTAACAACTAAGTGGTTTTTACCATTAGAGATATTGTCCATCGCTAATTTAATATTAAACATAAAGTTCCTAATGCTTGCCGAAGGCGGCCTATAAAGGGATAGTACAGTAATGGGCTTCTCACCTGCCACTTCTGTTCAGGCATATTCAAAAGACTGGTCTGTGTGCAGAGTCCTGTTTCTTTCCTTGAAATCCCACCTAGTGGAGACGTAAATAGCAACACCTCCCCCACGCGAACCTTCTCTGCATGAGTACCCAGCTAGGTTGTATCCATTTAATTTAAGCAGTTTTATTTCATCTGTCGTACACCAGGTTTCCGTTAGAGAAACTATGTCTGGGAATCCTACCTCCATGAGTAATATATTTAAATCATCACACTTATTCCTCATACTGCGTATATTAAAATTTGCTATTCTCATAGATCCTGTTTTATTACCTAAAGACTTTTTGGAGGACCCCACTATGTGCTTGCTGTTGCCAGGGTCCTCTTCTGAAAAAACCTTTGCACATAACAACCTTCAGGCCAAATGTCCCGTTTCCAAGCATTACTAAAGTTTTCCTGCTTAATAGAAACCTGAAAAGAGGCATACAACTCTGGATGTTTAGACTTGTGAGCCTCGCAAAGGACCTCAGGAAATTTGCCTTTTAAAAAGTTTTGAAGTTCACTGGCAGTTGTGTCAGGATGAAGTCTTGTTACATGTAATTTTATAAACTTTGGAACAGTCTGTATAGTTTTGTTCGCTTGATTTTCGCCCACGGCAAACCTCCGGGAACGCCTGTGAACTACAGTCTTCCATTCTCCTGTATTGTCGTTTTCTAATTTTTCTAAATTCTGAACCATGTTCATTGTCGTAGTAGACAAAGCAGTCGCTATAGCAAGTTGAACATCATTTGGTTTTATTGTTGGGTTGTTGTTAAAGTTTTTGGTATTTGGAATTGGTTTATTGACGTTACCATGCTGATTGTCACCTAGGGATAAGCTGTTACCAGTTTTGGCAACACTGCCACTAGGCATGCAGGAATTATTTCAACAGCTAATTCAGAAGAAGACTTGTCACAAGCGGGGCTATCTTCACGTATGTTATTTTTGTTTTGATTTTCTAACCTTTCAGAAATAAAATTAATTTTTTCCTTTAAAAGTACGCAATTTTCCAGTAGCAGGTCGTATTTGTCTTCAGATGCTGCTAAAAGTTTCTTTAAAAGCTTATTTTCTGCGGCCAAAACGGTACTGCTTAATTCATCAGGCATAACCTCAGAATTATCGGGATTAAAAGTTTGGACTTCGTGGCGACATGGGGGTGATTTTCCCGCCGCTGATTGAACCATACAGCTCGGATGAAAGGTCTGTTCACACTTATTACACTTAACAAAATTAACGACACTTTTATTGCAATGTTTACACGTACTTTTTAACAGCGATTTATCATCGCCCGCCATATTGTATCTATCTCTCAAAATTGTCAAATATGAACAGGCTCTATACAGAGGCGCCTTTTTTGCAAGGTTACTACGACCTAGGGGTTGATAAAATATTTGGTGTCTACGAGTGTTCGTGTGAGGTACCAAGAAGCAAAGTTGAGACAACAGTTTAGAGGAAACAATCCTGTTGTTACATAATTTATAAAGGAATTGCAGACTTACAGAAATAGTGGTATTCCTGAGAGATAAAAATTGGAATCTATGAAGAAGTAGATTGTGATCAAAACCTCTTTCCGGATAGATACCGTCCATTTTAAAGGCCAGATACTTGAGGAATTTTCGTTGTACACATTCAAGCCTGTTAACATGGACATTGTAGGTAGGGAACCACACAATGGCCGCGTAAAGTAGCCTGGATTTAACCAGGGAATTTTAGATTGCAATGCGACTAGATAACTCCGATGTACTCCTTATCAAAAATCCCAAGGACTTCAGAGCTGACCGGATAGTTTCATCTATATGCTGACTGAAAGAAAGTTGCTTGCCAACTGTGACACCCAAGTCACGAACTGAATCACAATCAGGTAGCAACGCGTTACCAAGCGTGTAGTTATGGTGGAACTCATGATGAATTATAGAGATCGTCATTTTCTTACATTTTTGTATATTTAGTGGAAGATTGTTTAATATACACCAACCATGAACCCTATCAAGGTCCTGCTGAAGCACCAAGCAGTTATCCTGATTACCGACAATACGAAAGAGCTTCATGTCGTCAGAAAAAAGTAAGAAAGAAAGAAGAACTGAAATTTTAATTATACTGGGTTATGGGGATAAAATGCCAAACCTGCAAGATGTTTGTAACATTTTTAATGACAAATATACAAAAAAAACTTTGTGGAACTGGAAAGGTAAAATATGTTATACGTTCTGCTCATCTTGCTACCAAAACACTAGCAAAAGAAAACAGCGTCTCAGCTTTAAAAGTAGGTTGTAAAAAACAACGGAAACAATACAATACAAAAAAGAAGTACCTAATACAACAAATAATAAATTAATGAAATTAAGTAAAGTGTTTAAAAAGACTCGATGCTTATTGGGCAAATTCCAGGCTGGAAGACGAAAAGAAGCCATGTTTTCTACAATAGATTTGTTGTTTTATACCAAATACTGCAAGTTACGGCCAATAAAAGCGACCTCACGTCGATTTTTTTTCTTAATTACGTTCAAGGAAATTGCCATCAATATCATATTTATTTTTACAAAGGATGATATAAAAACAAAAAAAGAGTTTTCTCGGTTTTATTTTGAATAAAAAGTAAATAAATATATATTAACTTAAAAAGTAGCTCACTATATAAATATTTTACTTTCAGTTGTAAAAACTGGATAAGCATAGCATCAAGTTGGACGCATTTTTACTTCCCCACATAACAGCCAAATATTGTATTAGTAATACATAAAAGTATAGCAGAAAAACAAACAAGTGCATTCAAACACTTTTTTTGTACAAACTACGTTTCGATGCTTACTTGTATCTTCTTCAGGATTAATAAACTATAGAGTAAGTTTCGCATAATATGCATAATTATTTGTTTAATCTAGAAACCGAAAAGCCAATATAAAAGTTAATGGAAAAACGTGTTTACATATTCGTTAAGTAATACTTATTTCATTTTTCATGCCTGAAGTTGCAAGTAAGCATCGAAATGTAGCTTTTATAAGAAAATTCGAAAATTAAACGCATTTGTCTGTTTTTCCCGCTATACCTTCACGTAAACCTTAAAAATAAGACACAATATATTATTAATACGTTTTATAGGGTTATATAGGGCAAGTACTGGAATCACAAGAATTTGCGAAAATTTACGAAGTTGGATTTGTTCGACGTTTTAAAGTCACTTAAACACGAAAAATATATTTTTAGAAAAAAAATTCTGTACGAATGTGTTGGTATGTAAACAAAATTTGCGTGAAGGATAACTTGAGTACGATCTAACCGATTCTTTTTAAATTAACTAGACGTTTCGCGGGGATTAGATTTTGGATTTCATATGCGTAGATCCTCAATATTTTTAAGGGGTATAAAAAAGTAGAAAAAAAAACACATTTTGAGAACCCACAAGCTGGTAGCAGTAAAAATGGATACAGAAACAGTTGCAAAAACAATAAAATTTGGTAGAACTAGGTATTACCTTTACATAGCTAAGAGGAAAACAGTCTTTATCAGGGGTGGAACATTTTATCTTTTGTTTTGCATATTTGAGTTTTATTACTAAGGTATATTTAGGGATACTTTTAAAATCAAGTATAATTTTATTACTGACGTTTAATAGGTTGAATATTATCCTTGTCACTTCATTATACAGGGTGTCTGTAATAAGAAATACAAAATATCAAAGATTTGGCTTATTTACAAAAAAATAGGAGAATTTTGTTATATTTTGTGCAAAAACATTTTACATACCCTGTATATTGACATCTGACCAATCTAAAGCCTTCGTAACGATTACCCTAAGAGACAAAGGAACGCTTAGTTTTATTTTAAAGAAGATACAAGAGCTTGAAGTTTCGGGTTCGTTAAAAACATGCATAATTTTTTGGGATCGGTTTACATAAACAATCGGGTTTTTTGTTTTTTTATGATTTATTTTATTTGATAATAAAAATATAAAAATACAGATCCCTTATCCTTGAGAGACTAGAGACCGCGAGAGACACGAGAAATTCTCGGCGAGAGAAACGAGAAATTGTCGGCGAGAGAAAGCCACCGTCTCGTCTCGTGCGGCGAGAGAAAATTGCTCAAGTCTCGACGAGATGATAGATGAGAATCTCTCGTAGTAGCCCTAGTGATTGCTGAAGTGACTTTTGAAATTTTGTTCTGTTTAATTATTATTATTATTATAAGAATCATACCTACTTTCTTATAATAACGTTAATATCTGAAAAAACTTGTAGTATAGAATGCAACTTGATGCAAATTACTTATATACTTCTAAAGGTACAAATAAATACTGGCTAAAAATTGGTGTAAAATTACTGTTTTATACTTTAATAAATGTTAGGGATATTTCTTTATCTGAGAAATTTTACGTTAAGAACTATGTATATAACTTACTCATAGTTTATAAATATAATTTTACAAATCACTAATGCCGATAAGGCTGTTATAAATCTTTTGAAGACATTTCTTTGCTAATTCTTTAAATACAGTACGAAAATTACATTTTTCTTCAAGCTCGTAATTTTTCGCCTAGAAAATTACTAAATATTTATTGTTGGATTTTGTTTCAGAAAACGTAAAATTTTGACATATTGTTAACAAGCTCTCGGTCAACTGCTGGTTTAATAATTTTCTTAAACCAAATATTTGATAAATTGGTTATAACTTGAATGACAGGTTTATTAATTTTCGTAACCACAAACCAAATATTTGGGCGCGATTAATTGGATATAAACAGTTTATAATTGAATGCAACAACAGTGAGGATATCATTTGGTAAAGGGACTGTATGTATATTTATATAATGTTAAGTATCCACGATAGTGTCTCATTTCCAATGAAATAGTCATTTAGTTTCCAACATTTTTGTTAACTCAAGGCAATAAGTACAGTACTTTTTGTACTTTTGTTAGTATTAAAATACACCCGGTATTCCGATGGAGCCTTCTACAGCGATAAGAGATGAGCGTCTCCTTTCGTCTAGACGTTTTACTTCCTTGTAGTCATCCCATGGTTGCCGTTCTCCTGACGCAAATATGACAAACACTAAAGAGGTTGATACCATGATGGCAGCTGTTGTCATGAACACAATTCTCCACTGAGAAACATCGGTCTAAAATAATAAAAAAATATATATAAAATTAATTTAAGTTACTGTAGATTGAAGTTTGTTAAAAAACTTTGCTGTTACTGGTAAATGTCGAATAATTGTAGACACCATCGATGGTTTGTGGTATACAGTTTTATCAGCGGATATCCGGTAGAAATCCATAATATTATTATACGAAATGAAAAAATTAACGCTATTTTTTATTCATTACCTCTACTATATTTGGTAAGCAATTCTTGACATATTTTGCGGCACAGTAGCTTCTTGAGAGGTCACATCTTAAATGTCACAATAAAGAGTAAATCCCAGATTGACAAAAAAAAACAAGATTTAGACCAAATCTAGTTGCCTTGGCAATTAAACCTTTTGGTTCGCTGTTTATATTATAAAGAGACATTCACTGAGAGTGGCCCTTAGCAAATGTCTGTTTTAATGGGGATGGTTTTTCAATAGACAGGGTTCCTCAAAAAATCAAAACATGGGTAAATTTTTATTTTTTTAAACGAAACTCCTTTGTATTGTTTTTCAGATTTTAAATTTGAGGTAGAAAGTAACATATACACAGTCAGTTGGGCTCTAAGTTAAATGCGAATATTTAGCAAACTGTTAAAAATGAGTACAAAGTGTGTTCAGGGTTTTTTATTTAAAACAAGCAAATTTTCAAGGGTCTCTGGTCATATTTCTAAAGGGTTTATTTTTTATTATTGGTCTGTTGAATCCTTTTGCAGTTTATATATACAGAAAGTAACAAAAGTAAGGAAACGGCGAAATATCTCAGGTACCGTTTACCTGAATTTCGTGAAAATATGTACACTTAGGTATAAAATTGTTGCCAAGTGTGCTGTTTTTCGGTTATAAAAGGAAAATTATTTTTTTAATAGAACACTCTATATTACAATACATTTTTAAAATCTGGGTACAAATTCTCAATACTTTTTATTAAGAGCATTTTCTTATGAAGGTCAACAATTTTTGCTAAAATAAGGGTCTACTATAGTCAAAAGCAGTGTTATCGTGCGGGTCATTCACAATTTATTAACGACAAACTTTTTAAGTTTATTTTTCTTTAATTACGTGTAATCACATCCCCCGCATAAAACCCGGAAGATGAATTAGACAAACCTATGATATTTTCATATGAAAAAAAGAGGATAAACATATAAATACCAGCAGTTGCAAAAATCTTCAAGCGATGTCACTTCAAAGTCAGATTGACAAGTAGGTGATAAAATAAGTAATAGAAAACAATTTTCGGGTTTTTTGCATCCACAAGCGAAAAAATGGTATTAAATCCAGGAGAGCTCTGGGAATCGGTATAAGGACTGTGCAGAAAATTGTGCATGAAAAAATCATAATTTACTACCGAAGAAGATTAAGAAATGTACACAAAAAAAGCTAAAGACAGAAGACTTAAGTGACAATGTAAAAATGAATGTTTGTAATGCAATTTACGATTTATACACATCAAAAACTAATAAAACTTCAAGTTTTAAAAGAAGCTTTAAAAAATCGAGGCATATTGAAAATTGGACTAAAATCGTTGTCAAAATAATAAAAATTTTGGATTTTCGATATAAAAATGAGTGTAATCGAATATTTTTATGCGAGTTGTGACATATAGCAAGTCAGCAAATCTAGTTTTTAAAGAAATACACGGAAAATGTTAATTCAAAATTTAGAAAAGTGGTATTTTTAGAAGAGACTTGGATATTTTCTAATGAAAGTGGTTCGAAATCTTGGAAGGACGAGTCTGTAAAAAGCGTCAAGGGAAAAAAGGGATGTGGGACGGGAAAACGGTTCATCAATTTGCATGCAGGTTCTTCAACAGGATTTCTCCCAGGTGCAAGTTTACTGTTTTCTTCAACATCCAAAAGTATGAACTACCATGATAATGTGAAGTGTGAACTGTTTGAAAAGTGGTTAAAAGAACAACTGATTCCAAATTTAGATGCTCCATCTTTAATCATTCTGGACAATGCATCTTATCATTCAAGAATCTTAAATAAACAACCTACTTCATACTGGAAGAAAAGTGATATTTATGATTGGCTAATAAAACAAACACAAAATCCTTTAACCAATATGCCGAAACTAGAAGTTCTTTTAATGGCAAAATCTATTAAAAAACCAACAATATATGCCGTAGATGAAATATTACGGAAAAATAGACATGAGGAAAAATGGACATGTTTAAGGTTTAATATCGACTGGTGCAAAACCGTTGAAAAACACGTGAACGATAGTCTTACATCGGATGAAAAATTGTTTGGCAAGATTCATTAAATTATATTACGCCGGAGTACTGGAAAGAAATCTCTGGAACATACGGAGAAATTAATATGGGATTGGTGGAATCGAGAACGAGTTCTAGATGTCGAAATAGCACCAATGATCATTGCGCCACTTGAGAACGACTCAGAAAATAAGGACTTTTTAAGTGATGATGATTTTTTAGTCTATAATATTAAAAAGTTTCTGAAGGATTATATTAGTCTTTGACGTGTATAAATCATAAATTGCATTATGAATATCCATTTTGCATTGTAACTTAAGTCTTTTGAATTTGGATTTTTTCGTGTACATTCCTTAATCTTCTTCGGAAGTAAATTATGTTTTTTTTTTAATGCACAAGTCTGTACATTCCTTATACTGATTCTCAGAGCTTTTGCCACTGGCTCCTGGATATTAGCCAGTGAATTTTAATTAAAAAAAATTTTTATTAGATTTTTTTTTACTTTTTTAGTACATTTGTAATTTTGTAGGACATAAATAAATAATTATAGAATACTTGTTCCAATTTTAAAGCGTGTTTAAAATAAGTAAATTTTTTTATTAATTATAAGACAAATTTTGATATATAAATACCGGTAAAATCGCTTTACCAGAAACTCGGGGCTAACAAAAAATACAGGCTATATATATATATATATATATATATATATATATATATATATATATATATATATATATATATATATATATATATATATATATATATATATATATATATATATATATATATATATATATATATATATATATATATATATATATATATATATATATATATATATATATATATATATATATATATATATATATATATATATATATATATATATATATATATATATATATATATATATATATATATATACAGACATATATATATATATAATATATATATATATATATATATATATATATATATATATATATAATATATATATATATATATATATATTATATATTTTATATATATATATATATATATATATATATATATATATATATATATATATATATATATATATACAAAAAAATGTATATATTTCTTTGCACAGGAGTAGCCCGCATTTAAATAAATAACACTGTATAAGTGGTTAGATTTTTAGGTCAAGCGGGGCTCATAATTTTCGGTGATTGATAAGAAAATCTCACTTTCATTAAGTGGCTGTATAAATAGAACATATCCTGATTGTCCCACTGATTCGAACCGCCTTCCGACTTTATTAAGGCGCTTGCCATTTTGTGTATTTTTGTTTTTGCCAACCAAATAATTTTCACCAAATACATATTAAGGGAATTTTCTTATTTGGTACATCGGCATTTAATATATAAAATAATATTAAGTGGCTGTCTTAATAATATTGAGTAATATAATAAAAAAAAACTATTTTCTTTCTGCCCGTATATTTCTAAATAGCCCATCGAGATTTAATAGTTCGATAAAAGAATCACACAACATTTTCGTATTTACTGTGTTTTCTGATTTGATTCATAATGTTGGTGACCTTTGGAACCGCATGATAAGACTGCATTCGACTATATCCATAATTTACCATATTACCTTTTATTAAACTACCTGCACACCAAAGGTTACCTGTTACGTTTGACAATGTCAGTTTTGTTGATTTACAAAAATAGATCGTTTAATTGAAACTCAAAGAATTGAAATTTTAGTTATAATGGATTATGTGGATAGAGTGCGACACCTGCATGATGTTTGTAACATATTTAATGACAAATATCCTAACAAAAATCCAATAACTTTATCTACCGTAAGCAAAATTAACAAAAAATGGCGTGAAACTGGAAAGGTAAACGATGCTGTACATTTTGGCAGACCTTAAAGTGCAACAGATGGTGAAAAGGCTCTGAATTTTTTAATCAATTTAGAAAAAAATCAGCACCTTTCTATCCGAACATTAGGAAGAGAGCATGACGTCTCACATATATATGTAGGCTGACAAACAAAATAATTTTGTGCAAGAACTTTCTGAGGATGATCGCGATAGGCGCTTGGAATTTTGTGAAATCATGATGGAACGTGTCAATACCAATCTAAATTTTGTCAAACAAATAATTTTTTCTGACGAAGCAACCTTTTTTCAATGGAAAAGTTAACAGGCATAATTGTCGATATTGGGCTACGGAAAATCCGCATTGGATACGCGAAAACCACATCCAATTTCCCCAAAAGACACTTTTTCCGAATAACCTTGAGTTCCTTACTTTACCTACTATATTAAGTATTTAAACCTCATTTTTTTTCGTAATGGTGAAATATAGTTTCAGCAGGATGGTGATCTACCGTATTTTGGTCGGAATGTTCGGAAATACCTAGACAACGTTTTTTTTTGGAAGAAGGATTGGAAGTAGGGGTACAATGGAGTGGCCACCTCGTTTTCCGGACTTGACGCCCTTCGACAACTTTTTTGTGGGGACACCTTTAAAATGTGGTGTATAAATCTAGCAGAATAGAAATCGAATGTAGACGAATCGAGTAGGTTCGCATTCTTTTTAGTGTATTCCATAGTATTTGGTCTACTGTCAGGAAGTAATGGACAATATTTTAAACACCTTACTTAGTTTCACTAAATTATTGTTTGTTGTATTAGTTATTTCTTTTTTGGATTATATCGTTTTCCTTGTTTTTTACAACCTACTTTTAAAGTTGAGAAGTTGATTTCTCTTGTTAATGTTTTGATAGCAAGATGAAGAATTATTGTGCTTTCCGCTCCTCCCAGAACGTACAGCATTTTTTACCTTTCCAGTTTTTCGAGTTACTGGAGATTTAAAAATGTTACAAACATCTTGGATTTCTGTCCCCATAAATCAGTATAATTAAAATTTCAATTCTTTAAGTCTCAGTTAAACGATCCATTTTTGTAAATTAATAAAACTGTTAAATATATCAGAACCTTAAGTGTAGGCAAGTATTTTAATAAAAGGTAATATAATAAATTATGGATATTGCTCGCAAAAACTGTTGACTATAATAAAAGAAAAAATATTGAGAATTTTACGCAGATTTTAAAAAAGTAATATAATGTAGGGTGTTCCATTAAAACACAAATTTTTGTTTTATGATAGAAAAACTTGACAGCAATGTGAAACTCGCCATTGGATCCGGCATAATTTCGCACAAGTGTACATTTTTTCATTAAATTCAAGTAAGCGTTGTCTGATATATTTCGCTGTTTCCTTACTTTTGTTACACGCTGTATATCTTTTGCCGACTACAGATATCTGCTATCTACAGACAATGTTTAAACTTACCAGATCTGTTACTACGTATTGACACATTATCGGTGCGAATAAAGCAATGGCTTGAGAGCTTGAATTGGAAAATCCATAAATAATTCCAGCAAATCGAGGCGATAAATCGACCATATTTACTCCATTTCCACACATTATGGCTGTCTGTGAGACGTTTACGAATACCAAAAGCACAATAGACAGCGCCTTTTGAGAATCATCTAAATACGATAACCCTGCTAGACTCCCAGCTAATACTAGCCCACCTAAAAGAGGATTGTTTATCTGATTAACGTTGATGTAAATGACGTACAACTTAAGTAAAAATTCGAAAACTGATAATCGGAAAATATATATTAGGCATTCAGGCAATTTAAAATCAATTTTTAGAAATTTTAATATTATTAAATACAAGAGTAAATAAGTGAGAATTAAGTTTTTCAAAAAACTTACGAACTTTTAACATAAACGGAAAAAATTGAGGTAATGTTTTGTCATCAAAGAAATTGTAGAAATCATTAATAGATATTAATTTTACCTCATATTATATGCATACATATTAAAAAAAAAAATTCAAAATTTTTATTTAATTCTAATTTTTTTGTATAGCTCCAGGAAGATAAAATAGATCCATAGACAAGAAAATATATTTTGTTTGAAAGCTATGAGAAGTTATAAGGACTGTTCACACTTATTTGGATATCCCTGTACAAGAAAGTACAATACAGTTCAGTACAAAAAGTCTAGTTGTTTCCATGTAAACCTACCTGTCATATGGAACGCTCTTCTGGCGTTGACAGTTGTAAGGTACTGGTTATTTACCAAGTAGTCTGAAACTGGACCAAAAATAAAACCTGCGCCCAAAGCCACTGTTGGAGGTATGGCATTGTAGATACCGTTCTAGATTAAAAGAAATGTAAGACCTTCTAGCCTCTTTAATAACAAATACGGGCTCTATGGTAAGTATATGGCATACTCTAGTAAGTATAGTAATAAAAATAACCGTAGTTTGTCATAGAAAAAGTCCTACAGCACCTCGTAACAAAGATTCACGACCCCAAAGGGGTAACCAGCGATTTGCCTTTTCGGCTTTAAGTTTTGAAGCGACGTGTATAATTTATATATATTTTTATATTTTATTTGGAGCTGTCATTTTCCAGAACTAAATGCTTATTTTTTTAAATACTTTGGTCGTTTCTGTTTAAAAAGGTTACTCTACCTTTATTTCGATAAAATTAGACGTTTTGTAAAACACCTTAATTAAATAACAAATCGGAATACTACTACACAACACCAGTCGTTTTATTTATTTAACAATGTGTTATTGACAACACTTTGTCACACAAATTGTCTGATTGATTGAGTAGATAAACAAGAATTAAGTAATGGATCATTATTCCTGTAACGTTTACAATTACAAAGTGACAGTGACTTAAGCAAAACACAACTGGTGAAGTAACAGTTTTAACTGTCATGGCAACTAGATCTAATCTAACTCTTAAACCTCCTTAGTGGATACGGGGGAAAATGTTTATGAGAAAATGTGCTTCTGGAAAAGAGGAATCAGATGTGTTTTATGCACGACAGTGCACAAGTGCAATTTAATTCGTCTGCACTTTTTAAATATATTTGGTGATCGATAGATAGCCCGAAGTAGGCCTATTTTATGGCCACTGAGGTCACCCGACATGACTCTGCTGGATCTCTTTTTATGTGGAAATTTGAAGGGGCGTGTATATTTGACGCCAGTTTACACCAGAAAAGACCTGATAGAAAGATTAACACAACATTGCAACGAAATTCGAGACAAATCTGGAATATCACTTCAAGTAACAACGAGAAAACAACAACGTCGGATAAGGCAATGTGAAGAGGTACAGGGCTCCCATTTTAAAAATCTGCTCATTATAAGCAATTTTGTGTTTAACTGATTTTTAAAGTGTCAAAAAAATTCAGTTTTAAGTACTTTTTTTATCTTTTATACTACGGTTTTGAGTCTTTGTGTCCTACGTTAAATTATACATATCAGTTCAAAAGTTAGAGTCGAAAAGTTAAACCACTGGGTACCTTTTAGAGACCTGCAACTCTGTTAAGGGGTACTTTAGGATTTTTTCCTTTCACAAACTAGGTTTATTTTTACGTTTCCTATGTGCTCCCAAGAGTATGCTATGTACTTGTCGTTCACCCTGTATAATAAAATTTACTTACAGATGCTATGTCAAAATGCATAACTTTGTCCAGATATGTTGCATTTTCTGTGATAGACATGTTAATAGACCAGGCGAATCCTATTTGTGCTATTAGATTTGCCCATACTGGAACGGATCTGAAAATTTTCTTCCAGGGAATCGGTACGTCCTGAAAAAAAACTTAATGTTTAAGTTGTAACATTGTACCTTCCATTTGTCAATAACATTTAGTTTAATTTTGTTTAGCTTGTGTACTTTCTATATGAATTTGGTATAAACCGCGACTTCTTGTCCTGTTTTGTGAATAAATGTTAATTTATTTTAACTTAAATTGTTAGACCAATAAAACTGACCTTTAAAAACAGGAATATTTAATCAGCAGCAAAAGTTATGGTACGAGCGGGGATGGAACCCGCACCTCTGAATTTCTAGCCTACTGCTCTAACCATTTGCGCTATCGTACCACTGATAAGCAAGTTGTAACGAACTTGTACATATTCAAACCCACCAGTATCATAACCATTGTTGATTCTGCCAGGAACCCCGTTCTATAAGGTTAGAATATTTGATAGAGCAATGGGCTAAAGATACAGAGGTACGAGTTCGATCCCCGCTCATTCCATAACTTTTGCTGTTGATTAAGTATTTCTAGAAAAATATTTCACGGTTTGAAAACAAACCATTCAATAACTAATATATTGTAAAACAAGAAGAGACAAATAAAAACAGGTTAGTAGTAACAGATTAAATTCCTTAATACTATACAGTCATTGGTCCGCAGTCAATAAATTAAAAAGTAACGAATACTTAAATGATAAATCAATATTAAATGCAAGGATTTGTTGAACAAGAGACAAATCTCTGGTAGTATGTCGAAATAGACGCTATTTTGAGATAGGCTGGAAGGCAAGGTTGTCGTCAGGATATTTTTCTGGTGGTCCATTTCAAGGTGAAATAAAATATTATTTTTCACTTTTTAGTGAAATGCATTGCTTTTTTTGTGCAATAAAAAAGAGGGTCAACTTGTGTATTTTTGTTCTGAGGCAGATATCGGTTGAATATTTTAGAATGAATAGTTGTAGAATGTAACAAGGTTTCTATTTGTTTTGGGTTCTGAATTTTATTTTAATTGGTTTTTTGATATACTGAGTGTACATATAGTTGCTTGCCTAATTAAATATTTATTAGGAGCTTGGGAAAAGTAAAATTTTAGATATCACGATTCTATAAATTAACTGATTGGAGGATATAGTGAAAGAAAAGGCTTTTTGCAGGGGTATTCCCAGGAGGGCGGGTGGTTAGGACCATTATGATGATATTTAGAATAAGCGAAAAGGTATTTTTTCTCGCTTACTCTCGGTCTGTTTGCTGAACTATGAGCCACCCGATTATCTCCTATTACTGTTCAAGATAATTGGGTTTGTTGCCTTAGAGTCTTGGTTTGCAATTATGAACCAATGAGGTATGGCGAACAGTTTACTTTCCCATAAAAAAAAAGATTTGCTGTTTTATTTACTACCAGCTTCAATACTCAATTTGTCTACAAAAATGGCTGGTTAAATTCCAGAAAGTGAACATTACTGTCGAAAAAGTCATATCTAGAATTAATTTAGTATCCTTTCAAATGCTGTTTCATTCCTGTTTTTATTCCATCCTTTTTAGTTTAGTTTTCTTCCAGCTTTAAGACGGGGAGCAATTTTCCCCTCCCCACCTAGGATACGCCCATGCTAGTAGTAGTAGCGCAGACTAAACAAACACCAACCAGAAATGCGGCTCAATTTTTTTGACATGAAATCCAGTTAACAGTTACAACAAAAGAGCCGACCTATTTTTCTATTGAGGCAGCCAATAGTGGTGGTACCAAGTTTGGTTTTATTATATGTCCCAAAATATGTTATTGGTTATCGTAATAATACTCTAAGTAGATTTTTATAAGATAGAAAACAACGTATTATTATTATTGCGAACGTTATAATTTGTTTTAAAAAACCCGGCAATAATATTTGTTTTTGTGTGTACACAAGTGTGTTTTATTATGCGGTTGTATTTAAAATTATTACATGTGGTTGTGTGTATTCATGAGTGCAAATTTAAATTTCCAAAATTTATGTAGTAACACCTATATAATTGCTCCCACTTGAATAATTTAGATATATTATTTTGAAATTAAAACTTTCTGCCCACAGACGTGTCATGTCACTATATATTAGCATTTATTTTTAAGACATTTTCAAATGGAAAAACAAAATAAATAAATTATATAGCCGGTACATGCGAGGCGAAAATTTTCCATGTTTGTTTAATTGTTAAATTGAAATTTTATTGGTATATTGTTAAATATTTTTTAATAAAGATAATATGTCCAAGAAAAATTCCTAGGGAATAAAAGAGTAAGTCAATTTACTAAATTTATATTAATTTCGATAAACAAAATTCCCGAGAAAAAGCATAATAAGAAAGGTCAAGGGATTCGCTGGGCTTCTGTGTCCTAGTTATAAGCTGGTTTCTGTATTTCTTAAAGGTATTAATCTCCAAATTAAAACTCTAATAAATGAACAAGGTGCTGATGGTTTTGTTGATGACTCGCGAGAATACTTTGTAATAAATCCAATGCTGATCTTCTTAACTAGACTATCAGAAAAGTGGCCTTTTCTTGGTCGGTCCAATAATTAGTTGTTGCTGCGGCATCAAATTGCTGCACATGCCTGGCTCAGGAAGTGGACTTATCAAATGTTTGAGGTTAATCAGTAAAAGTTTGTTTTTTGAGTCTATTTACTTCTTTACAAGATTGTTCTCAACGTTGTCACGAGACTCTTTGATTTCCACTTAAATTTTTACTGCAATTTCAGGATCATTTCTCTCTTCATTTATGTTTTCTTTAATTTCTTCTTTCACGTTGCTTATTTCTTCTTTGACATTATATCTACATTTTTGCAAGCGGCATTGTTCTTTTTCAATGGCATTCTGAATCCAGTGCTCTTTTTTTTTCAGTTCACTTAAAATTTTCTCATACTGTCCTTGTTCTTCTTGCTTCCTGGTCACTCCCTCTTGTTTTTCTCTTTGCCTCTTAAAATTTTCATCATTTAGATGTTTTTTAAGCCGATCCTGTTCTTCCGGTTTTTCTTTTTGTCTTTTAGTTTCTTGATCATTTAGAATTTTTTCGAGCTGACCTTGTTCCTCCTCTCTTTCTTTTAGTTGTTTCGCCTTTAATTCTTGAAGATATTTAAAATATTCTTGACTGGACGACCTCTTCACAAAGATATTCTACTCTCTTTGTAGTCTGCTGAGTTGTTTTGCAACTTCATTACTTGTTGCTCCATTTTAGTAGTTTGTTATCAAGTATTAGGCGTGTTTGAGAATTTTAACATGGGGAAATGAAAAAACCTAGTGAAGTTTTTTTTACACTTTTACTTGCAAAATTATATACCATTTCAAACTACTGAAATCGTAAAAACCATATTCTTCCGCTAAAAATTGCTATATTTGTCTATTGATGATAGTAATATATTATTTAAAAAACAGTGTCAGAAAAAATGATAGGTTCTCCCGTTGGAATCTTGACCTGCTACATTTTATCTTAGAAAAGTTTAAATTTTAGGACTTAACAGGAAACTTCAGAAACATTTAAATATTTATTATTTTGGCAAAATTTAAACAGATATTGAAAGAAAATACCTAGCAGATTCAGAATATGTATAAGTCTAAATTTAGCTAAAAAAACTGATTTGCTAGGTTTTTCTTCTTATGGCAGAACTACTAAAAGATTGTTGACCTAATTCGACGTTATTCGTCATTTGGATTTCGGTTTAATGATTTCTATTGACTTTGCATTTAAGGGGTCGGTCGGGAATATTAACCCGATATAAATGGATTCTCTCTTTTTTGCAGTTTTATGTGTTTGAATATTGTCTCTCTTTTATGCTCGATTAGTAAAAATATATACGAATATCGCCAAGAAGTATCCACGCTTCAGGTCTTGAAATATCAAAGCCACTTTTTATTTTATTGTTTTCAGGAGTAAAAAGTATTATAATTACCATCAAATTTCAACGTGATCTCATTCGTTTTATTTTTAAAATTTAACATAAAAATATGTTTTTTTTTTATTTCAAGAGTAAGACTGCTGTACATAATATTATTTAATTAATTACAGTACAAAACAGTGCAATATAACTAGAGATAGTGGAGATTTTTTTTTCAAAATATCAACATATAACATTGGATTGATATTTAAAGTTTTCTTTTTTAATAGAGACTATATTTGGATTGGCTGGTTTTCGATGATAAGTAGAATTTTTTTAGGAATTAGAATTTTTACAAATATTAAAAACTTTTATTCTATATCTATGTATGCCTACAGTTACACATATAAAATTCCTTATTCACGACTCATCCATAATAAACTCATTATTCACTACTACCAGTGAGTAATCATTATTCATCCCAAATTAATGATAAACACAATCGTAGTTTCGTTTTTTATCTTATCAGTTAGGTGTCTATGAATGTCAAAAGAATCACGTGTAACAGCATCGACTAATTAAAATAAACGTCAATATAATTTGCACATATTATTTTAATACAATAGTGTAGATAAAATATAGTAATTAATTTCAATTAGATACTACTTCACAATACCTCATTATTGTCGATGACTGATGTGATCCACTCAATTTTAAGCCATGTGATGATTATCACAAGACAATAAACCAACATGTTTTTAGTATTTTTTACATTTTTAAGTTCCCTTTATCGTTTTAAAAAATAACTTTTTTATATCCTGGTTTTCAGGATATAAAAATATCTATATTGGGCTCTTTCTAGAAAATTAAATACGTGAAGATCATTTTAAAAAAGTGTTTGTATAACTTTTTTTAGGGCATTTCCTTTGGAGGTATTATAAAAAAGTAAGTTTATTTGTATTTAATTTTTTTTTAAATCAGAAAACCACTGCATATTGACTTCATTACAAATTACTATTTTCTCTTGATAAAATTGTCAAAAATAGATTTTGTATATCACACTTACAATGCCATGATGTTGATTGAGTGACATCTGAATATATCTTCTTTCTTGATATGTAATTCGTGGATGTGTGGCGGGACTGTCTTGCCCTAAAACTAAATATGCTGCGCACCAGCAGAAGCCCATAGCACCAATAATGTAGAAAGATGATGGCCATCCCAACCAAGTAGAAGATAAATATCCAGTAAGTGCAGAAGACAATATTGTTCCGATTGTAATTCCTGAAATTAGTAATTAAACTGTGCTGTTAGTAGTATTTAAAATCACTTTATTTTATAGCATAATTTATTTTTAATGGAATCAGATATGTAGAAAGGTACATAACAAACTACGTTTCCCGACGATTACGTTCAATAGTTCAGAAATCGGACTTCATTTTGCGGTAGCTATATCTCGAAGGCGGTTTCAGAAAAACTTTTGAAATTCGGTACGTTTTTAGAGCACATTTAGAACTCTCAAATAGATTTTGTATCATTTTTGATTTTCCAAAAACTTTTTTTTTATAAATTTTTGTAATGTAATTTGATACACGATAACTGTTCTATAAAAAAAAATGAAACATTTATTTAATATTCTCGGAAAACGTTCTTTCTACGGTCTTCCGAAATCTATTTAAAATGGGAGGGATCAAAAATCCTGCAATCTCCTGCATATTATTCCTGGATGTCTATGTTTGGCCGCTATAGCACTGTCATCACCGTATAGGGCTAGAGAAGTGGTGTGTGTTTTTGGGATGTCATGTGTATACACGTTATATAAGTTCGGTCCTAACACAGATCCTTGGGGCACACCCGCTTCTAGTCTCCTTTGTGTCGATCTCGAGTTTTTAACTCTGACACATGCCGTTCTATCTTTAAGATAGTGGGCTATTAGTTTGCAAGTTTTGGTTGCAAACCCAGCATCTTGCATTTTGTATACAAGTCCCCTATGCCATACTCTATCGAAAGCTCTGGTTACGTCTAGGAAGATCATGCCAGTAGCCTCTTAGGGCTTGTAGTTCAGTAGAATGTCCGCTTCTGAAACCACTTTAGGCAAGTCTTCCAAAGCCGTTTTGTTGACTTGGAAAAAAAAAGCAGCCAATTCATTTGGGATTATGTCTAGGGCTGCTGTTTCATCTTTGATCCTGGTGATCAAGATTCTGATGATACGGGTGCTACGTATCTTTATATATACTCTGAGCAAAAAAATCCTAGTACTAAATTAGAATAATTACTAAGTAAAATACATATTCTTACCTGCACTCACAGCTATACCAGCCCGGGCCCTTTCTTGAGTGGGAGCCCACAGTCCTAATATCACTTGCTGTGTAGGAAACATAAACCCTTGCCCTAAGCCTAAAATTAAAAAAATGTGATAATTAAGATAAAGATAATAGCTATGCCACCAATCTGTGCGTACGAATAGATTGTTTTAAGTATAACTGATAAAGGGGATCTCAGCTAGACATAAGATTCCTATATAAGAATTTCTCCTGCAAAAGCAACCCCTAAAAATGTGTTTATCAGTACTGCTCCAACTCACTCGCTCATTTGCATTTGATTAATTAAACTTAATAGTTATAGTTACGGTGATCATACTAAATTATTTTAGTAGGACGGTAACAGTAACTCAGATTTTCAAGGGCCACAGGAAGAGCTTATATAATTATTTTTTGAAATCTAACGATATAATGGATAAAGCATTATTTTTTTATTTATTTCAAAAAGAATATCAACAGACCAGACGTCCAAATTTAATATTCAAGCAATACAATGATGGTGAGCAGACTATCGTTTAATAACAAAATGTTATATAATATATATACATTAGACTAATTAAACTAGATATGAAAGGCTTAAACAATTTCATAAGATCTTTTAATAGTGTTTCTGAAAAAATTTAATAAATGATTAAACAAATCAATATCAACATATCTCGAGCTGAATAATAATAATAATAATAATAATAGTAAACACGTTTATTATTCCAAAAGAAAATTACAAATTAAAAAAAATAAACATAGACATCTACAATAGGAATAAAAGGCCACTTCCTTGACAAGTGAAGGGGCTGTTGAAGCCTATTAAATAATTATAAAAAAAAATTATTATTAACCTTCATAAAAAAGTTATTTTGAAGTTTTTCTAAAAAAAAGAGTAGTGCAGGGTGATTATACAAAAAAAAATATATACATAAGAAAGTACGCGTCCAAGTTAATAGCGCTATGCTACTGAGGCACGAGACAGAAAGTGAGAGAGTTATTTTAGACATATGCAAAGTAGAGAGAGGATGGGCAAGAAAATAAATACTAGTTTTTTGTTTAACGAGGTCCGCTGTTATTGTAGTTGTTGGCCGAGCAATTTATTTTTCATTGATTTTTTAAAGGATGCAACTGACACTGACGTACTGGTTATTTTATACTTGTTGATTAAGTTAGCAATTCGATAAGAATAACTTTTTTTAAACTGTTCTTTGTTTTGTAAGGGTACTGACAGCAGATACTGTCGGCCTAAATTTAAATTTTGCACATCCGTACGGTACTGAAGTTTATCGAGGAGATATGGAGGACGATGAAATTTTTAAATTTTGTAAAAAAAGCAGACAGAGTGTAAGATACGACGATGTTGCATATTAAGCCAGCCCAATTCGGACAGTTTATGTGTAACTTTCTGCCTTCGTCTAATGCCATAAATTAAACGTATGCATGAATTTTGTACCTTTTAAACCCGATTTTTAGCCTGTAAATCAAGGAAAGGACCATAAACGTTGTCTGCGAAATTAAATTGTGACAAAATGAGAGTGTCGCACAACAAGGCCTTGGTTTTTTGATTAAGTACATGTCGATGAGAATACAAAGGTTTTATTACTGAGAATGCTTTTTGGAGGCATGAAGTTACGTGATCATTAAATTTTAGTTTATTGTCTATGACAAGCCCGAGACTTTTAGACGAGTTTTTAAAAGCAACAGGGTTGGTGCCGATTTCGATTTTAATGGTGGATTCAAGACTTAAACGCTCAGTCTCGTTACAAAATAATAATGCTGCGGATTTACTTGGGTAAATCTTAAGAAGATGTTCATTGGATTTACTAAAAAGATAGTGTAAGTCACGGTTGAATTGATTATTTGCTATTTCGGCTTGATTGGGGTTAAAAGATAGGTAAATTTGAGTATCGTCTGCATAGAGGTGGTACTTGCAGTGACGAAGTGATTTCATGAAATTAAATGTAAATACTGTACAGAAGAGGACCGAGAACGCAGCCTTGGGGCACCCGCTGTGATATTGAGTAAATCGGATTGTTTGCCATTCAGAATTACCCTCTGGCTTCTGTCCGAGAGGAAAGACACCAACATTGCCACCGCCGACTGGCCTGGAATAAAGACAGCATTCTCGAGCATTTCTGCCAAGATTTGTTCTACAAAAAGGCTCCAAAAATAAAGTTTTATTTCTTAAAACAGGCAGCTGAGTAATGAATTTGATATTCGATAAGATGTGTGTTGAGTCCAGCAGATTATTAAGAATTTTAAAAGAAAAAACTATATTGGAATGTTCACGACTAAAAATCTAAGAAAATTATTTTGAACATTTTCTATTCTACTTTTATATATATTGTATTGTGGGTTCAAGACTACAGATGCGTAATTTAAGCTACTATAAACAAATGAGAAGTATAGGTTTTTCATTGTTAGAACAGAATTGAACTATTTACACTGCCGAAGTATAAAACCCAACATTTTGTTTGCTTTAGCAACTACATAATCCACATGCAGAGAAAAAGTAATTTTCTGATCTAAAATAACTCCCAAATCTTTTACAGAAAGAACTTGCTTCAAAGGTAAAGTATTAAAATTATAATCGTACGAGAACTGTTGAAAATTACGTGCAAACGAAATGATACAACACTTATCAACATTTAGAACCAGCTAGTTGTGCTGGCAGTAGCCATATAAGCGATCAAGGTCTCGCTGAAATAAAAAACAATCACTTACTTTTTTGATTACTGAATAAATTTTCAGGTCATCCGCATATAAAGAAAAGTTACAATTTTTAAAACATTGACCTATGTCATTCAAATATATCAAAAACAAAAGTGGACCCAAGTGTGATCCTTGGGGGACTCCTGAAGTTACTACGTCAGATTTGGACTTATAACCATTAACCACAACGAACTGATTTCTGTTAAAAGCATACGACGTCAACCAAGGCAGCAGGTCCCCATGTACACCGATCTCAGAGAGCTTGCTTATTAAAATATCAAATTGTATTTTGTCAAATGCTTTGCTGAAATCAATATACACGGCATTAACTCGAACGTGGGCATCCATTGCATTTAATATAAAGTTGGTATATTGTATGAGATTAGTTTTCACAGATCTCTTAGGAAAGAAACCATGCTACTCCTGTAAGATGTCTAATTTGATATTATTTAGCAAGTGTTTATGCATGACACATTCAAGGACTTTACTGAACATATTTAACTCACAAATACGCCTGTAACTGCAGACGTAATTTGAATCGCCACTTTTAAAGACAAGAACAATGTAGACTTCCTTCCATTTCGAAGGGAAAATACAGTCTGAGAAGGATATATTGGATATTAATGTTAATGGTACGCACAGACTGTCCTTACACTTTCTAACAAAAATAGACGGTAATCCATCAGGATTAATTACTAAATTTTTTTATAATATTCTTCAGTTATGCCACGCTCTGATATTTCGTTAAATTTTGTATAAGTTTAGTCATTGTGAAAAATTCATAATATTTTAGGATCAAGAAAAATTTGAAATTTAAAACTAATTTTTGTACATTTTCCTTAATTGGTTGGATATTTAATATTTTATTAAATTGTTAAGGGCGTTTCAAAACATTTCATATTTTTGTCAATCAAAAAATATTGTGTGGTCAAAATTAAAAATCTGTTGGTAAAATTGTAACACCCTACCTACATTTTCCGCCTCTTTTTGAGTAAATTTTGAGTATTCTAGTAGTTTAAAAGATGTCTGGGTATTTCCAGCATATATACAAAATTCTTACGAGCCCTAGCAACTATATTTTCGGATGATGTACGAAATGTAAAAAAAAAATATATTTATGTTTGATTTAAACTGTCTTTTTTTGTCTTGCTGACTGAAAAATCAAGTCACATACTCTATACCTAACATAAAGTCCGATCGTAAGTAATAATTATTTTATTTTAGATAAACTAGATAACAAAAACGTAACAAATTTGCTGACAAATAAATAATCGGACGCTAATTTTTATTGACATTAAAATCAATATTATGCACTCACTCACTGATAAATCTAGTGTCTACGGGTCAACAGCTGTCAGCGTAGGTCTTCCTATAAATTTATAATAAAATGACGCGTGGAGTTGCAAGGAAAAATTATAATATCTCTGTACTGCAGAGGTAAATCAATGTAAAAAATCCAGTGACTTAAATATTGCAAAATCGACAGTCGGGTATAGTATTAAAAAATATGGAGAGACAGCGAGGGTAAATGTTCGTGGTAAAAGTCCAGATCTGATAGAGAGCCTTACGAGAAATACAAGTCCAGTGAAAACACGAAGCAAAATTAATTAATTCTCCAGGGAAGTCTGGCTACAATTTTTATAAGGCAAATTTGTAATTTTTCGTGGTAAAACATAAAAATTAATAATATTCCTTTATCCAATTTCTTTAAAGGCCAAGAAAAGCTGTTATTAGTAGTTAAAATATCCTAGACAACAGAAATGTGGAGTAATGTTATTTTCAGAGACAAATCGAAATTTGATGTCTGCGGAGGTGATTTTCAAAAAAGGGTGATTCGTACAAAATTAGAAGCCTTTCATAAAGACTGTCTAAATCGTACAGTAAAATTTCCGCAGGGCGTTATGATATGGAGATGTATAAGTAGTAAAGGAGTTGGTAAATATGAGTTCATTGATAGTACTGTAAATTCAGAAAAGTACCAACAAATTTTATCACGGAGCTTGGTTCGAACAGCAGAATAAAGTTTTGGAACTGAAAATTTCATATTTCAGCAAGACGGTGCTCCCTGCCACAATGCGAAAACAATAACAAAAAATAATTGGGAAATTTAAAAGTTTTATCCTGATCATCGAGTAGCCCTGACTTGAATGTCATTCAAACTTTATGACATTAGATGAAGAAGACTTTGCATAACGATCCTGAGTGTACAGTTGTGGCATAAAGGCAACCTGCCTCAAATTTAAGTCACTTTCACTCCTGAATATTGCAAAACTTTAGTAGATTCCATGCCACAACGCATACAAGCCGTTATTGCCGCAAAAGGTAAATTAATGTTCGATTTAAATTATAAGATTCAAATGTGTCCCAATATTTATTTGTCAGAAAGATGGTTGTGTTTTTGTCATTTTGTTCTTTAGTTTATGCAAAATAAAATGTTCATTATTTACGATTAACAAGGCCCTAGGTAGAGACGTAAATATAATCAAAGATCCTGTACATATGAAGGCCCACTATGACAAAATCAAAAGTTCACCACTAGACTCGCGTTTCTCAATAATCGATTTAAATTTGCAAGAATTCGTTTTTGACGAATATCCCGAAAATATAGCAGATACAGGAAACCAGTTAAATGCAAAATTGGAGGTCTGTACAAGGTCCTAAACTTTTTTTTGTCGGAATAATGAGAGTTTTTGCGAAAATCTGGTATAATACCACCATTTTGACTTTAAAAACGGACATAGATTTACAAATATCAGCCGAAATAACTTATAAAGGTTTGTTTTTTTTTGTGGTCTTGCCCTCAGAGCGCCGTATTTCGTGGGCTCTGTGGTTGTGATGGTAGAGGCCAAAAATTTACTTCGCTGGAGAAATCCATATACTATTAAAACACCAATACTTACGTATATTCAAATATTATCGTAAACATTTTTTTATATTGTTTAAATGTAATTAAAATTCGGAGCAACGCTTATACATTTATATGTCCACGTAGGAAGCACGAGCGTATATGCACAATTATAGATCCACACTATATAATATTAAAAATCTGGAGGAGTGCGCCTGCAATGCAGGAGCTGCCGAAATATTCACAACACGAATAATTTTTCTTCCCTTTCAAAGTTGATTTATTTTTTCCACGTACACCAAAGGCGATGTTGACTATAAGGAATAGAAATCTGTAGAACTTATCTTTAATTTCGTATAAACAATACCTGAAAAGATGACTTGAAAGAAAGAAATAAGGGAATGCTCATTTGAAAGTAGAAATTTCATTATTTTCAATGGTACTACATAAAACAGCAAGCAGTCTGTCACAATTGTATGAAAGCACGAAAAGTCAAGATTTTCAAGAGTAAAGTAAAGTAATAAAGTAAATAAAGTAAAGTAAAGTGTTATTAAGAATGGCCTGTTTACAAAATATATATTTTAAGGAATTTTGTCCTCTCCTCTCCTCTATCCGTGGATGTGCTTTAAAAAATAATATAAAATTTTTGCAAATTCTTTTTTTTTCCTCCTCAAATTAAAAATTAAAAAAACGGTATTTTTAAACACTAATCTCGCAGGCTTACTATCCCTGAAGATGCCTACCGCAATGCAAGACCAAACATTGAATAAAGGTATTGCCTCTTTGTACGGTATCTTTATTACTCACCTTGAAATATTCTGCAAACAATAACACCAGTAGGACCAGCATGTTTAGCACTAACTGGAACCATGACGTACGCAGCACAATTCAGAAAAATTGCTCCAAATAAAAACCATTTGGCACCATACTTTTTTTCCAAAGGTGCAGCGAATAGGTTGGTTACCACATAAGACCAGAAAAATGCCGATAAAATTATACTTCCGTTATTCCAATCGTACGTCTAAAATATTAAAAATTTTAATTAATTAAGGAAACTCACTTAGAGAATTATATTAAGTACATGAAACTAATGGTATTTTACAAAAATCTACAAAAAAAGGTAATTGAGGAAAATACATATATAAACAATTATTGCCAAAATTGTCGAATATTGAGTTTTTTTTCTATACTAAAATGTGTAAGTTTAAAAAACCATACTTTTTCTAAAACTAATTTAAAGGGATTTTACCAACTTGCTCTGCGATTTTTTATATACGTACTTAAATGCCAATTTGCCATGCCACTTTTAATCCCTAACCAATACAGGTAATTGGAAAACTAAAGAAAATAAATGTATTAGGGAAAAACGAACAATGTCAGGTACCTGCACCTACCCCTGTCTATCATGAGCAAATCGTATAAAAATTGTTGTAATTAGGAAATCATTTTAAAAACATAGTTGTTATTCCTATTAACAATCAAGGTAAACCTAATGAATTTGACCTATATCCCTAATGTAGTGTATTTTTAAAACTTCCTAGATATTTCTAATGCATATGACAACGTTTACTTAAATATTCTGAATGGAAAAATGGTTCCTTTTGGTATTCCTGAATTTTTGGCATGCAATATAGTAAAAACTTTTATGTTTAAGGGCATTTTTGTTAGACTAAGTGATACATTAATTGGAACTAACAAGTAACAAGTACAGATCTACCACAATGTTCGGTCTTAAGTCCCTTCCTCTTTAATATCTATACTGCAGATCTTCAATATCGTATTCTACGAACCAATATTTTACAATAAGCAGTTGCTTTGTTTGTATACTCGACCAAAAGACGCCCGGAGGACTGTACACAACACTTGAGTCAAACTATGGAATCATGTCAAGCGTATTTCTTTCTTTAATAATGGCCATACCATATCACCACCTAAATCTGTAATCACTATTTTTAGACATCACCATTCATATCAGGATTCCCTCCAGTTAGGTAATATTGATATTCAGGGGCGTGCAGTCCATGGAAGCAAAGGAAGCAGTGCTTCCCAAAAAAAAATTAAGAAACATGTAAAATGTAATTTTTGAAGTAGGAAACCATTAATTTAGTTTATATTAAAAATACTAAAATATTATCTTAATTATCAAGCCCATAATAAATGCGGCCTTGACTGCGACCCAGCCACAATAGAAAATCAAATAGAACCTATGTGGGCCGCTAGCTTCTCTGCAGCCAAGTCCTGTATGTTTGATTTCCTGTGAATCGAGCCAGGAGTTATTGAACTTTCCACCGGCTGTTTGCAATTTTTGCATTTCAGTCGCGTGCTTTAAGTGGGGACGGAAGCTATCGTTGGAGTAGGTTCTTTGTTTGAACGGCTATCCGTGTGTTGTGTGATACGTACGTCGCGTCGTGCATGGTGCGATATGGAAGACAATAATACGGACGTGGATATGCAAATACCGTCAACTTCGGCTGTCGGTAATATCGTTGAAAATGTTGGAGAATTTAGTAAGAAGAGTGTGTTTGAATGTGTGGTGTGTGTCTAAATAATAAAGAGATTTTCAACATTAAACTTCGCTGATAAGCTTCAAATAATTTCCAAAGGTAGGGCAAAACCGCCTATTAAAAAATTAACTAAAAAAATTAAAAACTGTATTAGACATTTTTATCCGAAAAAACAATACGAACAATTTAAATGGCTAACAGGATGTGAAAATATAAGTAAATTATTTTGTTGGCTATGTTTACTTTTTGGAAATGCAAAAAGGTCTCTGGAATAAAACTGATTTTTCCGATTTAAACAATTTCCATAAGGCTGTAAAAAGACACATTATGTCCATAGCGCATTTGCAGGCCGTCATAAAAGAAAAACTCTTCGGCAAAACCAGAATTGAACACGCCCTTAATAAACAGTAGGAAATTAATCACCGCCAACACAATGAACTAGTCGATAAAAATAGGCAAATATTAAGAAGGCTTATCGATGTTGTTTGTTTTCTAGGACAGCACGAATTGGGATTAGAGGCCATGACGAAACAAGAGTTTCTTCAAATAGAGGAAATTTTCAAGATTTATTTAGTTTAAGGGCTAAATATTATTATTCCTTAAAAAATCATTTAGAGCAGTCTAACGTTTTTCGCGGAACGTCGAATCGAATCCCGAATGATTTAATTTCCGTTGTTGCAACCATTATTCTAAAAATAATTAATTTGCTTTTTTTGGCGAAACTGTAGAAGAAGACACAATCCTAATTAATTCGGCAGCATCCCTTTTACCTTCTCGTCTTAACGTAATTTCAGTAACCAATAGAAGTACTCGAGAAGTATTTTTTTAACAATGGTTTCATTTCTTTGAAGCACTCCTCAAAAAACTTCTTTGGTCGTCCCTTATTTGTATTCGTTGTTTCCCTTAATTCACAGGAAACTCCCTTAAAAGCCAAGCAACCGGCCAACCACTTTTTGTTCTTGAGTAAAATTGTTTTAAATGTACGATTACATATTCTCCATTTACAAGCCAACTGTCCACATAAATTCTTAACTTTCTTCTTAAATTTAAATTTGAGGCCTCATCAAACTCTACTAGATTTGTCGTGTCCTTCAAATATTTCATTACAACATCAAATTTCCGGTTTGACTCTTTTTCATTGCGTCAAATCAAGAAAATTTCACTAAATGTCAGATGTTGTGGTATATCTGCAAGTAAATAAATAGAATAGTAAGGCAATTTTGACATTTTTAACGGATTTATTTATTACTACAACGCCAATGTTTCGGTTTATTGTGTGCCATCATCAGGGCTAGTATAAAATCCTATAGCAGCATTTCATCACCCAAAAACACATAAAACAAAAAAAGACGTATTTTGGGAAAAAACAATCAGGATACTAAAGACACGTTGACATAGTCGCATCGCGAGTTTGTAAGACACTGAAAAACCTTTATTGGACTTTCTATACCTTTACTCTTCTAGACCTGATGATAGCACATCAAAGTGGCGAAACGTTGGCGTTATAGCAATAAATAAATTTGTCCAAAAAGTCAAAATTGCCTTACTACTAGTCGACGAAATCAAAATTAATTATAAATAAATAGAGTTACGGCAAGTTGCGGCACTTGAATTTATGATGTATTGGTAGCTAACATATGAAAGTACATAACAAATATGAAATTAAAACCGATACCCTCCAATTACGTAACGTTTTGTCTAATGTAACTTAATAAAAATAACATTTTTAGATTAGGTCCCGAATAGTGTGCTATATGACAGTTAAACTAGTTAATAAACATAAGATGCAAACAAAACTAAAATAATCAAGATTAAGCATCTACCATTACGCCTTAGGTCCATAATAAACTCTTGCAAAATTTACTCACAAAAAAGTTATCACACCTTGAAATACAAAGAATAAAATAATTGTCTCGAAGCCAGGCTCGTCCACGCAAACAATTCTTGACTTCGCAACTCACTTGTTTATAGAATCGGTCATGGCATGCTTTGATATGATATTTTTTGAATTGCTTATTGGTTATCTGGGTATTTAAAAAACAATATTGCAGTATAATCGTATCAGATTGCTAAAAAGGACCACAATGCTTCGTATCGATTCCATATGGGACAAAAACGATTCGGCAGATAAAATAGTCTGCTTTTTATTACTAGACAAGGACCCAACATTTTTTTGTTCGAAGTCCAAAATTTGCGTAAATCGAAATTAGAAAAAAAATGTTACATTTTTTCATTTTTCAGTAAAATTGTCGCTTTTTTGAGGTGGAGCCGTGGCAGATGATGCTTATGTTACTTTAACACGACAGACTTTTTAACACGAGATGGGTCTTTAAAATTGCAAATATCTCCTAAAATGCACAGAGGGGCGGTAAAAATGGATATTTATCGTCTAATTACTAAAATTTACGATTTATTTTCTAATTTTAATATGAAGTAATAAATTAGTCGTGTCAAATATATGAGCATATAAAGTAAAGTTGCCGATTTCAGTAAACAAATCAGTTCCTTGGGCTATATTAATATCATGTAATTCAAACGGAAAAAGGAATACGTGTAGGCCTATTTCAATTTATTTTTTTGACTTCATACAAACGGTCTTAAACTTGTTATAGATATCTATAGTTAAAATGTATGAACCAGCCAAAATTATAAAGAAATTAGTAGATTTTTAGCATTTATGTTGCAAATTTCCTCATTGAAATTATATTGGTATTGTTATTAGCGACTATTAGAAGCATAACGTGTTTTTTTTTTGTTGTTTTGTAGGTTAATTATTGGATATAGACTTCTGAAGCCAGCGCAGTTATGGAGAAAATCTGAATACTAAGAAATCAATTTTTTTTGCTCCGATATTAAATTATATTTAAAAAAAAAATCAAGAAGACAATTTTTCTATAAAAGCCAAAGTAGCTTCTAGTATTTCGTGCAATGCAAAAACTCAGGATTCCTTTCTCTTATGGTTCCACCAACATGTTTATATAAAAAAAGGGAAAAGCAGTTTCAATTTCACTAAAGTTTCCAGTAGGTTGACTACACTAACACTGAAAATAATGGCAAACGTTCTGATAATCATAAAAATTGTCAAAAATGAGATGCTTAATAAATTCTATTTTTACTTTATTTTTAAATATAGTAAAATACTAAATTACCGTATCAATTTTCCAAGCACAAATTTACTTTTGATCATAATACAGAATTAAGTTCAAGATTCAAAAAGACATGTAACAACTTTTCATCCTTGTATAAAATTGTTTAAAAACACTTGGTATATGTCCTTACATAACTTAAATATACACATTTTATAACACTTTTTTTAAGCTGTAGCATTTTTTTAGTATAATGAAAATAAAATAACATCATTAAGTACTTGACACACTAGCACTACTAATAAATTATCAGGTCAAGTATGTACACTTACCGGAATGTCAGGGTTGGATGAAGTGGAATTTAAACTTGTCATTGCAACTATTTGTACTGCTAAACTGGCCCTCATTGCAAGACCAATCATTAAACAAAATGCTAATAATAATATTTGTACATGTCTGGTACCAAATAGTGGCCCTAAAAATATATAATATATAACAATTCTAATAATCAATATCAAAATAGAGACCGATTTAAACTGCAATTTTTACACAGTTTATAGAAAAAAATATTTTAACTTTAAAGCTGAAAGCAATGTATATGCTACAGGCAAAGTATGAAATTAAGGCATTCTTTATAAAACCCATGTTATCTATAGATTGACTAACGATTTTAGGCAATGTATGAAATCGTTTTTATTTAAAATATGTTTATATACTTTACCTAGACATTTCATGGAATACCTGGGAATTTTATAGAATGCCTATGTAATATTAGGAAAGGTGTAAAATAAAAAAATTAAAAATGTTAATTAAACTTTACCTTGAATTACACAAATTTAATGTTTAACTTAACAAAAGTAACACGAACGTAACAAACATCGAACATCGCACAAATATTTCTTAAAACCTATTGAAACCTAGTTTTCTATTTATTTTTACAAGGTAAACTTGAGTGACATTTACTTGAACAAAGTGTCTTTTTCTTAACGCACAGACATCTCATTGTTCCACAGTTCTTTTTGCAACTTCATTTGACAAATGCTTGACCAGTTCCGATAGACTGCAATGTTGCAATTGAACGTAACGTAACTTCGTTATCAGGAATGTCCTTAATCTCCAAGAATCTTTTCTGACAAACCGTAAACTGGGATCTGGAATACAGCGATTTAACCACTCCTTCCTTAGTACCGAGCGTGTACAGTCCATCATCTGTTTTATTCATGAAAATGGCTAGAACATTGCGTGCATCACCTCGTCCCCTATCAACTTCGGGCACTGGAATTCTGACCGTTGTATCAACAGGTACTGAAGGAAATTTTTTGTCACTATTTTTCAACATTTTTTTTTGCTCGTTGTTTTAAGTTTTCCTTTGCAGAATGACGATTTTCTTTTGCCAGTATATTTTTTGAACAAAAAGGACATAAAATCTGAGACCCATGCCCCTCATCACTCTTTAAATTTTCTGGTGCAGCACAGACTGAATGAATAGTTTGTTTACATGCTTTACAACTCTGAGTTCCAGAAGTTTCTTCAAAACATACACAACATAAAGTATTTGATTACTACTCTATACTCTCCGGTATCCAATAGTTCATCAGTTATGTACTCTGTACTTGATGGTTCGTTAGTTATATATTCCATAGCTGAAGGCTGTTCAAGCGACTCTAACGTTTCAGAGGTTAAGTTCTGAGATGATTCTGTTTCATTACTATCTTCATACATATTTTTGTTGACAGTTCTTTCTAAATCTTCTTCACTTTTAGGGGTTTGCGCAACTACTTTTGGTAATGCTATGCCTACTTTTACTTTGCATCCAAAAAGAGCCTCGTAAGGTGTTCGTTTGATTCCAGATTGAGAAACTCTATTTTTCATCAGCTGTACAAATGTTAATCCTTCATTTCAATGTCCAGTATTGTTATCTTGCATCCACGTAGTCAACATGTTTTCAATCTCTTGGTTCGCTCTCTTAACACTCCCTTGGCTCTGAGAATGTCTTGGCTTGCCATGCACAATAGTCAGTGAAGGCCAATACTGCTTCACATTATAAATAATGTGGTTGGAAAATTCTCTCCCATTATCAGATTGCAGTATAGCGGGGGCACCAATTAGGGTAAAAATATCTAACAAAACATAAGAAACTTTTTCTGCCCGTTTCGATTTAAGTCCTCTCAATACAACGAATTTGGTTAAATGATCCTGGTAAACCAATATAAATTTATAATCACCATCTGGGTGCGACTGAAAGTCGATTAAGTCCACTTGAAACAGGGAATTAAACTCGTAAGAAATAATAGGCCTCACAACAATACCTTTTTTAACACCTTTTCGTTTTTGTTGACATGGTTCACTAAGAAGATACATTTCTATATCATAACGGGTTACGTTTTTATATCGGCTTGACAATTCCTTAATCATGCAATCTCTTCCTCCGTGTCCAATAGAAATGTGTAACGTAGTGTGTCATGTAAAACATCAAACAGTTCACCAGCAACCAATAATCGCGAGGAATTTTTTTCGTTGTCGATTTCGCATTATTAACATCATTAATTAACACTGTCTACTGATCATCTTCAATATAAACACAATTCTTATCATTTGAACACCTTTTACTTTTTAATTCTACGTAAAATCTATTTTTCATTAACAAAACCCGTGAATCGGACATCATGTACTTAAATAATAAGGCACGCCGCGAAATATAATGCAATTCTAAACAAGAACAAACAAATCACGTTGCGTTATAAGCATGTTTGCCAAATGTACGCATAATATTCTATACATTGCCTATTACCAAGTCGGTATTTAATAAAATGCCTAGGCGATGTATATAATATAATTTATTTCATACAATGCCTGATAGTTCTAGGAATTCTAAATAATACCTAGGAAATGTATAAAATGCCGGATTTCAAACTTTGCCGGTAACATATACACAATGTTTACTAAAATCGTTCTGACGTTCTTGAATGGTCTTCATTTCTTTTGTTAAAATATGACTAATTCAAATGGTCGTAGCATTGTTGATAATAATATTTTATCCGCATACAAAATATATTTTGCAAATTATGTTTAATACGTAACCGCCTGATGATGCTGTAAAAAATGAAACGTAGCGAAACAAACCGACTATTTTATTTCTTGGAAAATCTTATGTGTTTCTAATAAGACTAGGAATAAGACGATCTAATAAAGTATATACGAGTTATAATTAATTAAATGCAGTTTAAACATCTCAATCAAAAAATACACAAGGAATTTTTTGATAAAATGAATTATACGAAGTCAACTTTAGGCATAAACCAATATAAAAGAGTTAAAATCAGGAACAGCGAAAAACGTCTGGGCAAACCGACACCGAATGCATGGTTGAACCTTAAACTTTCGTAAAGGGAACACTGGCGAAAACAAAAATTTTACAGATCGTTTAATCAGATAATGGGGACTTGCATTACCACCCACAATTAGTAAACTAATCATGAATTGCTAAGAATAATTGAAGTTTGGCCAAAAATGTTAAAGCTCAATATCCTTGGCTTAAATAAAAAAAGTCGAATTTTTTGCATTAAATAGCTCATTGTAATAGTTAAATCCAAGTCCAAGTTGATTTATATTAAATCTCTCACCGAAATTTTTAATCGAAATAGCTTATTAGGTAAACCTTGACAAAACATTATGTAATAAAAAAATTTTTTTATTTTTTTTTAATTTTAAGTTAATTTAATTTTAATTCAAATTAGATGTTAGGTTTAATTTAGCAGTTTCATTTTTTTGAATAACTCTGTATAAGTATAAGACTGGGACATGTTCCTTATCTTAATCTCTAGAACAACATAACCCAAAATACATCGATGTGAAGCTTCCCACTAAAAATTAATTTGTTTCTCGTTTTTTTGATTACTCTGTACTACATAATTTTAATTTAAAATTAGATATTTTATTGAGAGAGAGAGAAAAAGGCCAAAAAAGAAATTTGTTTATTATTTTAAATGCAACGAATTCTCTGAACCCGTTTATAAAGAAACGTTATACAATGAGGGCATAAAGTCTGGAAACCTTGAGATCTGTCAAAAACTATACAAGTTGGGTAAAACAGTTTCATATAAAATTTGTATAGTTCCTTACGATTAATAATTCAAAGATGTCTTGAAATATACAGGGTGTTTTAAAATCAAGTTTCACGCGAAAACTTCAGAATCTCTAATGGAACACCCTGTATATTATTTCATTTTAAGAATTTACATGAAATTCTGATCATATTTTATTAAGCATACCCTATCCCTAAAGTCAACTGTTTTTGAGATAAAAAAATGAGAAAATTGAAATTTGGCCTTAAACTAAATTAACTCATTTCCCTATGCATAGTGAAACCTAGTGGATTATTTTAGAACTCCCATAGAAACTGTCACGTACTGGCAATAAACTGTGTCAATTTTTAACATATTGTTGGAGAGTTACTTTTTTCCTGATAAAAATGCTTTCAGAAAGAGAAAGAATAGAGATTCTTATGATGTTTGGATGGGGAGATCGCCAAAGAAATCTTGACGAAGTATGTGAACTTTTTAATAATACGCATATCGAGCGAGGACAAGCAATTGCAAAATCCACAGTTAGCAAAATTATCAAAAAATTTCGTGATCATGGTTGTGTAAAAGATCTTCCCAGGACAGGTAGGCCAAAACTAGATGATGATATGAAATTGAATGTTTTACTCAGTTATAACGAAAATCCACATTTACCTACAAGTCAAGTAGCATAAGATTTAAACCATAGTCAATCATCGGTAAAAAATATTCTGCACACGGCAAAATATCATCCCTACAAAATAAGATTAATCCGTGAATTAAATGAAGACGACTTTGACCGCCGACTTGAGTTTTGCGAAAGTATGCAAGAGCGGTGCAACCTGGATCCATTCTTTTGTAGAAATATTTTATTTTCCGATGAAGCCACCTTTTTTCTTAATGGTACTGTCAACCGACAAAACTGTAGATATTGGTCTACAGAGAATCCCCATTGGACTCAAGTGGCTCATACGCAATATCCCGAGAAAATCAATGTTTGGGCTAGAATATTTCAAGATAGAATTATAGGTCCCTACTTTTTCGACGTAAATTTAACCGGCGAAATGTATCTTTATTTTTTACAACTCGAGTTGATTCCTGCCTTAGCTCAATTGTATCCAGGTAATGAGCCCGATATGCCTACTGCAGCAATGTGGTTCCAACAAGATGGAGCACCACCTCACTACGCGCTACCTGTTTGGCAGTATCTCAGTGAAATATTTCCTAACAGGTGGAGAGGACGTCGTGGTCTCTACGAATGGCCGGCCAGGTCCCCGTACTTAACTCCCCTAGATTATTTTCTGTGGGGATATTTAAAGAGCAAAGTTTATTTGAACAGACCTCCTAATATCGATGCGTTGAAAAATCGTATAAGAGATGAAATCCGACAAATCCCACCTACTTTCATTCGAAATCTACAACAAGAGTTCATCAATCGATTAGGATATTGTCAGGAAGTGAACGGACAACAGTTCCAGCATTTATTACGTTAAAACGCATCATTTAGAATTTTAGACTATCGTTGTTAATCGTTTTTAAAAAAATTTTGTAAAACTGTTTTCTCATTTTTTTATCTCAAAAACAGGTGACTTTAGGGATAGCGTATGCTTAATAAAATATGATCAGAATTTCATGTAGATTCGTAAAATGAAATAATATGCAGGGTGTTCCATTAGAGATTCTGAAGTTATGGCGTGTAACTTGATTTTAAAACACCCTGTATATTTCAAGACATTTTTGAATCATAAATCGTAAGGAACTATACAACTTTTATATGAAACTTTTTTACCCAACTTGTATAGTTTTTGACATATCTCAAGGTTTCCAGACTTTATGCCCTCATTGTATAATATGGTGCAATATTTCCAAAAATTTAACACGTCCCCATTTTGATAAAGTTGTTTCTCATTTAATTCCGTCATAACGTTTATTAACAATCTGTCTAGGGAAAATTTCGCCATTTTTTTAGTCAAGTTCCAGATTACAGAAGATTTTTTATTGAACTTATATTTTCCTAGGTGTTAAAATATATTAAAAAGTTAAGGAGTTTTTAAAATAAAGTTAATGTTTGGAAAGGTATATCATGAATTCTAATTCAGCTTCTAGGTAACTGACCATTCGAAAAATAGCACACACTTTAACTTTTTTCATTATGTAGTAAAAAAAATTTTAAGTAAAAAAATTGCCGAGTTTAATTTATATTTTTTTAGTAGAATGTTTTAATATATACAAAGTGTCACAATAAAGCGTATCTGCACAAAGTTTTTTTTTCTAAATGCAATACCGTATATATTATAACATTTTTGAATTCTACCGGAAAATATAACCACATTTAGTTTATAATGTCATATACAGTGAAACCTCTCAACAACGGACAGTAGCCGTGCCACAGAAACTGTCCGTTGTATAGAGGTGTCCGTTGTATAGAGGTGTCCGTTGTATAGAGGTGTCCGTTGTGGGGAGTGAACAAATTAAATACCAATGTAATTTTATTTAAAAAAATATTTTATTTTTAAGTAAAAAAATTATGTGTTTAGTACAAATTATTAATACAATTGTTACTACGTATACACCAACATCTTTTACATACATATATGCATACAATAAAAATGTACTACCTAATATAAAGTATTATACTACCTACATATACAGTTTGATACAGTTCTACTTTATAAAAAGTTTCTATTTAAAAAAAAGTTTGAAGTGTTGTTTATCTTAAACTAGTTAATTTATTTTTAATAATTTGAGATTCCACTTTAGACGCAACTTCTGAGATTTTTTCCTCTAAAACAGAATCTCCAGATAACATACAAAAGTTTTCAATATCCCTTAACATTTTATATGCTTCCTTAATGTTCTTAATATTAAAAGAAATAATTTCTTTATCGTCACTGTCAGATAAAATCTGACCGTTCTCACTATTTTGAAATTCACTGACGCACTCACGTACCCCTATTTTAGGATTTTCCGTGAATAAACTCTCATCAATTTCTGAATATAAAGATAAGTCGGGAGAGAATACATTGATGTTTTTACATAATTCCGATAATGGCCCATCTCTTCACTATCGTAGTCAACGTTTTCCTCGAGAATTTCGTCGAATTCAGTTTTGCGCAAGCAGTTATTGATGGTCTTGGATTCGACTTTTTTCCATGCAGCAACAATCCAAATCAAGACATTTACAACTTTTATGGATTTCTCCAATTGTTCGGTAGATTCAGAATACTCCATGGATGACAAAAGTCGCTTGATTAAAAACTTTCTGTAGTGGTTTTTAAAATAAATTTTAAATCACTTTCTGGTCTAATGGCTGGCGATGTGATGTCGTATCTTGCGGTAAAAAAATTATTTTAACATTTTTAACTCAGGTTTTGGGTGAGATGCAGCATTATCCAAAAATAAAAGTACATTTCGGTTTTGCCTTTGCAGTTTTCTATAAAATTTCATCAACCAATCCGACATTATATCCCTTGTTATTCATGCTATCTTGTTATAGTACCACTCAAGTGGCAATTTTCCACGTTTGATCCTTTAAAACAACGGGGTTTTTTACTTTTTCCAATTTCCAGTTTTCTTTTTCTCCATTCATAGCGGAGCAAAATAAAATAGTGAGTCTATTCTTGGACGCTTTCCCGCCAGCACATGTTTCGCCTTTTAAAGAAAACGTTTTATTTGACAAGGCGCAGAAAAAGAGTCCCGTTTCATCGTCGTTATAAATGTCTCTCGGTGCGTAGTCTTTGATAAAAGCACATAATTTCGTCAGCCAATCAGTTACCTAAATCAAGTCTACAGCCGCTGCTTCGCCACAGATGGATTTGAAAGACATATTATGACGTTGACAGAACTTCTCCAACCATACACTTGATCCTTTAAAACCATCAACTTCTAGATTCTTCGCAAATTCTTGTGCTTTTTCCTTTATTATTGTACCGTATATTGGAATGTTTTTGGAGCGTATTTTACAAAACCAGTCGTAGACAATTTGGTCTATGGCAGCATCCTCAGTTTTCGCAAATTTCTTCTTCTCCTTCATGTTCCCAGTCTCGGCGAATCGCTTGTTAAGATCGCTCTTGTTTCTCAAAATATCACTAATTTGAGATTTTCCTACACAGAATTTTTCGGCTAACTGTAACACTAAGTTTATTTTTTTCCGTGTTCTGGATTATTTCAACTTTTTCTTGTAGACTCAAAAACTTTCTTTTGTTTGAAGACATATTGATCGCACCTGAGTAACATCAAAACAAAGATATTCTATTGATGAAGACTACATTTTATGAAAATTAGGTGATTTATTTATTATGCAATTCACCGCAATTTACCTACAAGCCAGACAGCATAAGCCAGCCTATTGTTAAACTAGTGCTATTAACAATAGGTAGGCGCCGCGCCGCTTATTAGCATAGATCTAAATATTGCCCATAATGTGCAATAAAAATACCGGCATTAAATGTGGGTTTTTCAACAATTATCTGATCCGTTCTGAGGAGGTTAATTTTACTGTTTTTATTAAAAATGTTCCAAATTTTACTGCCCGTGTCCGTTATCAAGAGGGTTTAATACACAGGAATACATATACTGACTGTCGGTGACTTCAAAATTGTCCGTTCAGCAGAGGTGTCCATTGTTCGAAGGTGTCCGTTAAGGGAGGTTTCACTGTAGTTAAATTCAACTGTTTCTGGAATAAGGATGTTTGAACTTTGACATTTTGAGCTCTTTAAAAACTATACAATCTAAACGCTTTAAATTAAGAGTAAACGATTTGCACTTTTTCTTCTTATAATTACCTATCATCTGATATCTATTTCCGTTTAGACCGGAAGTTGAAAATTTTAAATTTTTGGTTTAACCGGAAGTTGACTGTAGGTGTTTAAAAATTAAGGCGGAAAAGCAGCAACCGATTTGTTCTAATTCAAACTATTGAGATTCTACACTATGCAAAAGAGCTTAAAGTATCCAACTTCAAGCGTTAATATTTCAGAAACAGTTGAATTTATGTATAGTACATGATGGATGAAGTGTGCTTAGACTTCCCTTTAGAATCCGGAAATGTAATAATATACATGGTCCTCCATTAGAAAAACAAAATTTTGACCAGGAACATTGTACTGCGAAACCCTGTATATATCAAAATGTATTATTAAAAAATAATATAAATTAAGGGGGGTGGAACTTTTCCAATGGTCACCTGGTACATATGTGGTACAGTGTGATCAACAGAGATGTTTTTTATAAACACATTAATTTTTAGTGGGAAGCTACACATCGACAAACTTTAATATTTTGGGTTGTTGTTTTACAGATTAAGATAAGGAATATGTCTCAGTTGTATACTTACGCAGTGTTACTCAAAAGCATTGAAATTAGTAAATTAAACCTACCTAACTACTAATTTAAAATTTTTCAATTTAATTTTTTTATCAAGCATCATGTATAGCAACAATTTTTTAAATCGTAAATTGACGTTATGCCGATAATTATCAATATCCCATCTATTTTAGTGCATGATGACTGACGGCAGCATCAATTTGTTCCTTAATATATTTTTTTAAATCAGCCTGTATAATGTTCATACAAATAAATGAAAAAGTTCAGAATTTTTTTCGTAAAAACTTTCTTAAAATACTTCTTTCTGTGCACTATTTATCAATTTTCATTACTTCCATGAACATAGATATCGAATAAATGGTAACATTGTCCCAAGATAGGAAATGGAAGAATATAATGGTAGGTCTAGATAAGAAATAAAAAACAACTTTTGCAAAATTGGGATCATAATAATTATTATATATCACCTTGTGTAACAAGCCGAGACAGTTCTTATACAAATCGTTTTAGGCCCTAGCTCGACACAAAAAGGTCATTTGATTTGGTTTCAAAACTAGTATAAAAATTTGTAATTATTCTTTGTATTTCATCAATAGTCAAATCATCTTTAGGCATAGTGTTTAGTTTTCACATAAAACCATTAGAAGTAGTAACAATTTGAGAAGTTATAATGTCATAGAAATAGAGGCAATTTGCGTTTGACATAACGAGTTTAGTGATGTTTTACTTTATTAGACAATATAACTGCTGTAACTAGAGTAATATTTAAGGGCTTAAAATGGGTAGTTATATTTTGGATTTTCTTAGTCAGAAAAAAATCTTGGTGAGCTTAAAAGTATTAACCTCACAAATTTACTTTTTTTTAATAGTAGATAGTTTATTTTATTCTGAACGAGGCAGCCGCGGCTATTTAGGTGAAGTAGGTGAAGTGCTACTTCACCAGGAAAAATAAACAAGCAAACATCTAACTATATTTATTATATATCTCTTAAAATTTTAATTTAACATTCATTTATTCACCTAATGGGTAAAAAATAAACTGTACATCTCGAATAAATATTTTACTTGACCGTTGGCGGCATGTCTTTTTAAAACTTTCAAGCGAAGTTTAGCAACGTTAATGTTAACAACTATAACAGCGGCGCAAACCGCTTTGACTTTGCTGGAGGTGCTATGTTTAGATTCCGATTTTCCTACTATGTTGCCATGACAACGCGTATCCGATGACGTCGAGGCCAGCGCCATATAACGCTCACGGTGAATTGCAGGCGCAGTACACTACACGCACGTGTCCTTCAGTTTGTGGTGGTTGTTTACTTTTATTTTCGCGGATTTCGCTGCAATCGGTTAACTTGACTGTTTTGTGTTATATTTATTTATGGTGTTATTACAACTCCAAATTCGAAGTTAGTAAATGTGATTGTTCAAGACTGGAATAAATTAAAAGACGTCTTTGAATTTATTACAAACTGTGACAAATCTGATGAAAAATCAATCCGCCTTGCGAAAGGATTTTTAGGTGAGATGAACGATTTTGAATTCACGTTTCTGGCATTAGTGTTTAATGATATTTTCTCATTCAGGGACATACTATTGGACGTCCTTCAAAAAAAGTCGCTTGACATTCATTTTTGCATATCCAATATAAAACGCTGTCGTGAGGCGCTCTGTAAAAAAATGAACATTTTTTTAATACAATGTTTGATAAAGCAAATTCTATGACAGAAATAAATCATTACAAACGTGAGCTAGCTAAGCTTTCACCTGAAGAAGTTAGGGCTAAGTATAGAACCCGTTTTTATGAAATATTGGACCATATTTTAATGGAAATGACACTAAGATTTCAAGACTGTGAAAAACTTACATTTTAATGTTTGGCAGGTTCTGCTAAATTTTCCGAATATAGTTTAAATTTTCTGACTAGCCCGTTTGAAAATTTGTTACAGTTATATGGGGAAATATTTTCAAAGAGTCAACGATTTAAAAATGAGCTTGGTCTTATTTTTGCCAGTGAGAGTAATTGAAATATATCGCTGCAAGAGCAAGTGAAAAAAAAATGAATAAAAATAAATATATTTTTACCGAAGCATATAAATTGTTTTCCCTTATTTTGACAATACCGCCGACAAGTGCTTCAGAGGAAAGAAGTTTTTCTTGCTTCAAATGTGTAAAAACTTATTTAAGAAATACAATATCTCAAGGAAGACTTACTTCTCTTGGCAATATTTCAATTCAAAAGGAATATCTGAAGGAGATTAGAGCAACTCATCTATTTTATGAGGATGTTATAAATAAATTTGCTGCTATGAAGGATAGGAGAATTGATTTAGTATACAAAATTTAGGTAAGTCGTAAAAAAATATTCAACCACCTTCACATATAAAAAATTCTGGAAAAAAAATTATTGCGATATTTTCTTGCTTCATTTGCACTTCACTTACTTTTTCACCCGCGAGCAGCCACTGGAACGAGGCGAAGTTATTTCTATGAAAGCAAAATTCCATTACCATTTTTTAAGGGCCTTCAGAAATATTTTGATTTATTTTTAATAAGTCACATATAAAAAGCGCCTAGACTAATGTAGCAGAGTAAAAAAAAGGATAAAAATTAACTGGAAGTTAAACTTCAAGATATTCAGTTCCAAGATTTAATACTTATAGAGATCGAAGATTTAATTTCTTGTAAGAGACAATGCTTATTATGGTACATGTCTGATACCAAAAATCGTAAAATTGTAGAATATTCTAGAAGTCAATATACAGGATGTCCGGCTAGTATATGGTATATTATCGTAAGGGTACAGAGGAGGTCAAAATATTTCTAGTTTGTTATAGAAAAAAAATGTAGCCTAGATACAGGGCCCTAAAAGGACACCCAGCGATTTACCTTCTCGGTTCTAACTTTTGAACCGACTTGTATAAATTAATGAAATTTTAATATTTTATGTAGGCCATAAATACTTCATACAATACGATTTGGAAATATATTAGAATAAATTCTTCTTGTCTCCACACAACGGCCCAGTGCTTATAAATAAGTTAGGTGCATGTGAGCACTAAGTGACGTAATAATGACAAATTTTATTCCTTTATTTCAAATTCTTAGATATGATGTTTTTCGATTAGGTATTGTATTTAAATAGTTTATGTTAATCAAATTGATTATTAAATAAATTTCGAAAGTCAATACTTAAACGGTTATACAAAAACCTGATTATTTCAAAAACAATGTAAAGTACCTTTTTTAAAGAGGAATGACCAAAGTTTTTAAAAACAAATCAATTTACAGCTCTGTAAAATAACACCTATCACAATTTTGACAGAACGAGTATGATAAATAAACATTTGCTGTAATTATGAGTACGGCTTACATAAAATACCCAATAAAATTTGATTATCGTATACAAATTGGTTCAAAAGTTAGAGCCCGAAAGTTAAGTCACTGAGTATCCCTTGGGGCTCTGTAACTGCGCTAAGATGCGCTTTAGAATTTTTTTCTAGGTTGACCTGCACTATATGTTTACAACACCATAACCTTACGAGATTTTTCAAATCTTTACGTTTTAAGGTCCCCTAGATTTCAAGAAACCTATTTTCTCAACTCTACCGGTGTCCTCTGTCGGTCAGTCTGTAGGTCTTTCGCGGTATAGCTAAAAAACTACTTATTGGATTGACTTCAACTTTTGGTCAAAAATTAAAGGTCATATGTAGATCAACTGGCATCATATTGCCACACTCTTTCTCAGTTTGATAGCAGAGAGTATGTATTTGTTTTAAGATAGTATAAATCTACACTAAGTGGTTGATTGAAAGAGAGGCAGTAAAGTTAGTGTGCAAATCACCGACTGCTCAGGGAGATTGGTTCGATTTCTATTTATAAGGGCGCCAACAGTTCTATACCAGTTGACTGTTAACCGCTCTAGATGTTATGAGTACCACTCCTCAAGACCATTAAGATAAAATTAATTAAAGTCAGTAGTAAAAAAAACGAAGCATATTCAACAAATAATATTTATTAACAAGTTCAGTGCTTCCCAAAATATTTCCAGAAATATGTATCTCCTATAGGTTATTTTATATAACATTTGAAACAAATTGGCCTTAAATGAAGTTTTTAAAAAAATGTCAATTGACTGTGTAATGATCCTATGTTAATCAGTTTTCATACCTCATATGCTGAGAGAAAAATCTAAAGTGGATTCAAATAAAGATCACTATCCAAATATTAGATCAACTGTGTAAAATGTTCAATGAAAATAGCTAAAGAATCACAAAACAACAAACTAAATATTCAATAAAACCTGAAAATTAAGTCATACGGATGAGAAAAGAAATTTTCAATCAGCTAATGACGGGTAAAAGTAATAGACTCCAAAATCTATAAATGTTTATAAAGAAAATCTTTAAGTTGTTTTAATTTACCGAACAATTTGATCTAACAGTAAAAATTTATCAAAAGATGCAAAATGATCAAGCAATTAATTAACTTCATTAATTCAAATACAATTAACAATAATAGAATAAAAGAAAAGAGTATTATGTGAATCTAAGAGCAATCAAATAACAAGAAAAATTTATATAACTAAGTTTCAAATCCAATCACCAATATTACCTAACAAATTGACACCATTGTTTTGTATCAAAACACCTTTCTAGAGCAAGTAAATACAATAAATCATAAATACCATCACATATTCCAGTAGCGTTACCTGTCTATAACACTTATTATATACCTTGTATAAACTAACTAGATCTTATAAGTTAAAATTTCAAGATGTGATCACACTTTACAACAACACTGTATCTCAAAGTATATTATACTATCAAATGTTGGCAGAAACCTATAGACTATTGTGTTATAAACTTATACTGTGATGTTCTGTATCTTAAAGCCTACTATACGGTCAAATGTTGACAAAAACCTATAGATTATTGTGTCCTAAACTTATAATGTGATATTTGAGTATCAGCATGACTTATAAAGTAAAAATAATCTTATTCACAACACCGATAATCATGATTTATGCACACCAGCAGTAGTTAGAACTTTATATCAAAAAGTATACTCTACATTCAAAAGAAATAGAAAAAGTCATAGAGTTGATCAGCAATAAACAATAAAGTCAATTAAAGCTTGACGAAAGTAAAGAAGGTTTCACAGATACCGATCAGCAGCCGAACGTGATAGCAAATGGAATATGAAATCGCGATTTGTGTCATCATTCGGTCTCTTCTCATAATTCGATTGATCGGTCGCGGCATCACGTCGGCATACAGAAGTTCAATTGTTCAGTCGTCGCGCGGTCGATATTCTAATTCGATATTGTTTCGGACGTTTTTAATCGATGAAAATTGATTTATATACTGTTTTTTTGTAATATATATTAACACACAAGACACAACTTAAAAGAAAAAATAAAAAAACATGCGTTTTCTGCAGATCACATGAAATGTTCAGTGAACTATGCTACAGTCGGAAGTGTTGATATTCGCACTCAGCTAGACACAGCTTATAGAAAATCTCTTTGAGATTTTAATGGAAATGTATCAAAAAATCGTTATAGGTTTAAACAAAATTATAGATTGTGTAAAATTTTGTGAGCTCACACTACGTGGCCATGATGAAACGGCTTTGTCTGAAAATCCAAGGGTTTTTCGAGGGCTTATAAATTTTGTTGAGGAGTTGGGACAAGATAGACTATATGCTCTAGCAATGTTAAGTATCGAGAAATCGTTTATAAAAGGAATGTACGTGCAATTTTAACGAACGTGTCATTCAGCATTTTTTCAATTCTAAAGAACGAAGAGTAGACCTAAACTTCAAGAGAAATTAAAGCTCAATTTAAAGATAAGATATTTATTTTTATTTTAAGTTTACCTATTTTAATTTGTTATTGACCTCCCAATATAATTCCCATGAACCGCCACTGCTAGTGAAAGGAAAAATTTATAACTAAGGAAGTTCTGGGTAAACGAATTTTATCGATTTTCTATATATGCCAGTAAATGTTTAACATATACCTAATTTTGCATCGTCTTGATTAAACTATGTTTAAAACTATTTGCAGTATTCTGAAAAGACCTTAGCCGTTTTATAAATATGGGAAGGTTTTATTAGAGCATTTTTTTTATTTTAGTTTGATTTCAAATATTTATAGACATAATAATGATTTAAGCTTTTGAGGTACTAAAAATTTTTTTTATAAACTAGCTTTGGGAAGCGGAATTTACCAAAATCTTATTTGTCTTATATGCACTTCCCAGTTATCTACCTTTATCTCCCATGTAGATTCCATTTTTCATATACCCTTCTTTGAGCTTTTCAAGGTTTTCTGCGGTTCTAGAGATCATATTTAGTTTCACTGCTGAATTTATTTTCCGCATTTAGATTTTTGACGGTCGGAAAATCACAAGTTACTAGAAAATGCAAAAGAAGCACCTGCCGTTACAAAAGAATATTTTTAAATATCCGTTATCGTGAATATGAGTTAAAAATTTAAATTGAATTATCTTTCAGCTTAAACTATTCTCATTACTGGATTTGTTACAACGGATATGAATGTTTACTCAGATTTGACAATGAGTATGTTTTGAAATAGGCAACTTAATTAATTCCAGTCTGTAATACCTCTCGGATATCGTAGAATTTAAACATGATAGCAAAAATTACGTTGACAGTGGATCAATAGTCAAATGATTTTTATACAGTGAGACGAGTAAAGTGAATTTTTTAATAACTGCCCTTGGTAAAATTTTAGTTTGCAGAAAGTTTTTGCTAATATATGTTATTTCTTAATTAATTTTTTGTTTTAAACGCCATTTTGTTGATGGAAACAAAAATGGACCCAAAAAAGATACGTCCAACTTGCAAAGTTTATCCAATTTCGACAAATTAATGCAAAATATTAAAAAAAAAATAAAAAATTTGTTTACTTTTTAATAAGAATGAAACTGAGAAAACCACCTTTTCTATTTCTATATCTCTTTTCTAGAAAAAACAAGATATATTTTATATGCTGCTGGGAATATCATTCGTAAACATAACTGTGTGCATTAGCTTACATTATTCTAACCGGAGGACTACACTCAGGTTAAGGATGCCCAACTCGCGTTGTAGGTCTTCAGTATGTCAGTGGCGACCCGATGGTGAAAAAGTAAGTGAAGTGCAAATGAGGCACGAAAATATCGCAATAATTTTTTTTTCCAGAATTTTTTATGTATGTGGAAGGGGTGGAATATTTTTTTACGACTTACCCAAATTTTGTATACTAAATCAATTCTCCTATCCTTCATAGCAGCAAGACAATGGACAAATACAGCCTGCGGCGCTTCTTCTTTTTTTTTTGAAGGCCATTTAGATGGCCAGACATCACACTTCCGCCATCGTAACATTGCCCTATTAATTTATGCTTATAGTCAAATTGGTCAAAAATTTGATCCAATAGAGAATATAAATTCTCTGACGTTCTATCGGAGCTGAAATTATAAAATCCTAAGAATCTCTCGACTACTGAACTTTCTGAATTAACGTATCTTAAAATTATGGAGCACTGGGAGGTTTGCGTCTTATCAATGGTGTCAGCCACTTGCACAGAAACAAACTGTGTGTTCATTATTTCATTTTTTACATGATTATTTAAATAATCAGAAATGCGTTAAAAACATTTGTAATTTTTTCGTGATGATATTTTAGTTCCTGGGAACTTTTCGATATTAATAAACCTGAAAACTTTTTAAAATTCACCCAATTCATTGACTCGCTGCTCTCATCATGGCTGTGAAAGACTAACTCTTGTTTTGTAGGTACAAAATTGCGTCAATTACCATGCACATAAATAGCCTATTTAATCTGACGTTTTCATTCAAATGGATTTTATATAGTTTAGCATTTTCTTTTAAAGTGTCAGCTATAGCGTTTTGATTTTTTACAAATGATTTTAGCATTAATTCGCATTTTAAATGCTCCGCCGAGTCTTCATGTTTATGTAAAGACCTTCATATATTTAACATACCTGCAAATCCTTTCTTATTCCACACTAAATATTTATTGGAAAGTAGTAAACAAGGCCAGCAAAAAAATTTTTGTCATATTTGACTACTACATAACCATTTGTACGCCGAAAACCAGTATGACGATTAAAACTCTGATCTTGTTTCTTCCATCGATTAAGTGGAGTTTCCAACAAAATGCAAACCACATCCGTGATCGGATTCATCAATAATGTAAATTAATAAACCCGACACCAAATAAAGTTGTAACAACACCATAAATAAATATAACACAAAGCAGTCAAGCAAACTGCAAAGGAACTAACCGGTTCCAGCGAAATTCGTGAAAATAAAAGTAAACAACCACCCCAAACCGAACGACACGTAGGTGTAGTGTACTGCGTTAGCAATTCACCGAGAGCGTTGTATGGCGCTGGTTAACATTATTGTTCTATGCGGTCGACGTCATCGCGTACGCTTTGTCATGGCAACGTAGTAGGAAAATCGTAAATTAAACATAGCACCTCCATCAAAGTCGAAGCGGTTTGCGCCACTGTTATAGTTGTTATAGTAAAGTTTAATTGAATGTTTTAAAAAGACATGCCGCCAAAGGTCAAGTAAAATATTTATTCAAAATTTAGAGTTTATTTTTTGCCAATTAGGTGAATAAATGAATGTAAAAACCTAAATCTTAAGAGATATATAATAAATATAGTTAGATGTTTGCTTGTTTATTTTTCCTGGTGAAGTAGCACTTAACCTACTTCACCTGAATAGCCGTCACTGCAGTATGTATGTACAAGTAGATCGTAATTAATTATAACTTTTAACACGTTATTTTCCAGTATTGGTCTAACGTGTCATATCCGAGTTTACAAGTCAGTAAGCATTTCTTTGCAGCTATAAAGCAGAGCGGTGTAACAAAAATATGATTTCTACTTTTGAAAACTTGAAAATTGAAAACTTGAGGTTCATACATAAGGGAATCAAGTTCCACTTGACCGTTAAGTAAAACCTGATGACTCCGAATTCCTCAAAAACTTATATTTTCTAGTTTTTTTTTTCATTAAAATATCAGTGCTTAAAAAATCAAACGTTTTTTTTAATTCTATAAATACATCAATTATTCATTTGATATCATGCTATGCTATACTATTCACAAGGTCAACAATAGCATTTAGTTTGTTATTATTCTTCATAAATCCATATTGCAAATCATCGACTCCAACATATTTGTTTACTGTAGACCCCATTATATTAATTGTCATCGTAAGACGGAATTATTGTAATATGAAAAAAAAATCAACCCCGGAGATTTTTTCATATCTTCGCGTTTCAGGGTCCTGCCTGAGAGGCTGTCGGTCTGTCCTTGGCGTCATTTACTTTCCCGATTGGCTTCTTGATAAAAAATCAACGATCACATGTAATAGGGATAAACTGGTAAAATGTTTGTACAAATTAAACATGTCGCAAAAAATAGCGGCTTAATGGAAGTTTGAAAAAATCAGTGTAAACAACTACTTCCTTAATTGAATTTAAGTTATTTCCAAAAATTAAATGAGATATAAATGGAAACTAATAAAATATTGGTACGGATCATTTATAGTAGACTGAAATAGCAGCATGTAAACAAAATTTTTCTTGCTATTAATCCTCCTTTTTATTAGGAACAGTAAAGTATGATTCTATTTTGTTTCGCATATAGTCATTTACTAGTTACATTTACAAACTGTGTTATCTTCCACTTTTCAGGACAAAAGAGGTTTTTTTTAGAAAACTTTAGGATAAGTGGCAAAAACCAATCTGTAAAGGAACTCAAGTGTAACTTTCTCCCCTGAATCCTTCCATTTGTCGACAAAAGTAAAAAAAACACAGTTTATATATGTATTTCTTAATGACCATGTCTGCAACTAAATATGGTCATATTTCTAATAAAATAAAATATTCATAACAAGGCAAGTTCAAGGTATTTACCGTTTTTCAACATTATTCAATTGAAGGATCATTTACGTTACAAATTATTTTGGTAAATGTTTCATGCAAAAAACATTTTAGCACTAAAAACTGGAAACAATTTTTAATAATTTTGCCGGACTACGAGGTAAGTAAAAATGTTTGGTTACTGTTTTAACTTTATAAGGTATGACATTAAACTAGAATTTTAATTATAATAAGTAAACCTAAAGTGATTTTAGTAAGAGGTTATAAAAAATGCTCTTATTTCCTGTTCCGTATAATTTAAAAAGGTAAATAAATAATTTGTGGCTGTCTCGACTCTCGATAACAGGAATGTCATAAATAGGATTGATAAGATAAAAAAATCTTGACTTTTAATGATGAATTGCAATTATTGAAAACGTTAGAATGCATTTGTATAAAACATGCATTGTTACAAATAATAATATGTAGCAACGGTATAGGAAACTAAACAACTGTAAAACGGAACTTGATTTTGCTGTGAAGTTTTTTAAAGTTAAAGAACTTTTTTTTATTAAATATCAATTGAGCATCAATTCTTTTGATGACAGTAAAGTTATTTGGTATGGTTGTATATCAGGCTACTTAAAATATACGTTCTCTTTAAGTAGCACATTCGATTAATAGATTATAAAAACTTCTGTCATACTAGGGAGTCATTTGTAATGTAGCCAAAGACTGATTTTTGGAAAAGGCTGTTGTATAGTGATATGTATTATACTATAAATATCACATATTTAAATGCGTTCTTTAGTTGTATACCATTTTTTCGTAAAATAGGTAATTTTTATTTATTCCGCTAGCCAGCACCGTTTCCAAAATTTACTGATTTTTAATGTCAGAAAATTGGAAAGCCGTCAAGTTTTTGTGATTAGATAATTTACAATAAAATTAGAAAAAAGTGTATAAACATGAGTTGTTAAAGTTAATCGAAGAATATACTAAATGGGGCTAGAAGCAAACCTAGCAAAAACAGAATATATGTGCATCGGTGGAACGCAACAAGATCCGGTATTAGAACAACGAAAAGAAACAGTTAAAAGCTGGAAAATACGAATACATGGGGTCACACATTACATAAGACGGGCACTAGACAAAGCAATTAGAGAGCAGAAAATACAAGGCAGAAAAGCCATAATACTACCTAATAGCATACCGTGAGAGAAAAATATCTCGAAAACCAATAATCATCGCATATACAAGAGTACCGCCAAAAGTAAAGTAACATGCGGTTGCTAAGTATGGTAGCTAAAGGAAAAAACAAAAAAGATGCTAAAAGCAACCAAAATGAACTTCTGAAGACGTTCGGCTGGTCGATCTAGATAGGATTGGATCAGGAATGATAGAATATTAGAAATCATGAATATCACTCAAACCATAACAGAGGATATCAGTAATAACCAGCTGAGATGATATGGCAACATCCAAAGAAGAGAGATTGCCTAAACAAATGCTAATTTGGGTCCGACAAGGAACAAGAAAAAGGGGAAGACTCCGAAGGACGATAATCTCTGCCTAGACAAAGATGAATGACGATTGGGAATCCCAAGACGTCGTTTTGAGACGGATACCACAATATTAATGTTTCTTATACTAAATGTTCAGGTTATACTGACAAAAAATATTTTTTTCAATTTATGCTTGTAATTTTTAAATGAAATACAGAACAAAAGATTAAAGGGCTCTAATTTATTTTAACAATTCAACATCTTAAAATAGGGTAGGCCATGAAATGAACAAGTTTGACAAACTGTCATGTTTGTTTATTATGTGTCAATTCTATCTTTGAAAAGTGTTACAATTTTGGCTATGGAGCATCAAACAAGGAATTTTTCTCGTGACGAATGCTTATCAGCAATTATATTGGCCGAGGAAGGATTAAGCTACCGTGCTATAGCTAACGATCATAACCGACGCCATGGGCAAGGAAGGCACCGACGAACAACAGTGAACCAGGATCGTTTCATTCGGTTACGTGCTTTGAGAGAACGTTTTATAACAGCAAGAAATCTTCAGGCACAACTTAACGCTACACAATAACTTCCAAATAAGTGTATCCACTGTAAGAAGACGACTTGCAGAACAAAATTTAAGATTCCGAATTCCAGCAAGAGGGCCGAGGTTAAACGCAAACCATAGTAGAGCGAGACTGCAATTCGCCAGGCAGCATGAAAACTGGAATCTTGAGGATTGGGAGCGAATCTTGTTCACGGACAAGTCGAGGTTTTGTTTGTACAGCTCCGACCGACGCGTACGAGTACTACGCAGGTTAAATGAACGTTATTCACAGTATAATATTCGTCAAACCACGCTATTTAATGAAGGTTCTGTAATGGTTTAGGGAGGAATTTCTTTGACTGCCCGAACAGAACTTATTTCTTTACGCGGTGCTCCATTGAACAGTGAACTGACATCTTATCTGAACATGTTGTTCCTTTTGCTCCTTACATAGGCCAACATTTCTTGTTAATGCACGACAATGCAAGACCCCACGGCGCTCGTATAGTGCAAGTGTTTAATTGTATATAGTGCAAGAGTATTTACTTTGTTATTTGTTAAATTCTTAAAATAAACTGGTGCGCTTTAATCTTTTATTCTGTATTTCATTTAAAAATTGAGATATTGATATGAAACCAAAACCAAATGGTTAAGAAAACATAGAGCTATAATTTACATCAAGCGAATACCCGCTGTTGCATCTGAAATAATCCACAGGGTGTTTCAAATATTCTGGAGAAAAATTACTTTCATTGTTGACCCCTGTATATGCTCAAAACTAAAATTTTAGTAAAAACTCACATCGCAGCGTTTTCAGCGATAAACAAATCTACATTTAAAAAAAAATCCGTTCAGCGGTTCGCAAGAAAATCCACATTGAAATGCTGTGCAATTTATAGTGGTGCGTTAATTTTGATGCGTAGTATATTATTGCAAAGTTAAATAGTCTTACAGTAGGTTGATATATTTTTTTTTATAAAAAATTTTAGCTGTATTCTTAATAATTTGGACAAAATGGACGCTTTTTGAAAAAAATCGCTTTAAACAGTGAAGTAACTAGATTAGAGGACTGAACAGTTAGATACAGAGTCTAAAGAAAGTCAGTATAAGAAAACTACTACAAAACATCAGGTGCCCTTTATTTCTACAGATTCTGGTATAATTACTACAGCTTCCGTCACACTAATTACAGAAATTCTCTTCTGCTTCTCCCCAGGTTTATTCTTTTCTTCTGGTCCATCCCAGAGTTGTCTGTCTCCCGAGGCAAACACGACGAAAAATGCTGATGTGGCTACAAGAATTATTGCGGTTAATACAAAAACTATCCTCCATTCAGCGGCATCGGTCTAAAAAAGAAAGTTAATATGTTAATAAAAAATTCATTAGAGCAACAAATAAAGAAAAGTTATTAGAAATGCAAAAATAAGTTTTAATAACGTCTGTGAGAAACTATGCATTTGAACAGATAAAAAATTTAAATTTTTGTAGTCGCACTCTTGTCTGCGTAGTAAACCTTGCCTCTGATCAAGATTTTTGAGACAAATATTGGTTTATTTTTGGCTATTTTTAATACTAGGGGATTCCTGTAGCACAGTAAATAACAAAATTTTGTCCAATTTTAATTGCCAGACGAGTTTTTCACTTTAAGATTTAATATTAACCAACTATGATCAAACTGTAAGCAAGGGAGTTATTTACTTTGATTTCTCTGACCACTTTTTAGTCTATTTTAAAGTGCAATGTTCCTGAAAAAATAAAAAACCTAAGACAATTACATTTAAAAGTCTGGAAGATATAAACCTTGTTCTATTTTAAAGGAACCTGCAGTTAATTCCATTTAACAATATTTCTGAAATTCCAGAAATTAATGAAAAAATTGTATTTGTAAACAATGCCTCAATAAATATTTTTAATATTTATGCTCCTCTTTAGGCATTTACTTTAAGTTTTGCTTAAAGCCACTTCAACCATGGATAACAAAAACCAATAAAGGGATGCAAAAACTAAGAGCCACCGTGTTTCGAGAATTTAAACGTACTAAACTCGAAACGAAAAGTATACTACAGGCATACATCTAAAAACTGTAATATTGAAGAAAAATGGCAGGAACTGCAGATTACAGTTATTTTATATCAGTTAGTATACTGTCGACCATGTCAAAATTTTTAAAAAGGATTCTAGATTCTCAAATCCAGGAGCACATTAACAAGTTTCTGATATTACCTCAAAAACAATTTGGATTTCGAAATGGCTATAGCTGTGTGACCTAGATTGACGAAATTTTGCGTGCATGCGTTGATTTTCTTAATCCTGAGACACTAATAGCTGAATTGCACTACATTGGTTTCACGAATAACACAATAATGCTAATCAACTATTCCTTAAGCAATTGATTACAACGGGTTAAGGTGAATAATAATCTTTCAAACTGGCTTTCGGTATTCAACGAGGTTTCACAGGAAAGTTTATTGGGTCCATTATTGTTTAACATTTATACTTCTTCTTTTCCTGATTAAATGTTATCAGTATTATTTGTATACACTTATTAATATTCTAGGTAAACATATGTTAAAATTTAATTCTAAAAAATTCATCCTTATTCTTTTGGAAATAAAGATAGTAAATTCTTAAATGTTGTGAGTATTGTTTGTATGCACTTGTTAATATTTTAACTAAACATATGTTAAAATTTAATCCTAAAAAAATATCCTTATTTCTTTTCGAAATAAAAATAGTATTAAAAAGAAATTTCGCGTGTTTTCTTCAAGTATTGCCAACCAAATACCCCAAATCGTAGAAAACACTTAAAGTTTAGGTATAATCATTGACTTGCAATTTAAACTTTCCAGTCATATATTATATATTCTTAAAAATTCTTATTGTGCTTTGAAAACGATCTACACTCACAGACATTATCTTGTTCAGAATATCAAACAAGAGCTATGTGACTCACTTATTTTATCTCATTTCAATCATTGAGACAGAGTGTATGGACCTTGTTTGTATAGTAGCGGGTCTCTCGCAAAACTCAAGCATTCGATTTATTTTTCGCCTTAAAAGACAGAGTGGCGTATCCTACAAACTTAGAGATCTGAAGTGGCTTAATATGTTTAATAGAAGAAAACTTAATTCTAATCTGTTATTTTACAAAATTATTAAACACCGTTCTCCTATTTAATTATATAACAAGATTACTTTTGGAACTACCGTTGACTATTTAAATCTCAATACAAATTAATGATACCCAAGCACAAAAACCAAATTTTTTTAAGACAATATCCTTTTAATGACAATATAATTTACATTGTCCAATTCAAAAAGATGTTAAAAAAACCTACTGGAATGTTATCATCTTATCTCGTTAAATAAATTAATTATTAATCAAAATTATTGCCATAAATGTGTTGGCTGTATATATTAAATGATAAACCCCTATTTTGTCTTTTTCTCACCCTATCTCTTACCCTTTTTTCATATTTGGTTATTTGGCGTCTTTACTACTTTTCCTTTCACTTGTGTAGTAATTTAAGTTATTGTAATTTGTTTATTTTTAGGAAATTTTTATTTTAATTGGTTAGTCTAGTTAGTTGTGTGTAGTGGAATAAAACTTGCATTTTACGCAAGATTCTGATATACTGGCTTTTGTTTATCCTACTCTTTTATGGACCTGAATCACACACATTATGTAATATGCATTTCTATTTGCATGATAAATATTAAACGTTATAGAAATAGCTATTAAATTTATCCCGCAATATATCAGTATTTACTTTCGTACATTTCCAAATTGCCTCTCATTTACAGAGAGAATATCCCTATCCAGTTCTTTTAAAGTAGTTTCTGCACTTACTTGGTCTGGAACTACAAATTGCACGAGGAGGGGAGCAAATAGAGCAATCGACTGTCCAGAGGCGTTTGAGATTCCAAAAATTATTCCAGCAAATCTCGGAGATAAGTCTATCATATTGATTCCGTTCCCACATACCATTGATGCCATTGATACGTATATGATTACCATAAGTAAAATAGAGATTGCTTTTTGTGATTCATTTAAAAATGATATGTATACTACACTGGCCGCTATTCCTAGACCACCTAAAATGAATAAATATACCATTATGTTCAAAATTTTAAAAGACATGTAAATCTGTTTTATTCTTAATAATTACACAGGCCTGCATTAAATTTGTTATCAACATATTTTAATTTTTTTCGCTTAATTAGGATTTATTTAACTTAATTAACCAATTTTTGCTTCTATCATATATTTTTTTTTCTAAACCAATATCAACTTATTCTCCCTGAATATTCGCAGCAAATTAAATTAAATTCCAACTTTTTGTTCGAAACGAGTCTCAAACCCGCGTTAAAATCTCGTTTTAAATTGGACATTTATTGGGGGATTTAACAGCAGTTGGGGATTCCCCGAGACCGCTTTTTTTCTAGTAGCTGTTGTAAAAATATACCTGACGAATTTTGTTATACTTGTGGACACTTCATAGTGAAAAAGTTTAAAAGAAACATTACTGATTTTGTAAAAAATGCATAGTTTGCATACTTTAAAATGGAACTTTGAGAGCAAGGTAAACTTTGGGAACCATATGTTATTTGTCAGATTTGCGAAGAAGCCTTAAGATATTAGTTTAAAGGAACAAGAAAAGCCTTATCGTTTGAAATACCAATGGTCTGAAGAGAACCTAGATATCACACCACCAATTATTATTTTTGTCTTTGTGGTATCAAAGGCCATAACCAAAAAATCTCCAAAGTGTATTAACTATCCCAATTCCGTCGGCAATACGACCAGTTCTACACGATGCTGATATACCTGTACCTATTCCACCTAAAGTATTGTAGTCTAATGCGGAATCCGAATCTTTAGCAGATACAGAGTCTGACATTTTTAAAGCATGTATCTCAAGAACCAGTGAACCGCAGCTATTTTCTCAATTAGAACTGAATGACTTAGTCTGAGATTTAGGACTTTTAGGATTCGGGTTAAGAGAAAAAAATTTACTTGCACCAGGGCTTATATTTTACTGGTATAGAAATCGTAAGGGTGAATTTGTCGCAGCTGGTTCATTTGTGTATCGCCAAAATGTATCTGAGTTGGTAATCTACCTTGGTGCTCCTGAACACAAGCCTACCGAGTGGCAACTTTTCATAGGCTCATCAAAGAGAAGACATAAAGCTGTTCTACTACACAATGGCAACTTATATCATCTGTTCCTGTTGGTCATTCAACCCCAAATTATAAAAATCTGGTTTTAAGAAGAAACTATAAGCAACACAACTGGATTCTATGTAGGGACCTTAAGATTTTAACATTGCTTTTTAGTCAACAATCCGGATATGAAAAATACCCAGTCTTTACTGTGAGTGGGACAGTAGATGATCACGGGACTAAAAAAACTGGCCACCAAGAAAAAATTTGAGACCTGGTATTTCGGGAAGGTATAGTTAACCCCAAAAAAATTTTATTATTCTCCTCTCTAGGTGGTGTTTTAAATACTTGTGTGAAACATTTCAGCCGAAGCTAAGCTAAAAGAAGGCATTTTTGTTGGGCCACAAATAAGAAAGTTAATGAAATTGAGATGGTTATGCAAAAAGACGAAAATAGAGCACGGATAGCTTTAAAAGAAGTTAGAAGCAAGTTTCTAGGAAACTGCAAAGACCCAGAATCTAACATTAAGAAAATATTATTGAAAACATGTTGAATAAATTTAGGAAGTAATATGAGCATAAAAATTCACGTTCTACATGCTCATCTTGATTATTTTCTTGATGACTTCGGTGATGTCAGTGAAAAGTAAGGGTAGTTCCTTCACCATGGCACTAAAAGATGGAAGGGCAATATCAAGGGCATTCGGATGTCGAAATTATGGCCCACTACTGTTAATGCTTAAAAGAGACTGTCCTATAGCAGAATATACACGACAACAAAACAAGCTTTTCCAAGAAAACAAAAGATCAATGAATGTTATTTTTTGATACATTCGCGGTTTTATTATTTGAAATCAACATCACTTAAATTTCCAATACCTGTTGTAAAATTCAATTCTCATTTTATAAAGTACTTAAACGCAGGCCTGTGTTATTTTCTTTTAATAAACAACATTTTTAGAATAAATTAAATACAACATATTAATTAAATAATCTTAGTTTATCTATCTAATGGTAGTATAAATCATATCTATCTAAAATAGTAGTAAAGTTGTTGGCCATAATAGTGCATCAATATTTTTTTTGAAAAGTTTGAAGATGGATATTTCAATTGCGTAACGCGATATCAGTTTTTAGTGATGGTTTGGCCGATCTACCATGTGTATGTGCTTCTACTTGCATGACTGCATATGCCAGTAGCGAATATAGAGCAAAAAAAAGGTCTTCAGTTTTTGCTTTCTACTTAATGAGGGTAAATAATATGAAAAATAAAAAAAAGGTCATTACTTTATTTGAACGGTATGGAAAACTTGCCTGGGGGGGCTTTACCCATCAATGCTGAAAAAAGGTGCTTATTTTATACTATTTCTATTATTTTAGCTCTAATAAAAGTGGCTACGGGGGTAGGGGTTAACCACCAACTTCCCGCTTATATACGCCATTCTCATATGCGTACACAAAATAGTCCATGGAGGGCGTGAAAAAAAACCCCTGCATTTTTGCCAAAGTTTGTTAACGCCTTAAATTTTCAAAACTTTTTTTGCATCTGGCAATAATACATTCTGGAAACATTTATAAAATATTCTTTTTTCCAGATCACGACACCTTTTATCCCGAAATTCTAACGTACCACTGGTCATATTCAAATTCCTTATTAGGTTTTGTTAATTTTTGGTATCTTAGAATTTTTCCATATTTTGTACCGTTTATAAATTATTTAGTAAAGTGATCACTCATGCCTATATAAGTTCAAAATCATAATGCATTAACATTACATTTTAACCATTTTTTCCGTGCTTCTTATGTCATGACCATGCATGATGGATATTTTGCTAAACAATTTCTAAAGCGTACAAAATATCGAAAAAAATTTAAGATATCAAACAGTTATAGAACAGAATAGGGAATTTAATTTTATTTTAGAAATAGCTAGAGGCGCACAATGAAAATTTCGAGGGAGTGAGTAGAAGGAGTCGCGACCTGGGGAAAAGTAACACCTTACAAATTTTTATAAAATTTATTATAACTGACAGAACAAAAGCTTTTACGGCTTTGGTGAACTGAGAAACCATGGTTCTTGGAATTAGACTGTGTCAAATTAGAATTACTATCCAACTTTTTGCCATTGATTGAAGCCGCCATCAGAAGATTACTAGTAAAGCAAGCCGTTTAAGTCAGGTAAGAGGCAGCGAAGATCAATAATAATTCAAAATCACAGAAGTTGAATCTCTCCGATACACACATCCTGGTCCTTCCAGCAGATAAACATGGACAGAAAGAAATACGTGGAACTTTTGGACAAAACTACCTATAAGGTTATGCAGGCAGAGCCGCCTACAAATAGATTGGAAAGACGCATCACAATTTTTTTTAACGTATTTAACCTACCACCAACGAAGAAGAAATCATTATAGCCGAGCAACTCCAGTATTCACAGGTTCTACGGTCTTCCCAAGATACAAAAGAACAATGTACCACTTAGACCGATCGTCAGTGCAATAGGCTCGCCTACATATAAGTAAGATAAATATTTTTTTCTTAATCTATTTACTGAAAAAACAGATTCGTATATAAAAAATTCTGCACATTTCGTGGAAAACTTAAGGCAATGCATTTGGATCCCGAAGATATTTTGGTCAATTTCTATGTAGAATCACTATCCTGTTCCTGCTAACGACTCAATTTCCATTATATCAAACATATGGGAACATAAAAATCTGGATAATTACTTAATAGACCTAGTGAAATTTTACATCTACTTTTTTAGTTTTTCAAGAATTTTTTTATGAACAAACCTCAGGGCAGCTATGGGATCTCCTTCAATATAAAATTGGCTCTAAAAAAAATTATAGCGAATATCTTTATGGAGACCTTTTAGGATATTGCTTTAATATCCGCTCCACTAAAACCAAAATACTGGTTCAGGTATGTACTTGATACTTTTGCTGTTTGGCCTCATGGAGAGGAAAATCTCCTCATATTTCTGGACCACCTTAATCAACAACATCACAATATTAATGATTCCCTTTATAGAGGTATTTGTTCAAAGGAAGGAAAATGGTACATTAGAACACTCTGTGTATAGAAATCGACGCATACAAATAGATACATAAATGCAAATTCTCATCACCATACAGCACAAAACAGATCGGTTGTTTAGAGACATTTCGATTTCAGAAGCTCTGAAAGGGAATGGCTATTGCACTGAAGATATTACGTGTTCAATTAAAAGATATAGTAATCCAACTCCGCGATAGGAAAACGATAAGGAGCTACCGTTAGGTAGTGTTGTTCGTCCCTATATACATGATACTACAGACAGCATAGGGCGATTACTTAGCCGGTCCAACCTATGTATGATCTTCAAAACACATAATCAGAAAGATGTTGTTCCTTTTCAAACAGAAAAATTATATAAAATTTCTTGCTCTTGTGGAGAAGTGTATGTCGGAGAAATAGAACGCTCAATATCTATTAGACTTAAGAAACATGAACGATGTATTAAAAATAAACAAATTGTTGAATCTGCTGTAGCTGAACACCAGCACACCACTAGCCATATTATAAATGTAAAAGAAACCAGGTCCTAGCGTCGTTTCCAGGATTTTATAATCTATTTTCAAATATATTTCGTTCAATAGAGATACGGCTACGCATACATCACACGTGGAAACCATGAAAAAAAACTAAAAAAAAAAATAAAATTTTAACACTCCGTATTTCAAAAACGAAGGATTAGCGGACACATGTTTATAAACTTTTAGCCTAAAAATGAATTAGGAAATTACACCTGCATGTTAGGTATCAATTAAATATCACCCTCCTCTGTTACTCTTTTGGAACTGAAAACGAATATCCTATATCAATCTATAATAAAACGGCTAGAGTAAAAATTAAAGAACCGTCTCGGCAAAAATAGTTCATAGTTCACAAAAGTTTTATCATAGCTGGAACACCAAAAACCGCATATCGATATCGCGTTTCCCATCTTTAAACTTAGATAAAAGAAAAATTCTTGATGAACTAGTTATGGATGCCTAATGCATATTAGGCAAAAAAACAATTTTAGGCATCTACAAATTGTGTTCTCCTTCAATATAAAAATATAAAAATATCTTCTTTAAAAGTTGTAGATATTTTGAAATTCTATATTCTTAGATGGATCCGGAGAAGTTGATTAGATGCCGAGAAAATTGCGAAAACCTTCTAAAAATGAGTTTTTTTTTGCAAATATCAATAACTGAAGTAATTTGCAATATACATATATATATATATATATATATATATATATATATATATTGGTATATCCGTTCACTACTGTCGTTTTGAAAAGAACAGTTTTGCTGACGTTTCGCCAAAATCACAGTTGATTAGACGCAGCAAAACTGTTCTTTTCAGAAGAAAATTGCGATGAAAAAACCTTCTAAAAATCAATATATATATAT